>OW804097.1:9096633-9570954 GCA_942159475.1 Sthenelais limicola
ATTTTGTTGTCTGATTATGTGTAAATCATTCTTAAACAGTCTAGGGAATTATGACCTTGGCTAAGCCTAAACCGTTTCATAGGAATAGGCAGCGGTGACATAAATTGATAAAAACGGACGGAAACTAATCACCAACTACTCAGTTGACAGTGTTGTTTCTTGCTGGATTTATTTCTCACTTAAATTCCAGCTTTCAAATGAAGGGTTCTTTGAAAATATCAGAGTTTGGCTCATTTATGCCAGAGGATTTTACATAAGTAAAGTTTATTAGTTTGGCAGATGTGGGCGATAATAGACGCTCTCTCCTGTCACTCTCCGTCCTGTCACTGTGACTCTGTCTGTCTCTCGGTCTTCTCCCGCCCCCCCCCCCCCCCCCCCCCCCCCCTCGGCCCTCTCACTCTTTCTCAGCGCCTGAACCCTCTATTTAGGCTTATTTAGACAAAATCTGGCTGTCATTTCTTTATTTATTAACATTTATGTTACAGAAACATTTATCATATAATTTCGAAGATATTTTTTCTATCCCTTCTGGCCTTCAAATAACATGCAACATAGCTACCTACCAACATTTTCCCCCGGGCACTTTTCATTTTACTTTCACCAAAGTGATAAAGGCCAATATTTATTTAGCATAATTGTCACATGTTACTGTAATAGTCTCTATGGCCCCGTCAAACGGTAGGCTACACATTCTTTAAAAACATTCAATGAAAGTATGTATTTATTCCTGTGTATAGAATTTATTCAAATGTACTAGATTGCACCATTTAAGAGTTATCAAGTTTTCAAAATGGTCTCGGAGGGGTGGTTGGAGTTGGGTTGCGGGGGGGGGGGGGGGCAAACCCGCCTTGGATCCTCTCTTTAAAGAAGTTCCATTATATGTTCCTACCCTTACTGGCATCCCTGACCATAATTTAATATTCAACTAACTAAAGATTAAACCACGTGGAGTCATTACTTCCAAGCTATTTTACTTACATGTTCTTTCTGTTGCCAGTCATGGCTCGGTTCAGCGGAGGTAACGCTATGCAGCCCCTGCCCAGTCGCTTTGAGTGGCGCAGATGGAAGGACCATGTGGTAAGTCTATTAAACGTTTTTTCTTTTTTTTATTACTGATCAGGGCTCGAAAAAAAACCTACCAACTTCACTTGCCCTTTGGCAATTGCCAAAGTGGCAAGTGAAGTTGGTAGTTTTTTTTATTGCAAATGGCAACCAAAATTTACTTGCCCAAAATCATTTCCCACTTGCCAAAATTTATTTGCAGAATTATAAATGAAATCGCACTGATCTGTATGTATCTGGTTTCATTGTAAGTAGACATCACAACATGACTTTGAAATCGGCGCCATAGAGATTTTCACTTGCCCAATCGGGCAACTAACATTACATTTTACTTGCACAGAGACATTTTTTAGTTGCCCCTGAGCCCTGCAGAGACATTTTTTAGTTGCCCCAGGCAACTAAACATAAGTTTTTTCGAGCCCTGTTGTTACCTTGTTTTGCACTGCATGATCTGGACCGACTATAACTATTATCAATATCTTGAGGCGTCTTCAATTGAGTTGATTTTTAAGGTTGGAAAAATTGCTTCAAATAGTGGTTGCCCTGAGGACAACCACTTTCCAAAATATGGTTGTCCGACATATATCACAAAATAAAGGTAGATAAAACCTGGTTGCCCGGGGGACGCCCAAATATATTCATCTTTGGTTGACAACCAGGCCGCAGGATGTTTCCAACCCTGATTCTATTCCTTCAAGTATAATGTTGTAGGGATAGTTAATGTTGTATATAAAGATATTTATTCCAGCTAAACGTGCAATTATACACTGTTCTCAGTTATAGCTGTACATCAAAATTAATCCTGAATAAATCAATGAAATGATCACGATCTTATCGATTCATTTTGAACGTAATGGTTGAAAATGTAATTGTTTATCAATCCAAGATATTTAGTCCCCTGGGTACCATTGTTTGTAGTCTGGTTATCCTTATCGATTTAAGTGGTTCTTTAGATAATAATATCATATCACAAATATATTCTAAGAAAAAAACTCACTCTCTTGCGTCTAAACTCAATATCATGATATTAAAATTACTATTCAAAAATAGTTTTACGAAAGAAAAAATACATCCGAGAAAATACTGGAATGAATAATCCAGCAGGTGGTCGGACACATACCAAATATAGACCAAATCTAAGATACGATGTTTTAGGCAAAGTGGAGTGACTTGTATGATATATTATTTATTTCCAGTCAAGCCCATGGTAACAAACTAATAATGAAATCTACTCTGGAAATGGGGAGCCTTCATCTATTGTACTCATTACATAGGTCTATCAGAAACAAACATGAATTAAATGGAATCTTGTGAGCAATGTGTGATGTTTATTGCCTGTGTTTCAGCACTTCATGTTGGCCTTGGGTCTGATCCCCATGGGTGCCCTCGTCACCACCGTCAACATATTCCACGGTCAGTATCTTGTACAACAACATTATTACTGTATTATAATTTAGTTTTATACTGTCATTATATAAACAAATTAAAGTTTTTCCGTGAACACCTATCATATAGATGTGGTAAGGCTACAACTTTTTCTTATAAGGATCTTAGGTGATGATGATTTAGAGACAAATAAACCCACACTGATGGGCTCTATTGGACAATAAGAATATCTTCAGACACAATTGCGATTGCCCAGATCTTAAGAGACTGTCTATGATTTTTGGCCAAATAAACATGTCTGGAACTATTTTTCAGGTCGTTGTGAGCTGGCAGAGATACCCGATGACTACGAACCCAAACACTGGGAATATTACCATGTGAGTAAACAATGCGGGGACCTGCTCTCCCAGCATTCTCTTCTACCATGGTCCTAAAGCTTCCCTGTTGCCATGGCCCTAAAGTATCCTGTATGCCTTTCTGTCTCTTTTTCTCTGTCTCTCTCTCCCTTCTTCTCTATCTCTATTTCCTGGGTAAGACCATAAAGTGCCTTTCTGTCTCTTTTTCTCTTGTCTCTCTCTCCCTTCTTCTCTATCTCTATTTCCTGGGTAAGACCATAAAGTGCCTTTCTGTCTCTTTTTCTCTTGTCTCTCTCTCCCTTCTTCTCTACCTCTATTTCCTGGGTAAGACCATAAACTGCCTTTCTGTCTCTTTTTCTCTGTCTCTCTCTCCCTTCTTCTCTATCTCTATTTCCTGGGTAAGACCATAAAGTGCCTTTCTGTCTCTTTTTCTCTTGTCTCTCTCTCCCTTCTTCTCTATCTCTATTTCCTGGGTAAGACCATAAAGTGCCTTTCTGTCTCTTTTTCTCTTGTCTCTCTCTCCCTTCTTCTCTATCTCTATTTCCTGGGTAAGACCATAAAGTGCCTTTCTGTCTCTTTTTCTCTTGTCTCTCTCTCCCTTCTTCTCTATCTCTATTTCCTGGGTAAGACCATAAAGTGCCTTTCTGTCTCTTTTTCTCTTGTCTCTCTCTCCCTTCTTCTCTATCTCTATTTCCTGGGTAAGACCATAAAGTGCCTTTCTGTCTCTTTTTCTCTGTCTCTCTCTCCCTTCTTCTCTATCTCTATTTCCTGGGTAAGACCATAAAGTGCCTTTCTGTCTCTTTTTCTCTTGTCTCTCTCTCCCTTCTTCTCTACCTCTATTTCCTGGGTAAGACCATAAAGTGCCTTTCTGTCTCTTTTCTCTGTCTCTCTCTCCCTTCTTCTCTACCTCTATTTCCTGGGTAAGACCATAAAGTGCCTTTCCGTCTCTTTTCTCTGTCTCTCTCTCCCTTCTTCTCTATCTCTATTTCCTGGTTAAGATAATAAACTGCCTCCCTCTCAGCTCTCCCGCCCTTGATATAACCTTTCAATGTGTTGATAAGGGCGTGAGCAACCAATCTCACTCATTCACTCATCCTGTTGTCATGGCCCTAAAGTGTCCCTGTTGCCATGGTCCTAAAGTAAAGCATCCCTGTTGCCATGTCCCTGGCGCTGCGTTCCTAGCACTGTGGCCCTAAAGCATCCCTGTTGCCATGGTCTCAAGTTTCACGGTCGCCATGGTTTACCTTTGAATTGATTTCAAGATTGTCCGGTCCTACGCTATGGAAATGTCCTCAATAACTTTTCAGCATATTGATTGAAAACTTGGTCAAATATAAATCCACCCCACCCCACCCAACACACACAGTAATTTAGTTAATTAGTAATTATCTTAGGCTAAAACAGAGCTGTACATGAATACATACACGCTCTGGTTAAAACAACTGATCGTCTTTACCCACCAGTCTTTATTATCCAGAAGTTCACATTTTGTATTCAAGTTCATCAGTTGTTCTGTCTTTCTCTCCCACTACTGTAGCACCCCATTCAGCGATGGTTTGCACGATATGTCTACGACAGCCACGAGAAAATCTACGAGCGCCATTTACATTATATTAATGAAGAAAATCAGAAACGTATGCTTAGGTAAGTGCAAAGGTTTAAAGGCAAAGTGAGTGTCTAGTGGAAAATTGCAGTAAATGTAATTTTTCAGAAATGTTGGTATATATTCAGTGTTATGAGAACATCCATGGTGAATATAGCGGGGTTTTTTTTCAGTGAAATTGTTTACATTATGTATTGGCCTTTAATGGACAAAAAAAGACTTTTTCTGACTCAGTTATGTCTAGACAAAATTGAGTTCTCACAAATTGATTTCTGACAAATTTCTGTATATGTCATAGAACATTAATAATAGCTCAAGATGTTTAGTTCAACGTATCAATATAATTACAATATAGAATAGTTCTGAAATGTTACCTACATCAACCCCTAAAACAGATAATTCGTTATAATCGCCCATATGCCTGAGAGAACACTTAAACAGACTTATCCGTTATTTATTTACTCCCGCAACCCTATGTGTTGCTCATAAAAATCTAAATTTTAATTCAACTTCCCTACGGTAAATATCTAAAAGTTATACAATTTTTAAATTTTCTAACCCCTATAGATTCCTATATTTTCTGAAAGATATTTCTATATTACTGTTGGAATCTATTGAATGGCCTTGAAAATTCAAACCTGGTTTCCTACCAATTTTTCATTTGATTATTGATGAAAAATATTTGATCTAATGCCGTGATAGCATAAAATATTTGGAATAAATTTCCCAGTCCCAAATTTCCCAATCTATATTTTTTTTTTTTAATTTTTTTTTCCCCTTTTGTTTAACGGCGGGCCTTATTGAGTCTCCGGCGGCCGTCATAACGTCTCCGGCGGTGCGCCGGAGACTTTCTATGTGGGGAAAACCCTGTATAAAAACTCCTATATTTTACCAACACCCTGTTATGAGCCCGGCAGGTGTCAGAATAAAGGAAATACCGCCATTGCTAAAGTCCTCGTTTTTTTCAAATCTTGAGTGGAGGGAGATCATAAACTAACGCTCGTATAAGTCCTTTCCAAATCTTGTTTTTCTTGTCTTTGAAGTCAATATTTGACTGTATACAGCCAGTGTCAGCATACTTTGTTCAGCTCTTAACAGTTCCAAAAAAGAAGAATTCTTTGTATCCAATACCGGTAGGCCTACTTATAATCTGGTATACATTTTTTTATTACTTGATTTTGACCAGTTAATGGTCCAAATAAAAAGTGTAACAATCAATTTCACAACCCTCTTTTTCAGCCGAATAACAAGCTAAAGAATCTGAAATTCAGACGGTTGGCAGCACCCCTCCCCAACATTTTTTTTATTACATTTGAAAGGTCAAGTACATTTAATAAACGACGAATCATTATCAATGATTCACAAAAAAGAAAAAAACAGCTATCCACCACATGCTCTCAGACGTCGCCTTTGCTATATAATGATAAAACATAAATGTTATTTATATATAAAAAAAGAAAATGGAAAAGAAAAGAAACATACTAAATCATGTAATTATAATGGTAACACCGAATCCCTTTTTTGGTATTTTTCCTCGACCAAATAGATGGCCTCTATATTAGGTGGTATCACATAATGTTAGTTGAAAATCATTACAGAAAAGAAAGGTATGTCCGCAGCCTTATCGATCTATTATGTATTCTCTGACTTACATAAACATTTACCAACTGTTACAACAAAAATAAACAAGATTTATAACATTTTTCTCAGGTTCAGTCCCTGCGAATCCAAATAAATACTCATAGTATTCTAAAGGGTGGTCTCCACTTGCTGCGGTAAGCTCTGCGTTCAGCTCTGCAGTAAGCCTTGCGATGGTGCTGTGATGGTGAGAAGTGGCGAGGTCCTGCCTACATGGCCAGTGATCCATGTAGACAGGACCTGGTCGTTCCTCTCCACCTACAGAACCAGCACAACACCATCGCAAGGCTTACCGCAGCGCTTACCGCAGTCAGTGGAGACCCTTAATACAGGAATATATCTATTTCTAACCAGTTGTCCACCATTTTACTCCGATTCAGGTTAACAGAGAACAAGGTACGACATCTCATGGGAGAACGTCAGGACGTCAAGGGCTGGTACTACGTCGGCAAGAACGCCAGACGTGCTTACGTCGCCAGAGAA
Organism: Sthenelais limicola; assembly: GCA_942159475.1. NCBI lineage: Eukaryota > Metazoa > Annelida > Polychaeta > Phyllodocida > Sigalionidae > Sthenelais > Sthenelais limicola. The sequence goes on from OW804097.1 coordinate 9,103,162, forward strand.
TTCTATGACAGTACTGACGAAGACGCCACCACTCCAAAATAAGCTCCTATCATCTCTGCCTTTGTAACGAAAACGTCTTGTTTCTGCGCTTCAAGACCACTTGTCCTCGGGCCCAGTTTGTCAAACAACAGGACCAACGACCCAGAAAAGAAGTTTCAAAACTGGATAGTGATGGCAGAAAGTATAGCATGTATAAAGACACTATAAAACGGGAAAGATGCCATCAGATATTGAGATCTCCATACTCCGTATTGATCAAGGTTTATTTGACCTTCCGATGGAAGCGTCGGCCATTTGGCTGACAATTGTGAATAAAAAATATTAAAATTATTCCAATTGTTCTGCTTTTTAAGAAATTTGTGGAACGGATTATTTCAGTATTTTCACAAACTAGATTGGGCAGGTAATTATTTTTTTAAATAAATTTTATTGGTCAAAGTTTCACAAAGGGATAATTCTCATTCGCCAAGTGCAACTTAATCATTTGATTTGACTACATCATTACCTTTTAACATTTACCTTTTTAATTCATTTAATTACATACAGACACTCTACATATTATTTCACACGATCAATTAATGGTGTTAATATTTAATTTAATATGCTTTCATTTTAGCATAGGTTAGGCGTTTCCTCATTTTATGTCCTAACATCTTATAGTGTTTTATTGATTGCTTGATGATTGCAAACAGAGGAATCCAAAGCTAAGTTGAAGTGTGCAGACATTTTGTACACCACTACACAGTAATAATGTGTCGTTTGTACCGAGTTAAACATACTATACTATGTACTTGTTAAAGTAAAGCAATAACTATTAATTTAAATTATAACGTAAATCCACACATTTTAGACAAAGTCAATACCAAGTACAACTTGTTATTTCACATTTTCTGTTTAATCTGCTAAAGTAATGCATTATTTATAGTATAACATTAGTCAGGGTCTCCGCCCGGCCTGGAAAAGCCTTGAATTTGGACAAAGATTAAAGGCCTGAAAATCTGCATATTGGTCGAAGGGCACAAAATCATTTTTTGGGCCTTAAATTCTTTTGGAATCTATTAAATTGCCTTGATATTTTTGTAAATTCTTAAGTTTCTTAAATTTTCCCTTGACTGCCCCTCTCACACCATACACTTAGTGGTTTAGAAAGTAAAATTTAAAAATTAGTGATTGATATAAAATCTAAATATAAAACTTGTTAAATACTGTAGTGGCCCGTTTATAAGCCGGGACCTGTTTATAAGCCTATCTCGAATGCAGGCCGGGGGTATGAGGGTCATGAAAAAATAAAATCCTCTAAAATTTAATTCTCAATTAAAAGCCTATCTCAATTGCAAGCCGGGGTTAAAGGGGGATCGAAACAAATATAAGCCCGGGCTTATGAACGGGCCACTATGGTACATCATTGGCCTATGTATAACAACTTTAGTTCTACAACGCCCTTCTGTCATTTGCTTCTGAGAACAGAGAAAAGGACTGGGAAAATCTGGATCTATGATCTGGCGGGCCGCGGTTTGTTGTTTATTCCAAATATATATGTGGGATTTTATTTAAAATTGACTTCGAATTTGTTCGGTTTTTGGAATTTGTTGTTTCATTATTTTTCCTCCCTTGACCCTATGTAAAATTTGTTTGGATTTTTGACAAATTTGATATTCCTATTACAAGATCATTTAGAAATGAGATTCAATTGGTGATTTCCATCGTCATGGAGAAGGAAAACGATGTATCAAAAATTGCATGAACGGCAGCATTTTGCTTCATTTCCCGCCATTTATGTTATTTTCCCAAATGGGAGAAGAATTATCAATTTTAATGGTAACATTTCAATAAAGATAGGAGGGGATATTTAGAAGGTTCAATACGTCGAGCAAGTTCTGATCTGTTTCTGTTTATTGATAGCCAACATCACATGGGTCAGATTTTAAGAAAATGTACAATTCATTTCCTCCAATCCTCTGAAATAGCCAACATTTAAGACTAAAATTAGCTTCAAAACATAGTTTAACATAGCAAATCTGATACTTTAAATCAACACAATATCAAATATACCCAGATATACCCGGTACATTTTCTGAAAATCTGACCCACATAGGGACATAAGTCACAATCTGACCTGTCATATTCTGATCGTTGCTCAATAGTGGCACCACCTGGTGAGTGTTTCTAACACTACTTAAGGCTCTGGGTGAACATCATGATACATGGGTCCGATTTTCAGAAAATGTACAATTGGCAGCTCTACACATTTAGGAAGTTCTGCTAAATTAGGCTGCAATTAAACTAAATTAGACTGCAATAATTCCATTTTCATGTTTCTTTATAATAAAAGTATTATTGTATATTTAGTACACCCATTGCTCTGAGAACAACACACCTAGAGTGAGTTATGCACAGTGCATATGTCACTAGTGAATTACGTGTGGTAGTCATGGCAACCAATGCGATTTTTTTACCAAGATTAGTGTTGAAATTCAACTTTATGACTAAAATATTTTATATTTATATTATGAAAAGCATGTATAATAACACCGTTAACCAACTCGTTAGTTACCCAGTAGGCTATATCTGTGATTAGACCGTACATCATTCAATGTAAACCAGAACACAATTAGCCCCCCCCCCCCGCCCCCACGACACCCATCCACACTTCGCATGATGATAATGGGCCAGATTATCAGAAAATGTACAATTGGCAGCTGTACACATTTAGTAAACTCTGCTACTGCTAAACTCTGCGACTGCAATTTGGTCAATACTAGGTAAATTCGAGTAACTTATTTGGCATTGCATTGATTCTAGCAATCTGTTAATTGGTTAGATTGAACTGTATTTTGAACTTTATTTTCGTATAAAATTCGGGTTATTCGAAAAGATTGCTGAAGGTGAATTGTACATTTTCTGAAAATCTGACCCACATGGTTGGCCCGCCCAATCAAGAATAACTCCCTATACCGACACAAGTCCCCTATTTCCGGTCAATTGCCCTATTGTTTGGGGCCCGGACTATACTAACCCAGGCTCAGTATAACCACTCGGGCACACAGTAGAGACTATCCAGGCAAGCAATAGTAAGTACCAACATTCAGCATTATATTACACCCAAGTTCTCATATATTACTGACAAATTGAAATAAATAGATGATGGAATGTTTAGCGCTCCTTTCCTTTATAGGGAAGGGGGAAGGGGGGAGGGAAGGCCATATCCTTTGGTCATGTAGGTGTCATCTTATGATTTTAAGTGCCATTAAACGTCGCCTACTTGATATGTGCTATTATGACCTGGCTTAGAGGGGAGAGGATTAAATCTAAGACAGGAGGAACTTCCCCCCAAATTGGGTTGAGGGAGGCGAGCCCAGCTGTTTTTTATGGGGATGTGAACTGATTAACAGGGACTAATGGAATATGCCTTCCTCCACACCTGGACATCAGAGAGAAATCGCCGCACTATAATTACCCTGCCATAAACTATTTCTAGGAAATCTTAGTGAAAACAAAATTATATTTGAAGTGGCAGTGGTTATAGTCGCTGTACGAAGCTTTTTGTGTGTGTTAATTACATGATAGTGTTAATGCTATCAATAAAAAACAGAAACAGAAACAGAAAATGCGATAAGATAAGATTGTACAACATTGTTTATTTGCAATGGTTATATCGGTAAAGTATTGTGTTTTTGAGCGTGGTTAAGGATAGCATATAAAATTGTTTCTCTGATCACATATTTCATAATAAGGCAACGCATGAAAACATCGACCTAGTCTATATAATTATGCGTTTTTTCTAATGTGTAAATATAAGTTGACCTGAAATGTAATAACAAATATATTGTTTGTATAAGTCTGTATATGATATTTACAATAATTTCTGGGTTTCATCATATTATCAGCTTATATACCTATATATCAAGGTATGGGTGGAGGGTGTATGTATGCTGTATGTATGCTGCATCATACGTATATGTATGAATGTATGAATGTATGTATGTATACATATATGCAAACATGTATGTATAAAATTTATTTTCGGAATGAATACACCGGAAAAGGGTGAATCTCTTTTATGAAAACCACAGCCCTTCCAGAGGGTCTCAGGTAAAATACATTTAAAATAAAGAATATAGTTAACATTATACATATATGTCTTTTAACAGTAACATGTATATATAGCACGCCATCTTAATTTTACACAAACACTATAGACATGGAAGAAACATTTAACCAACACCGGGAGGTGTAGAATAAACTAAACACTGATACTATTGTGAAATAGGAGAAATGTTAACTTGCATTACATTCATTATATTGTTTCATTTATATTCATAATGCCAATTATACACTTCTGATATCAAATTTGGTAAAAATCGGATAAATAAAAATATAAAGCAAAGGATGATGGCATTTACGAAATAATACTCATCCAAGCTTTCCTCCTAGAGCTAGCTAGAGCTTTGGCCTCCCTCTCCAGCGATAGTAATAATTATGGCACCACAGGTAGCACTTTCGGTGACAGCAAACTGCTCACCTATAATAGGGGATTTGCATAGCCGCCATTTTGAATCTTGATTCGCATTGAATTATGGGACTAATGGTACAGTGAAGAATCTACAGGAAACAAGTCATGTTCAGCATGGGATATTTATTAATGCTCTAATGTCAATATCCACGAGTTTTACAAGTTTATGGCAAGCCGTTTGGGTAACAATTCAAGAAACACTGTTTCTCGAGATAAAACACTGTTTTATCTCAACAAACACTGTTTTATCTCAACAAACACTGTTTTATCTCAACAAACATTGATTTTCAAGCAAGAAACAGTGTTTCTTGAGATAAATCGGTGTTTCTCGAGTTAAATCGGTGTTTCTCAAGATAAATCGGTGTTTCTCGAGATAAATCAGTGTTTCTCGAGATAAATCAGTGTTTCTCGAGATAAATCAGTGTTTCTCGACTTAAATCAGTGTTTCTCGACTTAAATCAGTGTTTCTCAAAAGATAAATCAGTGTTTCTTGAGATAAATCGGTGTTTCTCAAAAGATAAATCGGTGTTTCTCGAGATAAATCAGTGTTTCTCGACTTAAATCAGTGTTCCTCGAGATAAAACAGTGTTTCTCGAGATAAAACAGTGTTTCTTGAGATAAATCAGTGTTTCTCAAAAGATAAATCAGTGTTTCTCGAGATAAAACAGTGTTTCTCGAGATAAAACAGTGTTTCTCGAGATAAAACAGTGTTTCTCGAGATAAAACAGTGTTTCTCAAATTTTGCAAATGTTGATCAACATTTCAAATGTTTTCTCTAGAACAACAAAACTTATTCTTGCTAAATAGCTATTATGAAGTCTAGAAGTCCCTAATTGATCAAGGTTTATCATTGAAACACATCCTTCTTCTTTTAAAAGCAACTATATTCCTCAATATACAATTCACAAGTGTCTAATTTTGAGAAACACAGTTATAAAAGGGGAAAACGTGTCAATATTGGGAATATTTGCCCTTTCCCAATGGTTTTGTAGCTGGCCATTATCTACAAACAAATATGTTTGCATATAAATCATATTGCAGGCGTACTGTTCATATGTACACTACAAATATTTGTTAGTGTTCACCAAATAGTCATGCCAGTCATGCCCTTGCAGGCCCTACCCAGAGCTAAATAATTAAGAAACTGTAAGAGTAACTGTTGTACTGCTTAGTCAGTATATATTATTTATCAGTTATTAATGATGTGATCTTCAATAATAATTGTGGTGGAGTGAAGAAATAAATGAAATATAATTGATTGTCAGAAAAAAGAAATAACATTTATAGGAATAATAATAATTAACATCATTAAATTTGAAAATCGATGAGAAACACTGATTTGTCTCGAGAAACACTGTTTTATCTCGAGAAACACTGATTTATCTTTTGAGAAACACTGTTTTATCTCAAGAAACACTGATTTAAGTCGAGAAACACCGATTTATCTCAAAAAACACTAATTTATCTTTTGAGAAACAATGATTTATCTCGAGAAACACCGATTTATCTTTTGAGAAACACCGATTTATCTCGAGAAACACTGATTTATCTCGAGAAACACTGATTTATCTTTTGAGAAACACTGTTTTATCTCAAGAAACACTGATTTATCTCAAGAAACACTGATTTATCTTTTGAGAAACACCGATTTAACTCAAGAAACACTGATTTATCTCGAGAAACTCCGATTTATCTAGAGAAACACTGATTTATCTTTTGAGAAACAATGATTTATCTCGAGAAACACCGATTTAAGTCGAGAAACACCGATTTATCTCGAGAAACACAGATTTATCTCAAGAAACACCATTTATCTCAAGAAACACCAATTTATCTCAAGAAACACAGATTTATCTCAAGAAACACAGATTTATCTCAAGAAACACAGATTCTCACCTGAAAATCAATGATTGTTGAAATAAAACAGTGTTTCTCAAGATAAAACAGTGTTTCTCGAGTTAAAACAGTGTTTTATCTCAAGAAACAGTGTTTCTTGAATTGTTACCCAAACGGCTTGCCATACTTGCCATACAAGTTTCCATAATACATGTCCCATCTCTCCGATCATGCATTTGGTTTTCATAAATCATCTATATAAGCTATAATTTTAGTAAAAAACATTCTTACAATTTTCGATAATATCTTGCCAAATATTTGTATGTCAGATTTTAACAGAATCTATCCCAGCATGCACTGCAGTAGACATGCGCAGTGAGACATGCAACTCCCCTATTGAAACAATGACAAGGCACCTAGATCTAGATTAATGCCACACAAGATAGCTACCCTGTGATAATACTGAGTCTCGTAGTACTAGCACACTATTGGGAATTGCCCTTATTATCTAGTGAGTTTAGTTGTAGCCTAATTATAGATTACTATATAACCCAAGCGAACCCTAGTTTATCATACCAGGAATTTTACTGATACAGATAGATACCCACTAACCATATAGACTAAGTGGGTCGGATTTTCAGAAAATGTACAATTCACCTTCACCAATCCTCTCAAATAACCCGAATTTCGGACGAAAATAAAGTTCTAAATACAGTTCAACCTAGGCAAACAGATTGCTAGAATCACTGCAATGCCAAATATACCCGAATTGACCAAATTGCAGCCTAATTTAGCAGAATTTACTAAATGTGTACAGCTGCCAATTGTACATTTTCTGAAAATCTGACCCATGTACATGTAGGCCTACTTATGTTATCCAATGTGGGTTTCCACTTAAATTGATATGATATGGCCTGAAAGTGTTTGAATAATAAAAGTTAATTGCCAGGTATTTTGGAGTAATTTGTTTGTCATGGTGATCAACCATTATTTGTAGAACAATAGTAGGTGAGCATTTTGCTGTCACCGGAAGTGCTACCTGTGGCGCCTTTTTACTACTACTTTAGTACTAGCAAAGAGCCTTTTATATTATGTGATGTGTTTCAGGAAAATAAGTCATAACTCGCAAAATTGATATTTTTCAAAGTGTTTTTTTCACAAGATCACATTATTGGAATGTTCTGATTTTTGGGGAGTTGATCACTTATATCTATATCAATCGATGTATCAAATGTCAGGACAATCTATGTAACATATCCTTTTGTTCTAAAGGTCCTCATACTGACTACATTTAGTTACTCTACTGTTTATTGACCCCAAGTAATATTGGAAACTTTTTCTTTTCAAAGCTTCAAAAAAAAGTTTAACATGGCAAATCTGATACTTTAAATCAACACAATACCAAATATACCCAGATATAACCGGTAGGACTACCCATCATTTTTCAGCCTAATTTAGCAAAATTTCCTAAATATGTAGGGCTGCCAATTGTACATTTTTTGAAAATCTGACCCCTATATAAGCGACTTGGGAATTTACTGTTGCTACATTGTTTATTCCACTTCTTTTATTTACTCCAACTTTACAGTTATTTACTAATATCTCTATACACTTTACCGTCTTAGTACCGTTCTGAATTCTCAATTCAATTCAAATTATTATATAATCATATCTAAGGCTGACGTACAAAAAGGCGCCATAATTCAGAAAATGACTTTTCTGGTCTTTCAGTATGTTCCTGGACTGGAGCAAAAGACAATTTTTAATTTCAATTATAATATTTAGATGTCAGAAGTCTTTTGTAGTTCTGATGGCCTAGTATTTAGTGGTTGGGTTATATAAGAGAAATAGTTTATCAAAAATAGACATCTCAACTAACATATTAGAGCTTTTCTGTGACAGCTGGTGCGGTGGAGGTATTGCAAATGAGGGCTCTCTGTTTAAGACTATGTGTGCCTCCATGAGCCCATACCTCACCTGACATCAGTCAGTTTGATATAGGCTACACTATACTGTTGTAACAATGTTTAACCTGTCTGGGTCGACCAGAATTTCTCGCCCACGCAGGCGTCAAACGCTAAATAGACCATGTTATCTATCTATCCCTCTCAAACTTTACATTTAACTGACTTCAATCTTTGTTTCCCTTGGACCCGCAATCTTCTGCATGAACCAGAAATAAATAAATGTAAACTGATCACTGTTAACTAATTCTTGTTTGACTTCACAAGATCGACCACCAACAAGGAGTATGGGGAAGGTGTTATACTGTTAGGTGGTGGCAGTAGCCTACTCAATAAAAGAGGCACTTCTCAATAGAGAGTGGCTGCTACACCAGGTGGCGCCAGAGGTAACTTCAGGTACCCTGGAGGACGGGTGGGAACTAACCCCTTGAATAAAACCCAGGGTGCAGGCCTATTGCAGGCACTCCTTTTATCAACATTTTCCAGACTACTTGTGTCTTCATTGAGACTCCATCTTTAAAACTTTTGAATTATCATTAGAATATACAATTAGGGAGATTATACCCCCCAAGGTATAACATTGGTGGAGAACCCGGTTGAGTTATTTGGTATCAATTGTATACAGTAATTTGTCGGCAGTAATTATATAATTTATTGACCTGTCACCAGATCCAGCACCAACAACGAGCATGGGGAAGGTGAAGGATACAGCAGCCCTTATCCTGGTGTTCCTGGACAACCTGCTGGTGTCTGGCTCTATATTCGGCTGGGCATCCATGGTCTACATACTGCAGGTGGGTGCAGCCAATACTAGTGTTACATATTAATATTACTTATAGAAATGCAAGGACATCAATTCAATTCAATTCATAGATTCTTTATTTGCAGATCTTGATTTTACAAAGGTAATTCGATGTCTGATTATAGAAGTTAATTCTGATAATCAGTTCTTCCAACGAGCGCCTGAATCTTGATTTTTCTTTTTAAGGTAGTTTTTAACGTTAACGACAATGAATAGAGAATTAAATTAGGATATGTAACACTGTCTTGAAATTTGGTAGATACATTCATACAACTCTAAAGGTCACATATCCCAAAGATAAGACCATTCTCACACAGAGTTTCTATGAATAAAACCCATTGAAAAAAATAAATTGTGACAAATATAGATTATTTGGAAGGTTGATGAAGGCAAATTGTACATATATATAGTTCAGATGTATATATTATTACCTAAATTAAAGATTGATATGCATAATGTATTCATATATGGCTCTATTATTTACCTGATTTCATGTTGCAGACTGATGGACTGTACTCCAATCTATGCCAAATCCAAAGTGGCATGGATGAAAATGACGTCATTCATAGACATGGTGACGTCATGAAGGCTCTGGACAACAATACCATGCCTATCTCAAACCATGATAGTTGCATTGCACAGAAAGTAAGTTATTACATAAGCCTCAAGGTATGGATTTAGCCCAGAACAGAAGAAGGACAGGGACGGAGGAGTAAGTTGTAGGATTGTTTATTGAGGGGTCCGACGTTTTGAGCTCATTAGACCTTTATCAAGGAATAGAGATTCATTTGAGGAGATGCCTCTTAAGTACAAAAATGTGCACTCTTGGTACCATGGTCTTTTGTTTATAGTTACCAGGTTGCCAGGATGTTGATTGTTGTTCAATTCTTGATGGGGGGGTTCATGGTTTAAAAATTATTATATAAGCCTTCAGTTTCTGCTGTGCAAATTCAACCACAAGGAATTATATATGCTTTCGCAATCATTGTCACATCAATTTCTCATCTTCTAATAATCTTGAACTAAAGTACAACATCCTCCCCGACACACATGTGGATGTCCCCGATCATGACATCATATATAATTGGCTTAGATAACAAGTATTAGTCAGTGGTAACAGTAACACCTTCAGATTAGTGTAGAGTGGTTACAGTGGTATGGTGAAGGGTGGAGAAGGAGAAGGGCAGGTGGGTAGGAAGGTGCAGGAGAAGGAGGAAGATGGGGAGCAGGAGAGAGAGTCTAGAGGAGGGGAAATGATGGAGGGGGAGAGAGAGGTGGTTGAGATTGTCAGAAAATGCACAATCAGCTTCTCTGTGTCCCTCCCTGTCTCTCTATCTCTGACACTCCCTGTTTCTCTCCCTGTCTCTCTATCTCTGACATTCTCTGTCTCTCTCCCTGTATCTCTATCTCTGACACTCCCTGTCTCCCTCCCTGTCTCTCTATCTCTGACACTCCCTGTCTCCCTCCCTGTCTCTCTATCTCTGACACCCCCTCCCTGTCTCCCTCCCTGTCTCTATCTCTGACACTCCCTGTCTCTCTATCTCTGACACCCCCTCCCTGTCTCTATCTCTGACAATCCCTGCCTCTCTCCCTAGCTGTCTCCCTCCCTGTCTCTATCTCTGACACTCCCTGTCTACCTCCCTGTCTCTCTATCTCAGACACTTCCTGTCTGCCTCCCTGTCTCTCTATCTCTGGCACTCCCTGTCTCCCTCCCTGTCTGGTCTGCTGCTATTCATACAAAAGCTTGTACAAATGTGTTGCACACAATGCTGGTGGCACAAAGGACTGCCGTTGACCCTGACAAATGGCCAAAGCCTTATAACAAGTTATGAGTCTGATGCTTTTCAACACAACTCCAATGCTTTATACAAACATAAATGATAGTCAAACATGCACACTGCAACAAAATATGTGTAATGTATTTATATGAGTATTTTTGAATACAATATTCAGTCTTTAAATCTAACAGTTTGGTTATATCTAAACAAATAACAATATCACAATATCCTTAATTACATGTGTAATTGGTTAGTGGTATTCTGTCATTTGGTCTACTAGCTTCACGTACCAGCTTGTGAAGTCTGGTATGTTTTATGAATAACCTACATTTGTTATCACCGTTATCTGTGTATCATATTACTTATTCAACTTTTTAGTTTCATTCTCCTGTCTTTAATATTTCTTTAGGTCCAGTTATCAATAGGGTTCACCATCGCCATGGTGGTATTTGGAGTGGCTGGTGTGCCTGTTGGTATGATCTTTGATAGGTTTGGTCTACGCCTGACGAGGACCATTGGTGGGTAAGCTCATCATTGCCTCTCCTCTACTTCACCATTACAACAAGATATTTGCTCAAGTTTACTCATTGTTCATAGAACACTTATCAATAGAAAGTTATCAATTTTATGCTGCAAAACTCAAATTAACACTAACAAGTGGCCATAGACTGCATGTTACATATGTTAGTGTTCGGGGTTAATTGTCCTGCACACACATGATTGTCTGGTCATTGTCGCACGCTGATCACATGACTCAATCTAAACCAATCACTCCTTGATACACTCAACACATGTCATGAGCTCATACTAAATTATCTCAATACCCATGGGACAATGCCCTTCTCCTGTACTGGAAGTGGCTATTGATTATTCCAATCCAATTAGAGGAACTGTCAGACTCTGCACCAAATACAGTTGAATTACAACATCCATATTCATATTCAATTGACCTACACTCTTGACCTATGCCTGAATGACCTACTGACTTAAGGGTATGACACACCATCACTTATGAAATACAATGTTAACAAGTGTCATTTGTGAGAATGGTATATATAGTTGTTACCCTCGAGTAAAGTTCTTTCTTTATACTTAATATTAGTAAGAAAATTGCCATTCTTATGCTAATTTCATGCTGGCAGAATGACTAACTCTTACAATTATGTACATAACTTTTTAAAACTTTTTAAAACTTTTGTTAACCACTAAACTAGGTTGAGGTGGCATTTGTTGGTTCTTCTATATGTAGTGCTAATAGCCTATGTGTTTTATCTCTATAGATTATGTGGGCTTGCATCGTATCTTCAGCTTGCCTTTGCAGAACAAGGTAATATAATGCATAATGCTATGTTAACTTAGGGCTTCAGAAATTGTACAATGCAATTGCCTGAATTGTTAATACAGGGAGGTATATTCAGAGGGAGTAGAAACAGCCCATTGACTGAAGCACCAGATGAGTGACAGGTACATGGGTTAGCCACTGCATGTCAGGTGACGCTGCAGAGCTGTTGTTGACACTAGTATTACCTAAAGCCCAGGTAGTCTATACATAGATCCATGCCCCCATATAGTCTATCACATACTTATGCTCATGTAGGGCTGTATATAGACTGGAAGTTTGATTGGCATTTTTCCAGCAACAGCATACTACAGACCCACTTATAAATATTTGGAGCTAGTAGTAGCAGTGGCATTACTTTTAACTATATGGTGGACACGCATATATCCTCGTTTTTACTCCCTCTGTATATACCTCCCTGGTTAATATAAGTAATCGGTGACATTGAGAGAGTGATATACTGTATAACCTCCAACAATAGCCGGGATTCCAATAATGGCCGGGGATCTAATTACTGCCGGGGTATCAGTGATATTTGTTAATAGTCGCCGGGATTCTAATATGAGCCGGGTGTGTATGATCGATTCTCATGAAACGGTTCCATGGGTATTTTGGGGAAGGTCCTTGAAATGAAATAAAATTGCTAGTATAGGTGCCCCACATCCTACCCTTCTATACCCTGAAACTGCATTTCTTAGGTATGAAAATTGTTGGAAATATATCCTAGAATATATTGCATCATGGACGGTGATGGTCACATGAATATTTGTCATTCATTTATAGAAAAATAAAATTATTATCATTTCACATGATTCCAAAGAAAAAAACAAGCCCTTTCAAATGGCATTTAGGAAACATACCCACACCCATGAGATTATTATGAAAATTAATGCAGAAACACCGTCATGGATGGTGATGGGGCCGTCATGGACGGTGATGGACAAAATAGGCCTACTTACACATTTTGGAGCCTTAGATCTTTAGATTAAAGATACTGATCGATTTTTTTTCTTTCTGTTTCAATACACCCATGTGTCCAACTTTCATGAAGCACATACAAATTATTCATACTACCTAACCTTATCCAAGATATCCTGGATATGACTACTTGTTAATAGGCACCGGGATTCTAATAACTGCCGGGGGCTCTAATAACCGTCGGGGTAAGAGGGGTTTTGACTTAATAGCCGCCCCTGGCTATTATAGGAGGTTATACGATACATATATTATCTATCTTATGTAGTGTTTGCTCTTGTTTACCAGGGACTGAGTGGCTCATCATGACGGCTGCCTTCTGTCTGGGACTCGTCGCCAGTGTAACACTCTTGACCTCCACTCATGTGCGCAGTACCTTTAGTAGCACTCTTGACCTCCACTCATGTGGGCAGTACCTTTTGTAGCACTCTTGACCCCCACTCATGTGGGCAGTACCTTTTGTAACACTCTTGACCTCCACTCATGTGGGCAGTACCTTTAGTAACACTCTTGACCTCCACTCATGTAAGCAGTACCTTTAGTTACACTCTTGACCTCCACTCAAGTGAGCCTTTTTAACACTTTTTTAACACTCTTCCACTCACTGAATTCGTGGTAAAATTCATGAACATCAACAATTTAAATTAACAAAATTGACCAAATTTGGGTCCACAAATTTTCATACGGAAACTCGTGAACATCCATGATTAATCGCAGGCACAATAATTTTGTACAAGCATTTGTGAGCCGAATTCGTGAATGTGTGCGTTGGCTTTACAACTGCATTTTGAAGCTAATCATTGTCTTAAAAGTGGGTTATTTGAATTTGTGAAGCTGAATTGTACATTATCTGACAATCTGACCAATATGATATTGCAGGTAGCCCTGATGGCAGGTAACAAGTCCTCCACAGTGATATCCATCTATGTGGGTGCCATCAACACCTCCTTCACATTCCAGGCCTTCAAGGTACATGTGCTTCAATTCTAATTTTACTTTTAATTTGAAGACTCTTGAAGGTTCCTCATATTTTACTGATTTACCCATTCGCTCTAAGGTCAGTGTGTGTAAGGGTTACTACCGTCCCAGTGTCTAAGTTTAAGTTTGACATGAATTCACGTTTGGTTAACAGAAACAAAATATTATGCAAGTACAGAGGACCAATAGACAATCAGCTTCTTTTCCTTGTGACAGAATAATATAAACATAACTGTAGAGAAACATAAGAAACAATTAAACAACTATTTCTATATAGGTAATAGTAAGTTATAAACTTAAATTAGAACAGGTAGGGTATAATTATAAGCTAAGTTCATTTTTAAACTAAACTCATATTACAAAGTTAGGCGTATTTGTTCAAATAATTGAAAAAATATATTTGTACAAAATATATATTATATCACTAAATTTATCTTTTTTGAATACTTATCAAGGAACAATATATATTTGTAGTGAACCGCAGATTTGTGGGCATGAGTTTACAAAATTCGGGAAAGAATCAAGAAAACAAAAGGAATTCGTTTGAACTGCGTTTTATTACCCAAGATATACAGTTACAATGGTATTGTCTCTGAATTAGGGTGCTTAATTTGAACAACAGAAGTATCTCGGTCCGCAGTGCGGCTTGAGTCTGTAGTGCTAAGCGAAGACACAGATCCCCTAGCAGAGATAGTAGTATCCTCCGCCTGCCCATCGAAGGGTGTCTGCAGTGCTGTCGGCACAATGACATATGTCACCCTCTGATGGAAGCGGCCGGAACTGGTGGTCATCTCCGGCTCCAGTGAAGTGCCCCCGCTGTCATAGCCTGGTTGTAGGTGTTGATGGACGGCAGCGTTGATGTTATGATGTATTTGGGTGGCGGACCCACTACATATTGTAAAGAATCAAATTATAAAATGCTCTACGAAGATAAACAGGCTATAATAACCACTTGTGGTACAAGTTCAGAGCAGGGTGGGAAACATAGAACGAGTTTAAGGCAAAGTGATACAACAAGGAGCCGAAGGATGAGTGTTGTATCCAAAGTCGTTCTACATTTGTCTTGCCCCATGTAGAACGAGTACCACAGGTTTATTAGTATATAATGTGCCCTCTTTTTTTCTTTAGCCGTTTTCATTGTTCATTTGTGTTGATGCTTTCTAAGGGAATCAACCGGAACAATTGTTGATACAAGTTTGTAGTTTTTTAGCATCTGCACAACATGACATCATAAAAAGTCCCATCAATAAAGCACTAGTTCTACATTACTTCACAGGAACTTCTGGTTATAGAATGTTCATATACTAATATGATTTATTATATGTTTAGTGATTATTTGTGAATTCAAATGTCATTCTGCTTATTACCACAGTTGGTGTATAATGCTGGGTACTCCAGGAGGGACATCTTGCTGGTTGGTTTCTTTATGATTTTATATAACGTGATTAGGGCGTAAAGCAACCAATCTCACTCACTCATCCGATTATATGTGATGTGTTCCAGGAAAATGAGTCATAAGTCGCAAAAACAATATTTTTCAAAGTATTAATTTTACAAGATGACTTCATTGGAATGTTCTGATCTTTGGAGAGCTTATCACTTATATGTACATCAATTGATGCATCAAATTTCAGGACAATGTATGTAATATATCCCTTCGTTTTAAAGGTCCTTATATGGACTATATTTAGTAACTTAACTGTTTACTACCCCCCAGAAATATTGCAAATGTTTGTTTCCAAAGTAAAAATATCAAACTTAAAATCTAGAAATACTTATTGGATTGTTAAACTGTTTACTATCATTGGAATCGGCTTGATCTCATTTTTTCAAATATAATGGAATCTCAAAATCTATTTTTTGCGACTTATGACTCATTTTCCTAAAACACACCACATATGTGACATCAATATGGGGTAGGTGCATAACATGTAAAGTTATAAAGTTGGCACACTGCAGCTATCTTAATAGGGCGACTCCACTATAGAGAGAAAAACGGCGCTGACAAATTTTATTGTTGCCCACTAATTTGTTGCAACACATATCCATACTGAAACAACAGTTTCCTGAGAATGTGGCAACACATCTGACACCCCTTCATTTGCGTTTTCATTGCAAACATGTAATGAACTGATGTTAGTTGGCAAAAAAAAAATTGTCCCCGCCGTTTTTCCTCTAGTGGAGTTCCGCTATAAGGCCAAGTAGTTACAAAACCTTGGTCTGCCCTAACTGAACTTTTAAGTTTGGGTGTATATGTTAATGTCTAAAGATTTTTATGTGTTTTGAGTTAATGAGTTAATTTATTGTCTTATTGTTTAAAGTGATTAAGGTGCATAAATAAAGTATTTGATTGTATTAATTGTATTTGGCCATAGTCAGTCAGTATGTTATCCGTTATCGCAATAGGGCACGGTACTGAGGCATTGCCCCCTCATGATGACATGAGTCAGGGTATTGCGCCTGACTGGCCCCTCTATAGATTTAAGGTACATTGCATCAGAGATGCGTCGCTCACGAGATTGTCTCTGAACTTCCGGTATGATGCAAGTCATCCTTCTATTCCTTCCATACTAAGAAATTTTCATGCAATGGTACCAGGGCCTTGCTAGAATGTTCTAGAACATTGCTGCAAGACCAGGTTAAGATGATGAAACTCTAATAATATATAAAGACCCCAGGTTCTGTCAAAGTCTCTCTCACTCTCAACTGCTCCTGAACGACTACACTACAACTTACTGCTCAAATACACTTATGGTATGAAGACCTAGAGAGACTGTTCTGACTTGACTGAGTGGACTGGACTTAGACTGCGCGATCTGACTATGGTCCAGCTTTGCACCTAAGATATTGACTGATTGACATGTTTTGAGATTGGACCCAATAAAAGCTATATTCAGCTCTCCAAACGTGGACCAACGCTCTACTCAAGTTATTATTACACAAGCTAGCGAGATCAACTAGACTCAACACGATCCACGAGAATCTACATTAGCCATTAACAGTGATTACGCAACTCCCTATTATATCTGATATAGAAGTAATTCATGAAGTGTCGGTCACCCCGCTCCCCAGCATTACAGACCAACATTTACATATAGGAACTCTACCTAGAATTCCTACTAGACCAGTCAGATGTAGCCTACATGAATATAGGAAGGCCCTATATACTTAGGTTCTGCATTCCGTCCTATATTTCTTTCATTTAGCGAAAGTTAATTCCTAAATCTATTATCAGTTAATTAACCACCTTTGACCAACAACTACCTTCGCACCAATCATTACTATGTGCTTCCTAACTTTAAGAATAGCTAAGCCATAGTTTAAGCAGGAAAAAACAACTTCGAAAAAATGATGCTCCGGCAATTCTTTATAGTTTACCTAAACTTAGAAATATCATCTTCCTAAGCTTATTCTCTGCATCCCCTTCCAAATATAAGAAACAATGACTTAGGCCATCAGTCTAATACATAGGTTAAGTTATCAGCCTATATGCTATTATCCTTAAATTCACCAATGACAGTACTTTTCCATACGGTGATTTCTTTTTTAAAACATGTTTATTTCTGACATTTTGCTAACACAATACGTTTCATTCAGCCAAACAATTCAAATCGTTAGTAACATCGAAATATCAAGAGGAAAAAAGAAAGAAAAAGAAATCAAGATAAGTCACTTGCTACAGTTTCGTTATATGAAGTGGTGATTCTTTTTAGAGATAAAACTTAGAATAAGTCTTACTTCGTCAATCATCGATAATGTTACCAGAGTGTCATAGTATTTAAGTGTGAGTTTGTAAATAGGGGTCAGCATTTCAGAAAATGTACACTTCAACTTCACCAAACTCCTCAAATAACCCAAATTTCAGACGAAAATAAAGTTCAAAATACAGTTCAACTTAACCAAACAGATTGCTAGAACCAATGCAATGCCAAATACACTCGAATTTACCTCGTATTGACCAAATTGCAGCCTAATTTAGCAGAATTTACTAAATGTGTACAACTGCCAATTGTAAATTTTCTGAAAATCTGACCCATAGGTGGCGTGTTTAGGCTGGGGGCTGCATCTGTTGACCAGCCTCCTACTGCTGCCCAGATACAAGGTGGCAGAGATAGAGAACCATGGCAAGCTGCAAGTAAACACTCAACAACATGGCAGCACCACTCAAGGTAAGTCGTCATAATTATGTTAGCCTCTGCCTTTAATGGTCTTGGGCTTTAGGCAGAGAATAAAATGATTAGTATTATACATTTAGGCATTTAGACATTTCCTAATCATATCAGCATAACAAAGATTTAATATCTAAATAATAGAACATCAACAATCGAACATTCTCCTCTCTAAATTGAATACAATATTCAATTATTTATCTAGCCATATTACATATGACAAAAAATTTTTTTTACCGATCAGCTAACGCATTTACTCCGATCAGCTATTTTTCACATATTTACTGCGGTCAGTACGACCATCTGAATGTACCACCACTACATGAAATTGTACTTCAGCCCACTGTTTTCACTATTGTATCACCAACACCTGATGAAGCCCAAACCAGGGCGAAAGCTTGTGAATAAACCATAGAAAATCATAACACAGGGTTTTATTCCATCCCATTAAGGAAACATCAATTATATACAACCCGGCCCCCCTAGTATAACACGATCACTTCTCACCTTCAAGATACATTTAGGCCAGTCATTGATTGTGTGATTGATTGTAGAATTTAGAGTTAAATCCAGTAACTTTTATCTGGCTGCCCGGTTGTCATTTCGCCACAATTTCAACACTGAGCAGCTTGCTCTAAGGCTGAAAAGTTATGCTAATTAATGGCTACTCCTTTTGTTCCCAGGTCGGTCTAAAAAGTGGGAGGATAGAGGGATGGGGGTGGGGACGATGGGTTTTATGGGAGGGTAGGGGAGAGATTGACGTCACCTATCCCATACAATAGGAGAGCATGTCAACACATGTCTAGGGGTTGGTAGGTATGGCGTCAGTCTCTAAAAAGTTGAGTAAGCGGTGGTCACACCGGAATAGAATAATTAAAGTAAATTCTAAGGGACAATTCCAGGAACTAGACCGGCTGGGGGAAGGTGGTGGGTTAAAAGCTTTGTATTAATGTATGTATGATAATGGATGTACCCAGGAGTTGCTGGATATATAAGCCTCAATAAAACTGGAGAGATATCCTTTTTCCTCAGCAGCTGGACCTGACACTTATCTCTTTACAAACCTATTGGAGCTCTGGTCAAACGACCACCTCTTATTTACAGGATAGTTTAGGCTACAATAAAGGCAAGCACTGTTAAAGGTTATTAATCCTTTTAATTATTGGCTCAGGTTAACTTGAGTATAATGATTATACATAGATTTCACTGACGTCACGGCCCTGGCCATGTTTGGGGTCAAGTTAAATGCCTATGTATGCTGCGATACTTGAAAATACCGTTTTCTGGCTGTTTTAACCTTTACTAATTTTCATCTTCCTCAACAATATCGTCATGATAGGTTAGATAATCTGCCTTTAGTGTAGAATTACCCAAGTATCTACTCTTGTGAGTTTTATCAACTTTGTTTTGATACCCCCGCCATAGACGGCAAGCGTAGCAGTGACCCCAGACATGGTAGCCACTGTGATACCCCAGCCTACTGGGGGACGTCATGTGAAATCTATGTATACTCGGTACACAAGCTGCCACTCAGTCCTTTGATAGATCATCTTGATAGTCTAGGTTTCAATATAGACATCTATATTGAAAACAAATTGTCTGCTTTATGCTTTGAAAAGGTGATAAAGTGGATAATGACAGCCCAAGTGACAATGTAGAAGATGGCAATTTGAGTGTCAAAGTAGAGGCTGGCAGCTTCAGGGAGCTGAAAGCATTAGTGCTGTCCCCTCTCTTCCTCGCCTACATCTTCTGGTACAGCTGTGCACATGTTAGGATAAACATGACAGTGAATGGATACAATACATGGATAACTGATACTTTGGATAACAACCAAGATAAAGGTAGGAGATTATTAGTGTTTTTTAAATATTTGTATACAGCAAATCCTGCGTAAATGACAGTTGAGTAACAAATAAGCAATGCACAGTGTACAATGAAACATAATAAACTGATGGTTGTTGTTGTTGTTGATACTTTTATTTATCGTATGATACAGTCGGTGGGTCAATCTCCCTTCATAGGGAGGATCTCAAGCCCTACCGGCGTGTGACTATTGGATTCACTTGTAAGGGTAACAATACACCCATGCGTCGACGACACATGGGTGGCCCTTACTACTGGTGTTCTAATATATAAATAGTTAAGTCAGAAAAGCAAGAGACGAGACAAAACGCAAGGGGTAGCCAGCGAAATAGCTACTTTTAGATAAGAATGGTAATATAAATAATTAGATCAGCCCCTCCTGACAGATTAGTCAGAAGAGGCAGCAGAAAGAAGGTAATAAAATACATACTCAAATTTCAAATTCCTTATAGCTGAGAGTTTCAAGAGGTCAATATAATATAGTCATAAGGTATAAGATTAAACGGGGACGTGAGCACGGTCATGAGAAACCAAAGAGGGGTACACGAGACGGGAGTAAGTAAGTTGCGGGACCATTGGGTAAGAGGAGTGCAGTTATTAAGTAGTAATTTAATAAAGGAAGTTCTGGTCTATCCAGATTTCATTCTTTTTTGACTTGCTTGTGAAATGGTTGTTTGTGTCTGAGGTTTGTGTTTCAATCCTCAGATGGTTCCAATAATAGGGTATTTTATAATGAATAGATCTTCTAATTAGTTCAAGCCGGGGTATTGGACACTTCATCATAATTCTACCTGGGTGGTGCTGTCGTGTTGGTCGACGATTTACTTCTAACATGTTTTTATTTGTTCGTAAACGAAATGCCTGCTGCAGAAGGTGAAGCCTCCTCCTCTCTTTCAATGGGAGCAGACTGAATTGGCGATGATATTCATCAACATTTTGAAATCTATTTGTTCTAGTGATTATTCTAATAGCTTTATTTTGGGCAATTTGGAGGGATTTGAGGGTAGTCTTGGGGGCCGAGTCAAAAAATATATCTGATTGATCAATTAAAGGTAGAATTGAGGTTTTGTATACTTGGGCGCTAAGTTGTACATTCAGTCTGCTCCGCAGGTGTTTGAACAGCCACAGTTTGTGAGAGACCTTCTTTTTGGTGTCAGATAAGTGTTTCTTAAATGTGAGGGCACCGTCGACGACAGTCCCTAAGTACTTATAGTCTTCTACTTCATCGAGTGGCTTATTGCCAAGAAGGATTTTGTGGGATGAGGAGGAGGCCTTCCTCCACCTGGACCCCACAGAAGGCTTACCAAGGAAGGTAGTCACTTTAGACTTGTCCTCATTGAGGGAGATCTTATTGACTCTACACCATAGCATGACTTTGTCAAGATCAGTTTGGAGGTGTTTAGTTATAGTTTTCATATCATGGCCTGTTTTACAAATAATGGTGTCGTCAGCAAATAATTGTAGGTGGGTATTACTAGTGATGGTGGTGGTAGTCTTGTGATAGGCGGTTAGATCCTTCATTATGGTCCTATGAATGGTTTGGTAATGACAAGATGATTGCTGCCAAGGATCAACCGAATCTGATTTGATATCGTTTTTTTATTATATTTGGGAGCCCCTCACTGGATCCAGTTTATTCAATCAGAAAATTCTACATGCATTCACAATACTATACCTCTCTGTTTGGTTATGCTACTCTACACATGTAATGGAAAACCTCTTGGTTCTGCATAGCCTTCATCTATAGATATCATGGTGAACTTATGCATCTCTTTCAGGTTTCTTTTCCTCAAATATTATACAAAATACATAACAGCCTAGTATACATCGAAAATTAGATATTTCCCCCTGCCCTCTCACACACTCACAAACACTCCCTTGGAGTGTATCACTATGATTATCAGATTGTTATACTATAATCTGGTTTATGAATAAAAACAATGAGAACTAAAACACTAACTCCTCCTATCAATATTTCAGTAAGCCACTTCACAGATTACATGGCCTATGGAAACCTTGTATTGGGCGTGTTGTCTTCTTTCCTTCCTGGCATCATCATGGATGTGGGCAGGAAAAAGCTGTGTGAGTAGAACCTTATTTTAAGACTTCTTGGGTGTTTGTTTCTTCATCCATTATATACAGATAGAATTCTATGAGGTCTTTTATCATAGGCTTTACTGAAGCTGGGTCATGTTATGAGGCGTGGATCTATAGTAGGTTACATAATGGATCACCTACCTGGCCGGGTTCTCCACCAATGATATGTGATCTGTTCCAGGAAAATGAGTCACAAGTCACAAAATTGATATTTTTCAAAGTGTTCTTTTCACAAGATCTCTTTATTGAAATGTTCTGATGTTTAATGGGTTTAATCCTTGTGCATAAACTGGAACAAGTGAAATATCACTCTACCAAGGAACCTTGACAACCTAATAAATAGTATAATATATTGAACAACCTGGAATAACTTACCTGTCAGACTTAGAAATATGCAAGACCACGACCAATTTTTTAAAAAAATAAAAAATACTACCTAAATAAGAATCTATAATCTGCTTTTTCTGTTTAATATGAAAATAACATTCTTCAAAAAAAACCAAAACAAGAGATTTGAGATGTTTTTAGATTTTAGGCATGCTTAGACATTTTAGGACTTATTATGGCTATAACTTGTGTTCAGTAAGTTGTCATTAATCAGGGGTCCACAAGATCCATACAGTAAAAGTACACAGATACAGTAAAAGTAAACAGATATAATCAGGTTCTAACCAAATCAAAAGGACAGTGAACCACCCCTTTCCACCTACAGAACAAGCACAGCAACAGTACTCTCTAATGATTGAACATATCAGAAAAATGCTGAAACACAACATAACAAAAACCAACCAAATTAAACAATCTATTTACAACAGACTACCCTCATCCTGGAACAAACTCCCCACGGTGGCCCACCAAATTATTGACCCCAAAGTGTTCAAGATTTACTCTAGATCAACCTATATTTGGCAAGATGAACTATTCTCCCAACAATTGCTCATATATATACTTAATCACAATCAAGTATAACGTACAAACACATTACTACTCAAAGTCAAGCCATATTGTATCTTTTTAATGTTTCAAAACTTGAATGTAACAAGTGTAGAGAATCATCCTCAGTCAATGGTTGAGGTGATATTGTCCTCTACAAAAGATGAATGTAATCAAGCTATGAAGAGGCCGAAGACCTCCTGCAAGCCGGATCTAAAATATCTTGTTGTTTACAGGTGAAATTGACAAGGATGCAGGGACCCAGGCCTCCATGATGCTTCCGTTCTTCCTCACCTCCTGTCTACTGCTAGCTCTGTCCGTCCCACTCTTCATCAAGTCAGAAGCAGCCATCTTTGCTGCTATAGTCATCTTTAGTGTCGCCAGGATGTTTACTTATGCCTCAGCAAATGCCTTCCTGGGAATATTGTAAGTTATATTCAATTCAAATATTTTTCATTTGTCGCGGGTCTTGGTTTTGAAGAGGTAGAGCACATCCCAGGTCTTTCAGTTCAGGCCCTAGATTTAATTTGAAAGTGGTGTTGGTTTCAGAAACAGTGACACTTCACACCTGAAAAAGGGCGTCTAAAGCCCGAAAGGTGCAGTTCAGGGGTGCAGTTTGGTTGATCCGAACTGCACCCTCAGCTAAACAAGTTAGATTTACTTTTTTTTAAAAGTTAAGATTATGTTAATCTCAGTGTGTAATAAATAGCAAAAAGGATACCATTTAAGATTAAACAATGATAGGAATTCTGCAATGCAACTTCTATATGTTGACCTATATAATTAATCATATGGGAATATATTTGGACTGGAAGTCAACAGCTGGTCACTTGACCTTGGTTCACGTTTCTAGCCATATCAACTCAATCAGCCATGAAAGAAGCACCACCAGAAATTCAATATCATTTTAATAAACTGTTTCCAGGGTGCCTGTTCACCTGTTTGATACAATAGATGAAGAGAATGGAATGACCCACCAGTAAAAATATCAGACAAGATTTGATTCTATATTATTCTATGTGCATAAAGTTTGATCAAATATCGTGGGTAAATCATCAGATATAACTGAAAAAGTAGCCGACTTGGTGAAATAAGTTTCAGAGACAGTCCAAGCACCTCCAACTCTATGCCTATGGATTTGTTGATGTGCTTCGTCGAGACCCGAAGGCGCTTGTCTCAGTTGTTAATTTCATAGTTAGCTTACATAGAACTATGAAATTAACAACTTAAGCATTCTTATTACACCCCACTTATTGCACCTGTTGTATAATAAAACTTCTATAAGTTAAAGTTATATATGATTGTAATAAACTGTTTCAGGGTGCCTGTTCGCTTGTATGGCATGACGAGTGGCATAGCCAATGTGTGTATTGGGCTGGCTGCCTCCATCATGTACCCTTACCTACTGTGGGTGGAATACACCAGCTCCTTCATTCAGGTACGCTTAGTCTACAAGGCTACAATTTATACAGAGTTATTATTAATATAAAACATTTTTTAATGAGATGAAACTTTGTGTAAACTACACCAGGGAGGTATATACAGAGGGAGTAGAAATAAAGATTGTGCGAGATGGCCATATAGTTGGCAGTAATGCCACTGCTACTACTAGCCCCAACTATTTATAAGAGCATCAATAGTATGCTCTTCCTGGTAAAGGGCAATCAAACTAGCTGGGCGATAAATGGTACTATTGCTGACAACAGTACTGCACCACCACCTGGCATGCAGTGGCTAAACTATTCACTCCACATTGATGTATGTACCACATGCTATTTTGTATGGGCGGGAGTAGTGTGGTAATTTGCTCCAGTTCAACGCGTGTGCTATGACTTCCTGCCCATAGTACACATAGCTATATAAGGTAAGCATAGCAATGTGGGAGTCAAATATAGAACCTAAATTCGAATGTGGAACTCGGGACACTATTGCACTGTCCTCAATGTTTTTGTTTTTTTTTGTAACCCACTCGGCTATCGGCTTGTTGGCCACGAAAAAAACAAACATCTTGGACAGTGCAATAGTGTCCCAAGTGCCACATTCTCATCAGGTTCTATCTATGGGTCAGATTTTTAGAAAATGTACAATTCACCTTCTCCAATAACCCGAATTTCAGACGAAAATAGTTCAAAACACAGTTCAACCTAACCAAACAGATTGCTAGAATCAATGCAATGCCAAATATACTCGAATTTACCTAGTATTGACCAAATTGCAGCCTAATTTAGCAGAATGAACTAAATGTGTACAACTGCCAATTGTACATTTTCTGAAAATCTGACCCTTATATACCTGTTGCAGATCTGGTGCTTCAGTCAATGGGCCATATCTACTCCCTTTGTATATACCTCCCTGACTACACTAATACTCATATCTATTAAATGGATCCACATTAATGTTTTATGATAGGATGTAACAAGGTTGGTTTCTGACTTACTGTACACAATGGTCATGAGTTTTTTTCAACCAGGGATCTCACGAGAAGCCGCAGGCTTCGAGTGAGATCCCTGGTCGAAAAAAACGAGTGGCCATCGTGTACACTTAAGTCAGAAACTAACTGAGTTACATCCTATTTTTATACCACGATCTCATGTTGTAAAATAAATGAATAAACAAACTATTTATTTACCTCGCTTCTCTCCAATGTTCCGCCATATTGATTTGGTTTATGCCAAATCACTAAACAAGCGTATAACTAATTGGCTGATCAACGACGGCATGGTGGCATATGACGTCACAAATGGGCATGACGTCATGAGCGAGCGATAAACGTCAACCAATGAGGATGCTTCTTACATTTAGGCTAAAAAAGGGTAATATTTTTACACATGGATCCATTCAACAAAACACAATAGCAGGTATCCACTCATTTGCAGCGTGTACAACCCCCGATCGTGGTATAATGAATGTTATGGTACTTTTCTGATGAAGTAAAACATTTCCTTTAAATAATATGTTCCCTTATGCATCCTCGTCTTACTTCTGCAGGTGAATACAGTGATGGTGATATCTCTGGTCTTGTCCCTCATCTTACCCATCAAGATCTTAGTGGACTGGCAAAACAGACCCAATAGAAACAACAGAAATTTAAAGCAACTCAAAGAATATCTGCAATATGAAATGGTAACTGACATGCCAACAACCATGAAGGAGGAGAGTGGTACACAATTTAATACATAGCATAAAGCTGCATTAAGAATGATGAAAATTACCCCACCAATTTTAAAATTAAAAAAAAGAAAAATTCATTGACGTAGAGATGTCTCTCTTTTCAGTCATGAGAAATAGGGGAGTTAGTTTAGTAATAAAGTGTATGAGGAGGGAATTAGTCTATTTATTACACACATGAGCAGTTAGAAAGGTGCAGTTCAGGGGTGCAGTTTAGTTGATCCGAACTGTTCATGCGATCAGTTCAGGCTTTCATGGTTACACATGACTAAATGACGCAATCTCATTGGCGCAGTGTAGGCCTGACCTACAACCCTGTTACAAATGATTTTGTCTCTGGCTGCGTAACTTAGGCCTACAAATTATGGTGGAATAAGCCTCCTCAAGCCACAGATGAGGCTAAACAATAAGTTAAATCTACTTTTTAACACCCAAATACGGTGTGTAATTAATAGCAAATGACATTCTTGTCATCATCAGAAACAGAAACTGACGCCTTTGGCGACACATCACATTGCTATTAATACTCACATAGGCATATGATACTATATATTTATAAGATGGTTTGAAGCGGAATCTAGGCTTCTTAGTGTAATTTTTCTGTGTCTATATCTCAACTCTGCTATATATAGATATGCACATTTGATTCTCCATACATATACATGTGATCTATTCCTTAGGCAAATAGAACAGTAGACCATACTTCTCCTCCATTACCGCTCATAGTTACACTGTTGCTTGCACTGGCTTCAGTTGCCACATTGCACCCACCCTTTCAGCACTCGATTCATCCACTTCTCCCTTCCTTAAACACATACATGACCTATCTTACCAACCTCTACACTTATACATACATGTCTGTTAAAACATTACTACAAAATTTGGTGATAATAACTGATAATAATTTGTGTCCATTGTATGCCTTTGCTGCAGCACCTGTGTGTATGTGACTGGGGCTGTGGTGAGTGTACATGAGTGAGTGTTGGTGTGCAGCGCTCTCTGCCTGCTGCTCCTCTACTCAGAGAGTTTTGTTTGTTTTAAGATTTTTATTCAGCCAGACATTATGCAACAGGTACACTATTCACAGAAAAGCTGCTTTAAACAATTATAGAAAAGATTCTTAGAAAAATGAATAGAAAATTCTACAAATAAAGTAATAATCATTAACCGCTTGGTTATTTCACAGCAAGCGTTCAGTAATAATGGAGAGGATAAAAATAAAGAATTGATAAAACCATACACCCGGGACAGTGTCAGATTCATGACAGGCCATGTTTAGATGCAGTCAGTTCCATATTATCAACAATATACAAAAAATTCCGAGAAAGATTAAGTTGCTATATTCCAAATAAACATAGCCTAGGGCTCTATACAGGCAGATATAGAAATACATATCACACATGCTGCCATCTGACGGTTAGGTACACAAGTAAGTACAGTGTAGGCAAATCAGTTATGTGTCGCCACCTAGTGTCACTAGCTGTCATCACCTAGTATACTATATAAGGCAACTATGTACAGATCTTAGTCATTGGCCAGTGCCAGCCGCTCTGGAGTGAGGCAGGGAGTTAGTGTCCTGCCAGTGTCTGTGTAGACTGACTGACTGATATGTTAGTATTGACATACCTGCTTTACTGACTTAGGACCATCAATTTAAGGTTAGGTTTAGGGTTAGTTTTAGTATTGATTTCACATTTGACAGCACATATCCCCACCTACCCAACTAACGGTCCCAAGCCGGCTTTAGTGAGAACAGCCAATCTCAACCCGGCCCGTACACTGAGTGACATTGTTACATATTGATACTGTATTTATACCATGCCTAAATTATTTGTGCTTATGGGAGTATACCCCCCGCTATGCTTATAGCTGGTAGTATACTCCCCCATATATTACTAGCGCTGCCCAATCATGTAACCTAGGGAGCGCTGGCCTGGCGAAACGCCCCTTTCAGTAAGAATAAACAAGTATTAAGAACTGGGACTCTGTTGTGGACAGTTGTCATTTACACTCCTCTTATTAATTATATACAATAGTATAACATCTGGTGGAGAACCAAACATCACTCATCAGTGGTCCCGTGTTCCCGTGCTTTGTGGATGTCACTGGATATTGGCTCCGCCGTGCAATGGGGCACCTACGTATGGTACCTAAATATATACATGTATACCTGGTTCAAATAGAACCATTTCACTATTATATTAGTCCTGTAGTCTCGTAGTCGATCTCATGTAACCTAGTAACCTCATGTAACCTTGTAACCGTAACCTTGACTCAAATAAAAGATTCTGTAACTTGCAATCAATGGAAGAACTGGCACGCAGTTCCAATAGGCCAGAGTTGATTCACCTTCTGTAAAAACATCAGCAATAAAGAATTTCTGAATTGAATTGAATTGAATTAATACAGCTTAACTATCACAATTTATTTACACATCTCTACATCAGGCAATTGAACAAATCAAAAGTATAAAGATCTATAGTACAAGTTTGAATGTTATACAAACTAATATTTGATGGGCCCTGAGGGGTGTGGCACAGCCATACATTGTACAATAATAATATCAACTAATAATGACGATTAATCTTCTTCACTCCACACACCTCTATGTATTTTCTAAACATGTCCATATTTTCAGGGCACAACGAAAATCACCTAAGGGTGAGATTGCTGTAATTTTGTTAACTTCCTGAATAAATAGATTTGTCAAAAAAAATAATACTAACTTTTGATGGTCTATGAAAATGGTAATTGATAAAAGGGAATACAAGGTAAACATGATTGGTAAAAACAAGCGACTCTGATGTTGGCATGAGTGTAAACAACTTATACTTTATGAGTGAGTGTGAGTGTGCATGAGTGTAAACAACTTATACTTTAACTAAATTTTTATTTAGAAATTTTATACAGCCACTCTTTCGTAAAATGACAGTTGAATTCTAGACAGCCATTTACAGTGTACAAAGAATATTACAATCAATGGATGTTAAAAACAACTCAAAATCAAAGATAAAAATCAAAGCTTAATCAACAACTGTTGACATTTGATATGCAGATCCTGTACAGTACGATACATACTTTTCTCATATAGCTCACCATATAATTATTTTAATGAACATTTATGGTCCACATTATTTCCACATATATCAATGTGACTTATGCAAATGTAAATCTGTAATTGATGGAGATACCAGCTTACGAAATTAGAAGTAGTAGAGTAGTATTATAGTATTATAAATGTAATCAATATAAGAGGGGTTAACAATTGAGTTGAAAATTTCCTAATTTTTCAGGTTATGTAGAATCTTTCTAGGCAGCGCGATAATATCTTAACTGAGTTGACATGGGTCTTTTTTAACACTGTAAATGTTTGGCCTGGAATGTGATAAAATAAAATAAACAATTCCAACAGTCATAGTGCAAGCAGCATGCCCAGCCATGCTATGCACACACTAGTGCTGCTGCACCCAGTGCTGGCTTAGTCCTAGTGGGTCAGTCCAGAGGGCATCCCCAGTCAGCACCCTTCAGATGTGGAACACATCCCTTAACTCCAGGGCTAGGGTTCCAGTACAAGGAAGTACCAGGACCTGGAGGTCACAGAGAGGGGACAAAGGTCACGATGACTTCATCAACATCTACCAGGATCCAGCTGATCATGGTCAGACATGCACGCCACTCATGGCCTGGCCAGGAGGGGAGGGGGGATGAGCTACTCAGAGCTCACCCCACCACCCAGCCCTACCTAATTACTGTATCCACTACTCTGGGTTAATCAAGAGGGGGGAAGGGCTAAGAGGGAGGTGCAGGCATGAGCCTTGGGATCTAAGAGTAAGGGGTGGGAGGGGGGAAGGCTGAGGGGAGGGATCCAACTTGCATGTGCACAGCTCATGGCCTTTGCATGGGGAGCGGAGGTCAACGTGTGGGCAAGAAAGATCCTCTCTCCCTCACCCAATTAGAGAAAGGGGGTAGAGTGAGTGGAATAATTCTTGGGGTTGATTCTATGCATAAATTATATTTGTTGAGTATAAATAAACGGATGGGTGAGGTCTGGGGCACTCACACACTTCTTTACAGCCTATTGTACAGTAGGTAATCCACATTTAACATTGATCTCCTGAGAAGATAAGTGTCCTCCTTGTGTTTGGGTTGTTGGATGTATAGCCTGTCCCGCCTTATGGACATACATTAGTAATAAAGCTAGATGTAAGAGTACTTCCTCTGTTCATTCTTTCGAGACCGTCAAAACTCACTCAAGCCCACAAACTCAGGGTTCACTACATTTGGTGCATAGATCAAGTGTTAATGTTAGTTTTTTAATCCATCTGATGAATTGCTATATGGATAAGAATTTCAGAAAACGTACAATATACCTTTCCCAATCCTCTCAAATAACCCTCATTTAACAGAAAAATGAGGTTCAAAATATCGTTTAAATAGCAGAACATATAATATCAAACCAACACAATACCACATATACTCGGCATTCATCATTTGTCAGCCTAATTTAGCAGGATTTCCTAAATGTGTAGAGCTGCCAATTGTATATTTTCTGAAAATCTGACCCACATACATTGGAGAATGTAGGCAAACATTTAGTAGTGAGTTTGTGGAGTAATCTAAGTGTCCACACTTGACAGTCTGTTCCGCTCTTGTCTAGTGACCTGCAATAAATAGTAACATTATTATTAGTTATATCATGAGGAAAACAAAATATAGGTGTTTCCGATTTATCTGGCTGAAAAATAGGTAGGAGGGTTGTTTTTTTTAAATTCTTTTTTAGAAAATCACCCACAAGGAACTGAAAAAATGTCTACGTTATAACAAACATTAAACATTTTAAACATGGGAGATGGGAGAAACATGGTTCATTTTGACAGTTCCAGATTAGGAAAACCTGTTTCCTGCTTTCATCAGCTTTTTTTGTCAAAAAATACAAAAAGAGTAAGGTATGGTCAAAAAACATTTTATGTAGGGGAAGGTTTTTCTAGGTAGAGGTGGAGGTGAATCGGAAACACACCTATTTTCGTTTTGGCCTGAGTGGCAGGTTGCACCACCATGTAAGACTGAAATGACTCAGAATTGGATCAAATTGGGAACCTAACCTCAACGTAAATTAAAAGAATTTTGAAGACTGTGGTTTTAGAATAATTTCCATGGCAACCAAACATCTCAGGAGATTTCCTAATTACAACTCATAACATGTAGGGCAGAGAACTTAGGTTCACCTCCTGCAATATAATCCATACAGAATACACTATCTTCCACTTAACCTGAACTCAGTTTACCTGAATTTTCGGTTAATCTGAACATTTTGCAATTTCCCTGCAGACTTCCAACTAAATGTATCTGTTCTCTTAAGCTGAATTCTTGGTTAACATGAACTTTTTCTAAGTTCCCCTCGAGTTCAGGTTCAGTGGAACATGGTGTACTGAAAAAATACAATGGTCCATTATCCTTATTCTTTGTACTGTCAGTTTTGATTCCTTTTAACTGATATATTGAGGCTAAGCTGACTGACCCATGGGTTAAACCTTTGGTTGGGCTGGGTTTGGGTCATTGCTGGGGTGTGACAGTGGGTCATCATTAGGTTTGACAGTGACTCACCTGTTGGCTGAGTTGCTCCTGGAGTCGGTGTATCTCTGTCTGTGCCTGCACCAGCTGCTCCTCCAGGCAGTGCACCCTCTCCCCATCTCCCTCTGTACTGGAGGACAACCCTTGGCTACCTCCACCTTCTCCTCCTAGTCGCACCCTCTCCCCATGTGCATCTTTACTGGAGGACAACCCTTGGCTACCTCCACCTTCTCCTCCTAGTCGCACCCTCTCCCCATGTGTATCTTTACTGGAGGACAACCCTTGGCTACCTCCACCTTCTCCTCCTAGTCGCACCCTCTCCCCATGTGCATCTCCCTCTGTACTGGAGGACAACCCTTGCCTACCTCCACCTTCTCCTCCTAGTCGCACCCTCTCCCCATGTGCATCTCCCTCTTTACTGGAGGACAGCCCTTGCCTACCTCCACCTTCTCCTCCTAGTCGCACCCTCTCCCCATGTGCATCTCCCTCTGTACTGGAGGACAGCCCTTGCCTACCTCCACCTTCTCCTCCTAGTCGCACCCTCTCCCCATGTGCATCTCCCTCTGTACTGGAGGACAGCCCTTGCCTACCTCCACCTTCTCCTCCTAGTCGCACCCTCTCCCCATGTGCATCTCCCTCTGTACTGGAGGACAACCCTTGCCTACCTCCACCTTCTCCTCCTAGTCGCACCCTCTCCCCATGTGCATCTTTACTGGAGGACAACCCTTGGCTACCTCCACCTTCTCCTCCTAGTCGCACCCTCTCCCCATGTGTATCTTTACTGGAGGACAACCCTTGGCTACCTCCACCTTCTCCTCCTAGTCGCACCCTCTCCCCATGTGCATCTCCCTCTGTACTGGAGGACAGCCCTTGCCTACCTCCACCTTCTCCTCCTAGTCGCACCCTCTCCCCATGTGCATCTCCCTCTGTACTGGAGGACAGCCCTTGCCTACCTCCACCTTCTCCTCCTAGTCGCACCCTCTCCCCATGTGCATCTCCCTCTGTACTGGAGGACAGCCCTTGCCTACCTCCACCTTCTCCTCCTAGTCGCACCCTCTCCCCATGTGCATCTCCCTCTGTACTGGAGGACAACCCTTGCCTACCTCCACCTTCTCCTCCTAGTCGCACCCTCTCCCCATGTGCATCTCCCTCTGTACTGGAGGACAACCCTTGCCTACCTCCACCTTCTCCTCCTAGTCGCACCCTCTCCCCATGTGCATCTCCCTCTGTACTGGAGGACAACCCTTGGCTACCTCCACCTTCTCCTCCTAGTCGCACCCTCTCCCCATGTGTATCTTTACTGGAGGACAACCCTTGCCTACCTCCACCTTCTCCTCCTAGTCGCACCCTCTCCCCATGTGCATCTCCCTCTTTACTGGAGGACAACCCTTGCCTACCTCCACCTTCTCCTCCTAGTCGCACCCTCTCCCCATGTGCATCTCCCTCTTTACTGGAGGACAACCCTTGCCTACCTCCACCTTCTCCTCCTAGTCGCACCCTCTCCCCATGTGCATCTCCCTCTTTACTGGAGGACAACCCTTGCCTACCTCCACCTTCTCCTCCTAGTCGCACCCTCTCCCCATGTGCATCTCCCTCTTTACTGGAGGACAACCCTTGCCTACCTCCACCTTCTCCTCCTAGTCGCACCCTCTCCCCATGTGCATCTCCCTCTTTACTGGAGGACAACCCTTGCCTACCTCCACCTTCTCCTCCTAGTCGCACCCTCTCCCCATGTGCATCTCCCTCTTTACTGGAGGACAACCCTTGCCTACCTCCACCTTCTCCTCCTAGTCGCACCCTCTCCCCATGTGCATCTCCCTCTCTACTGGAGGACAACCCTTGCCGACCTCCACCTTCTCCTCCTAGTCGCACCCTCTCCCCATGTGCATCTCCCTCTCTACTGGAGGACAACCCTTGCCTACCTCCACCTTCTCCTCCTAGTCGCTTTTTAGTGCCTCCTGTGTTCAGTTCTTCTCCTGCTACTGTACCTTCACCCATCTCTCCTCTTGAACTTTCTCCTTTCCCTGAACCTACATAACAAGGTAGGGAAACAGTTTGAATACATAGATGCCATGGCACAAGGAATCATACAATGTTAAAGGATTGGCCAACATTAAGGCTCAGCTGGTGCACTGCTTGGTGATTCTTGAAGTTTGCCAAGGTATTATGCACCAAAAGGTGAATCAGTCAGCCCTCAGCATCAGTCATTATTCCTTTTAGTCTTAAGTTGGTTAGAGCCTCAAGACCATCCAAGTCTTTATTACATACGTATGTGATTTCAGGGGTGCTATTCAGGGGTGCTATTTGAAAAGTCATATACCGCCTATGTGCTATTTGAGCTGAATATCCACAAGATTGATGGAAAGTAAGGTAAAATACTATTAAAATCATGTTCTCTTGTTGATTTAGTATGTAATAAATACCTAATAGCACTCGGTTCGGTACGTAATCAATCTCGACGTTGGGTCAAATCACAACGTCTAGATCGATTACAAACTTCCATTGTGCCATTAGGTATATTATTACATACGTACATGATTTCGAGTACGTGATTCGGGGGTGTGATTAGAAATCTCGTATCACATACGTATGTGATTCGGGTTGTCATGGAAGCATGTGACCCAAATAACGTAACATCATTGGTTCATGACGTTGCGCTTCTTAGCGGCTGAAGCGTAGCGCAGCCTTGCATGTTTCAAAAGTTTTCATTGTGTCGTCAAGAAAAACAGTCATATGAAGGTAAATATAACAAATAAATCGGTAACTCAGTATGTAATAAATATCTAATAGCCCTCTGTTCGATGTCAAATCAATCTCGACATCGGATCAAATCGCACTCAACCCCTTCGGGGTTTCGTGCGATTTGATCCTCCGTCTCGATCGATTTGACATCTCCATCGGGCTATTAGATATAAGAAATAACTGTTAGTGCTGACCTGCACTGTCACTGCAGTATCTGGTGGCAGGGAAAGCACTCCTTGTGTCTCTCTCCTCCACCTCCACCTTCCCCTCACTACTCCTGATCTTCAACATCTGAAATACAAAATAAGCTTCAGCTTGATTGTAATATACCGAAGCCGCCTATGGGCGTGGCCATATTGGATCACATTATATACGAGAGTTTGGGCGAGAATAAAGCATTCTGGGAACACTGCAATGGCATTGATCTCTGGGAAATTCACTGGGAAATTGTCTATTCTACTTATTTCATTTCTGTTCTGTTCTTTTTCTCTTTTCTTTCTTCTTTCTTTTCTCTCTGCAACTCACCTTGGGGATGAATATAATGGACTGTGTGACACATGTGCCCAGTATAAGCAGGGAGGATGTGATGATGTATAGTAATGTTACATTAGACTCACCTTGGGGATGAATATGATGGACTGAGTGACACATGTGCCCAGTATAAGCAGGGAGGATGTGATGATGTATAGTAACGTAACATTAGACTCACCTTGGGGATGAATATGATAGACTGTGTGACACATGTGCCCAGTATAAGCAGGGAGGATGTGATGATGTATAGTAACGTAACATTAGACTCACCTTGGGGATGAATATGATGGACTGTGTGACACATGTGCCCAGTATAAGCAGGGAGGATGTGATGATGTATAGTAACGTAACATTAGACTCCAACACCTGCAGTAAGCAATGTTTGAACTAAAGAGTTATTCATTTTGTTTGTATGTCTTGACGTACTTTGTAAACGAGATATAAAAGTAAAAAAAAAATTCTCTCAGGAAACATCACATTATGTTGGGAGAATCATTCTCCCACTGAAATAAACGGGACACAACTCTAGGATCCGCGTGTTGACTCTGACTTTATTGCGCATGCGCGCCGGTAGTGACGTAGTACACATAAACATTACATCCTCTTTTTTTAACAAATTTTAGATGGATGTCAGGATGAGTATTTTCAATATAGCACCTGAATAATTTGCTGGTCAAATTGTGTTGAACTCAAGTACAGATCATGGGCAGTTGAAATACATGTGAACATGGATTATACCTTTTACATGAGATTCAGTTGACTTAGTGTATAGGACTAGACATTTATGCGAACTGCTAGCAATAAGTCTTTTAGCACCAGAACAGTAAAACACATGAGGTTCAGATCAAACGGTGTAGTATTGAGAAATAACATGATAGTATAAAGTTTGGTCAAGTATGCAGACACGTGGCGTATGTTTAGTTTAGTTTAATTTGTAACATAGTCTTTCATCCAGACCGGGTCTTTCCTCTGTCTGCTAGGCCTGCCAGTTGGTTGGACAGGTTGAGTTGGAAGAGGTTGCGCAGGTGGGATTTGAACTGGCATTGGACCGGGACGTATCTCCGGGCCAATAAATCATGTCTCTCGCTCTTTGCTTTGTCTTCACAATGCCTGTGTGAGATTGGTGTAATATTCTCAGCATTTTGCTTCTCAGGCTTTGGGGAACGATGATTCTTTCTCCCTTGAATAGGATGCCGTTGTATGTGCTGAGCTGATCTCGCAGGCTCCAGTATGGGACTGCTGCACTTGGAAGATCTTGTTTGTCCATCGGCCATCCATTGATGATTACCTTCTTCAGTACCATCATCTCGTCATCAGTTCTTGTAGCTTCTTCAATCTGACCATGCCATTTGTGTGCCAAAGTGTCTATTTTGCATACCATCAGATCTTCATCCATTGTGATGTCGCCGGGATCACTGGCTATGGGAAGTCTGCTGAGGCAGTCGGCGAGACCAATTGACTTGCCGCTGACATGTATGAGATTGAACGTGTAGGGCTCTAGCTTGAGTCTCATCCGCTGAATCCTCATTGGTGCTGCGTTCATTGGTTTCTTCATCAGTGACTCTAATGGCTTATGGTCCGATTCAACTGTGACGTCATCTTTTCCGTATGCGAGTTTATGAAATTTAGTGCAGCCGTACACCACTGCCAACATTTCTTTCTCTATTTGTGCGTAGCGCTGCTCGGTCGGCGTCAAGGCTCTCGATGCGTAAGCGACTACTGCACCATCTTGTATGGCTGCTGCTCCAAGTCCTTTACAACTTGCATCTACCGTTAGTAGTAGCGGCTTCTTTACGTCGTAGTACTTCAGGACTCGGTTGGATGATAGTTCAGCTTTTATTCGATCAAATGCTGCTTGGTGCTCAGGCTTCCAGCACCATTCTTCCTTCAGTTTGAGTTCTCGTAGGGGGGCAGTTAGTTCACTCAGTCGGGGAATGAACTTAGCAACGTATGCTACCATCCCAAGAACTGTTTCAAGTTCTTTGACATCATCTGGGGGTTTCATGCTTGTGATAGCCTTAACTCTCTCTTCAGTTGGCTTAAGTCCTTCTCCTGTCAACTTGTGACCGATATAGTTGACTTCGGATTGTCCAACATGGCATTTCTTCTTGTTTAACTTCAGGTTGATTTCTCTGCATTTATGGAGAACTTTATGTAGCCTATCGTTGTGCTCTGTGACTGTTCTTCCATGGATGAGGATATCGTCTTGATATATTTCCACTCCTGGGATTCCTTCAAAGGCTCCGACTAGTGCTGATTGGAACTTGTCTGCTGAGCATTTTGCTCCCATGGGCATCCGTAGGTTTCGGTATCTACCAAAAGGCGTATTGAACGTGGTTAGATGTGAGCTCCTCTCGGATAACTTGATCTGGAAGTAGCCCATATTCGCGTCTAGGGTGGTGAAGTATTTGCTACCGTTCAATCTGGTGACAATATCATCTATATTGCTCATGGGGAAGTGTTCTCTGAGGATTGCCTTGTTCAAGTCTGTCGGATCGATGCATATCCTCACTTTGTCCTTATCCTTCTTGCTAACCACTACCATGCTGCTAACCCATGGCGTTGGTTCTGTCACCTTCTTTATGATGTTTGCTTTCTCCAACCTGTGGAGTTCATCCTTCACCCTTTCTCTGAGAGCAGAAGGTACAGACCGCGGTGCATGAATGACTGGGGGGAAACTTTCGTCTATTTTGATATCATATTCCCCAGGGAGACACCCAATTTGATCGCCAAATACGTCTGCATACTTGTTTACAATGTTTTCACATGCATCATTAACCATTACTTTGTTTGCGCGAGTCACAAGACCAAATTTGACACAATCTGCTCTACCCAATAGATTTATATCCTTCTTACCATCTAGAACCTGGAAATCTACGTTCCTTGTCATATCTTTGTAAGTACATGGTAGAGTAACAATACCTGTGGCTCTGTTGCTTTGACCGTGAATACCTGTTATGAACATCCTACTAGGCTTCAATACGTAGTTGGTCTTCAGCTGCTGCAAAGATTTTAGGCTAAGAATGTTGCATTTTGCACCTGTATCTAGTTCTACATCAATCATATCATTTGCAACCTTGAAAGATACATAGAAATCATCATCAAGATCATCATCTCCTGCAGTGTAAACATTGACGCTACAGTGCATGGTATCAAACGTGTCAAACATTTCATTCATATCATTATCAACATCAGTGTTATCATAGTAGTTACCGTGGTCGCTGTACTCAGTGTAACTCTCATAACCTTCATTACCATTGGTGTAATGCACATTTCTACCTCGACTGTTACCCCTTCCACGGCCATTAGACTGACCGCGACCTCTTTTCTGGTAATACTGAGAGTTATCGCGAGGCTTGTTGCCTTGATTTGCTTGGCATAAAGGTGACCTTTTGTAGTGACCCCTAAGCCCACAACCTCCACAATACTCACTATCTGCTTTACAATATGTTGGTGGATGGTTGCGGCAACATTTGTTACATTTAGGTGATTGGCCTTGGTAGCCTGTACCACGACCTCTACCTCTACCTCTAGCAAAACCTTGGGGTTGACCCCTGCTACCTGAGTGTTTCTGATAGTGTACTTGTGATTCGCCCTGATTCTGAGTTTCTAAAGATTTCACATGGGCTTTTGTAAGTTCGACCTGTCTGCAGATCCTGGTAACATTGTTCATAGTTAGCTCATCATCCGAAAGTTCCATTAGTTTTTCAGTACACTTAGAATCATTGACCCTATTTATTATCATGTCAATGATGAGGCTGTCTTCCAAGGCCCCATAGTTGCAATGTTGAGCTTTAGCCCTCAAGTCAGAAATGAAGCCCATGATGGTTTGAGTCTTTATGTTTCTGGTTGTGCCAAGGAACTCCTGCCTTTTGATACTACGGTATCTGTGTACCCCAAAATATGCGTCAAACTTAGCAAATACAGTGTTCAAGTTATACCTATCTTCTGCAGCAACTCCTACTACTCCTAGGATGCCATTATCTGGGTCAGCTTCAACTGCATCAATGGCTAGAGCCCAAACAAAACTATCATATATTTTCACATGCTCCTTGCCCATGTGTTTTAGTAGCTGTCCCACCAACCTTCTACCAGCGGCATCATGTAGTCCTTTGGAGTCTAGGTGGATTTCAAACTGTCTCTTATATGCTTCCCATTCACTAGCACATGATTCAATGTCTGATGGGTTGAATCTACCAAGCTTGGCTCCACTGTCGTCGTCGGCCATTTTGAGTGTGGGAAAAGGGAGTCACAACCCACGCTAGGTCTAGCTGGCATCAACAAGTCCAAAACAGCTTAAATGTAGCTTAACAGCTCGCTACAGACCTTTGTATGGTATCCCTAGTGTGTTATTAATAAATCCTGGTATTTTCGAATGTCCTGCATTGTTTTAACCAAGGAAAATCGACCACATCTGACACCATGAAATAAACGGGACACAACTCTAGGATCCGCGTGTTGACTCTGACTTTATTGCGCATGCGCGCCGGTAGTGACGTAGTACACATAAACATTACACCCACTATCTATTTTTATTTCACGTAGTAGGAAACTCTTGCGAACCAATATCAGATATACAGCTTATGGGTCAGATTTTCAGAAAATGTACAATTTAACTTCGCCAATCTTCTCAAATAACCCAAATTTCAGACAAAAATAAATTTCAAAATACAATTCAACCTAGCCAAATAGATTGCTAGAATCAAAGCAATGCCGAATATACTCGAATTTACCTAGTATTGACCAAATTGCAGCCTTATTTAGCAGAATTTACTAAATGTGTACAGCTGCTAATTGTACATTTTCTGAAAATCTGACCCTTATAACTAAAATTATACTGAACTGATACAGAATTGATGTTGTGCACATAAATAATTGCCTTACCTGATTAAGGATAACCCCCATCGTGCTGAGGACGACCACATTATATATGCACACACCGATGTACTGGGAGTCATTCAAGGCTGTGATGGTCACCTGAATGGGGAGAAATTAATCCTTCATATGATATTGCTCCTACTGGATAATCCCTACCTAAAAGGTCTTGCCTGTTTTACTTAATTTTAATGATACCCCAGATTAATTATATAATTCTAACCATTAATCTCATCATTTCATTAAAATAGAGAGATTTGTATAAGCCCAAGTTTAATCATATGACACATCAGTACGTATATAAGCAGAGATACAATATCTTAACAGGTTTATTGACATACAGCACATCAAGACTTGTGTATACATAGCGCAGGTATAGTAGCAATGCATTGCACACATGACCCTGCTGTGAAGCCTATGTCCCAGCGGACTCCTTAGTACCAGTGGATGCTGCTAGTTGGCACCACTGCGGTCCTCCAGGGGGCTGTCCTAACCGGCACTCCATGGATCATGAGGAGGAAGACCCAGGAGGGGGCTGAACTACACCTGGGTGCAACCATGCCACTCCTGGATCCTCTGGATGGAGGGACAAAACCACGACTGGGTCAGATTTTCAGAACATGTACAATTGGCAGCTGTACACATTTAGTCAATTTTGCTAAATTAGGCTGCAATTTGGTTAATACTAGGTTACTTGAAGAATATTCGGCATTGCATTGATTCTAGCTATCTGTCTGGTTAGGTTGAACTGTATTTTGAACTTTGTTTTCGTCTGAAATTTGGGTTATTTGAGAGGATTGGCGGAGTTAAATTGTACATTTTCTGAAAATTTGACCCATCTAGTCTTGCCTGCTGCAGGTTCCTGTACTTGACCCTGATGACCTTGCAGCTACTGGAAACCCCCTTAGCAGTACAACTAGAGCTGATCTCTCTCACTTTCCTTCTGTGAACTAATACTCCAGTCTTCTACTAATACTCATACTATGCATCACAGATGGATAGATAGATAAGATAAGATAAGATAATTCTTTATTTGCCATAGAATAATTTGACAAACGGGTTGCGATCTTCTCAAAAGAGGTCTTCCCGATCATGCCTTTCTTGTTATCTTTTTTCTTGGTTACAGTTCTACTTTTGACTAAACTAGCTACATTCACAGTAAACAGTAATCGGTATTAAGTATCTAATCAAATTCCATGTGCACATGTCACCTAGAAGCATAATCATGAAAATTGTATGTTCTAACATTGATAACAACTGGTAGAATCATGTAAAATTATGAAATATCAATGCAAAAAGAGAACTAAGCTGAATTACAATCTAGATGCCGTCTCCTCAAACTACATCATTTTGAATCATTGTTTTTGTTAACATGCTACTTACCTTGCGAGTCTCCCAGGCGAGGAATGTACCTACAACCAGTAATAGTCCCTTTATTACCAGCACAATGCCATGGAAGTATACTGCCTTGCTGGAAGTACAGAGATGCACCTGGCTCCTGTGCAACGTGTTACCATTGTCTACCAACTGTGGGGACGTAAATAAAGCTGCAATATCAGCTAACATTTTAACTAAACATTTTATAATTTTTGCTCTGTTCTTTTCCAACTCATCTAAAAGTCATTAGACCAAAATTTTGGTGCATTCTTTCACGTTGTTTCGGGGACTGCTAAGGGTTCATAAAACATTTGTAATTGGCAGATTTGTCAAGACTTTCTTTGTCACAATGTGAGAATGCTGCTTTAATTTAATTAACAACGTTGAGTAATAAGGAGAGTTTAGCTTCCCTCAGGTTCCTACACTTGGGCTGCTTTCGAGTTCTTCACCAGGTGCCCTTCCCTGACAGGAAGTAGAATATACGCCTGTGCAGTGCACCCAAACAGAACAGACTTGATGGATGGATAGGGAGTCTTTTGAGATGTGTTATTATCTGTCAGACTCTCCAACATTGTCATCCAAGTAGAACTGAGAATTCATGTATTTTAAGTGTTTTAGATTATGGGAAATAGAAAATGAAACTTTCCTTAAGGTACATTATATAATTAACAAATACGCAAAACGGAAGCGACTTGCACTCCTCGCTTGATTCAGCCAGTGAGCATGTGGACCGGCATGTTGTCCACCAAGTCCACCAGTCTCGCAAGGTAGGTGAATCCTGGGGACACCTGCTGTTTAGAGTTAAGGGTGGTCTCCACTGGCTGCGGTAAACTCTGTGGTAGGCTCTATGATGGTGAGAAGTGGTGATGTCCTGCCAACACGGCTAGTGTTCCTCTTCACCTACAGGGCCAGCACAGCACCATCATCTAAGACTTACCGCAGAGCTTACCGCAGCCAGTGGAGACCCAACTTTATCCACCAAGTGGAGTTGTTGCACTGGGTGAGGAAATGGAAAGCAGCCATGATGTGTGCCCTATCTTACCTCTTCATGTGTGTCTATGACTGTGACATACACAGGGTCTATTATAGTGAATAGAACAAAGAGGAACAAATCTCCCGCCACGATCACCACCACTATAGCTACCAACTTGTGGTCCTTCATCACCTGAAATAATAATTAATTAGTCTGTTTCTTGAACCATGAACATTTTGAATATGGTGTAACTTAAACATAAATATTGTATTTAAACAGTTTTATTAATCGGATGTGATTACTCATGAGAACACATTTCTCCAGCTAGTAAGGGACGTTTTTCTAGTGCCACAGCAGTAAGCAATACTGCATACAGTTTTTCCTCATTTGATGGTATTTGAATACTGAATGGTTGACAAGATTGGGTTGATAACAAGCTAGGAATATGGTTAAACTTAGCCCTGAAATATGTTCTTGCTCAGAGTGACCAATTTGAAGATAGGGTTGGAGATGAAGCTTACCACTTTCTTGAGCTTGTTAGTAAATATTCTGTGGACACGCCAGGTCTTGGCAAAGAGAGCCCCAAAGGCTGTGGAGAACCCTACCATGAGCATGAAGGTCCGCGCCTGTAAGTGGTATGGTATGGCATAAATACTGGTTAACTAACGAGTTGGTTGAAGGAGGGTGAATATTGCACGAGTTGCAATATTCTAAGCGACTGAAACCAATGAATTAGTTAATAGATTTATCATGCATGCTTTCAATCACGAAAATAGAAAAGAAATCAAGTCATAAATTTGAATTTTACCGGTAATCTTAGCAAAAAAACAGATTGGTTGCCATGACAACCAACCGCAAGTCATTAGTGAACTACGTTGTTTTCAGAGCAATGCGTGTATAACGAGTATCTTTATTTCCACAGTTCTACATACATAATTATATTTAATTATCTTTATTTTTCCTTAATAACATGCAATACATGTAGAGAAAAAGGGTTAAAAGTGCTTACTCCACGGTGAAGTGTGTATCACATAACATTTGTATGTAGAGGCGTGTGGTACATAGTGTGTGGTACATTGTTTTGTACCACATGGGCGGGGCCTAATGATAAACGCAAAATAAACTCATTTGATTGGTTCCCTTCCACGCGGGAAAATGCGTTGTCAATGACTCTTACTAGCGTTACTAACGTTGCGACGTTACGATGTACACTATTGCGTCGTCGCCGGTATCAGTGCGAGGAGAATGACCGTAACTTCGTAAGTAAATAAAGGACTTTTTGTTATAATTTATAATTAATCTATAGCACCGTGGAGTAAAAATAGCACCGCATCTCGTAGGTGATCTGGCATAAAGGATCA
The DNA here is from genome assembly GCA_942159475.1 of Sthenelais limicola. NCBI lineage: Eukaryota > Metazoa > Annelida > Polychaeta > Phyllodocida > Sigalionidae > Sthenelais > Sthenelais limicola. Next base: position 9,147,007 of record OW804097.1, read on the forward strand.
CATAGCCCCTCGACAATTCTTTTCAATATAACACACTCGCCTATCGGCTCGTGTGCCATGTGAAAAAAATCATCTCGGGTCCATGCGATCCTTCACCCCAGATCACCTACTCGTGCGGTACTATCATAATCTAATATTAGATAACATTACTGGACTGCGTAATGCAGGTCTACCGGTGACACCTGCTTCAGGTAGAATGGACTCCAATATTTCATATGATAAAAAACATTTATCAGTCAATGAATCACTCATTATTTAAATGAACGGAAGTAACTCTAGTCATGCGCAGACAAAACATCTTCCCCAATAATTCATTCACCAGACAGAAGGGGGCGGATCTCCTTATAAGCTCTTATAGTTTACTAATGCAGCCTCGATCTGGGATCCATTTTGTAAATACAGGACACGTGACCACTACGTGTACATTTCAGCATCTTAATGGATCTCAGATCAAGGCTAATGCAAATATGTGCCAATTTGGGTAATGTAAACTCGCTTAGGCAGGGTTCCCGATAATAGCTGGATTCAGGTTTCTCTCACAACTCAAACAATAAAAATCAGGTTGCACCTGACAGTTTTCATTTTTTTAAAAATGACTTCCCATGGTGTTATGGGCTAGGGCGCGTGAAAAGTATTATCGGCCATTCTACACATTTAGTAACTTCTGCTAAAGTCAGCTAAAACATGATGAATATCACCTGTATATCAGGGTATATTTAGTGTTGCATTGTCTCTGTCGAAGAATAATCATTATCTAGAATAAATCACATTGATATAAGGATCAGATTTGCATGTACATTTTGTCTTCAGCAATCCTTTCAAAAAACACAAATTTAAGACAAAAATGATGTTCAAAGTTCGGTTAAACACAACCAAACAGATTGTTTGAATCAAGGCAATACCAAATATACTCAGATATACCTAGTTTTGACCATTTTTCGGTCTAATTTAGCAGAGTTTACTAAATGTGTACTGCTGCCAATTGTACTTTTTCTGAAAATCTGGCCCATAAACAAACGTAATCTACTCTGTCTATTTGTTGACAAACTGTCAAATAATAATGAAAACAAAAGAAAATTAACCTGCCTGCCGGTTCTACAAGAATGACAAATCCTCCTCTTGTATCATTAAAACAATGTTTGCAGACTGAGAATTCAATCTCAAGTGTGATGGGGCCTCGTGTCAACAATGTGAACAAATACTCGAAGAACAGGAGGAACAGGCTAATTTAAATCTTTATTCTTAAATGCTGTGCTGTGAAAATGAGTCACAAATCGCAAAATTGATATTTTAAAAGTGTTTTTATCACAAGATGTCTTTATTGGAATATTCTGATTCTTAGCACCCATAATCACATCTTAGATTCTTAGCACCCATAATCATATAAATCCATGTAACAAATGTATTAAATAATCCTTGCGTTTTGAAGGCCTTCGTATGGAGTATATTTAGTTACTTTATTGGTAATTACCCACCCAGAAACCTTACAAACTTTTTTTTTCAAAAAATAAAAAATATCAAACTACAAATATAGAAACACTCATTAGGTGTCCTAGTGTTTACTATCATTGGAATCAGCTTGATCCCCTCTTTTTAAATATGATGATATCTCAAAACGTATGACTCTTTTTCCTAAAACGGATCACATATTACCACAGCAAAATAATCTTATGAAATTTACTCTTACTATGACTTACTATTACTATTACTATCTAGGATTATGGCAATTGTTATGTGTTACAGAAAAATGAGTCTTAACTCGCAAAAAAATAGGAATTTGACATGTCATCATATGGGTCAGATTTACAGAAAATGTACAATTTGCCTTCATCAATCCTCTCCAATAACCCACATTTAATACAAAAATCAGCTTCAAAATGCAGTTTAACACAACAGATCTGATACTTTAAATCAATGCGATACCAAATATACTCAGATATACCTAGTATTCCTCAATTTTTTTGATAGAATTTCCTAAATGCGTAGAGCTGAGAATTGTACATTTTCTGAAAATCTGACCCATTATTTAAAAGAAGAGATCAAGTGGATTCCAATGATGATAAACATTAGAACATCTAATAAGTACTTCTATATTTTTATGTGCATGAAAAGTTTATAGCAATATTTCTTGATGGTCAATCACTAGTAAAGTAGTTAAATATACTCCTAAGATTAACCCCAGATATGGGTGAAATCGCCAGGGAATGTACAATTCGTCTTCAGCAATCCTCTCAAATAACACGAATTTAAGATAATTATGAGGTTCAAAATACACTTCAACATAACCAAACAGAATTGCTAGAATCAACTCAATATCAGATATACCCAGATGTATCTAGTATTGACCATTTATCAGCTTAATTTAGCAGAATTTACTAAAATGTGATGTGTTTCAGGAAAATGAGTCATAAGTCGCAAAAAATAGATTTTGAGATACCATTATATTTGATAAGATGAGATCAAGCCGATTCCAATGATAGTAAACAGTCTAATAATCTAATAAGTATCTTTAGATTTTAAGTTTGATATTTTCGTTTTTGAAATTAAAGTTCCCAATATTCCTGGGGGTCAATAAACAGTAAAGTAACTAAATGTGGTCCATATGAGGACCTTTAAAACGAAACGATATTTTACATAGATTGTCCTGAAATTTGATACATCGATAGATATAGCTATAAGTGATAAACCCTGCAAAATTAGAACATTCCAATAATGTAGTCTTGTGAGAAGAACTCTTTGAAAAATATCCATTTTGCGACTTGTGACTCATTTTCCTGGAACACATCACAAATGTGTAGTGCTGTCGATTGTACACTTTCTGATGATCTGACCCATATACATAAAAACATGAAATATACAGTCTTGGAATTTGGTAGATGTCTTCATGCTTCTACCAGCACTAGACACCCCAAAGATGAGAACATTGTGAAAAAGGGTTCTTGCATTGCACTTTGTCAGAAGAGTTGGGGAGTATAAACTTTTACACGAAAGGACTCGTGTCTGGTTTCATTTCTTGCTTCTGTCAAGCTATAACGAATCTGGGTATGTGAGAGTACAAGTGGAAATCGCTACACATAAATATAAAAAAATCGTTATTGATAAGCTTGAACATTTATGTGTGCACTTGGTTATCAAAATTTCACCCGTAGCCTGCTGCCTCCCAATAGGGGATTTGCATTGACGCCATTTTGAATCTCGATTCACATGGAACTATGGGACTAATGGTACAGTGTAAAATCTATAGAAAAAATGTCTAGTTCAGCGTGGAATATTTATTTGTACTAAATGTAAAAGATTCCTGTGTTATAAGTGCTTCTATAACACAAGCCTCCATTTTTCCCATCATGCAATTGGTTTTCATGAATCATTTACACAAGCTATGGTATTGGGAAAAAACAATTTTAGATAAAAACGTTGAAAGCCAGTGTCTGATTGGAATTGAATCCATCCCATGATGCACTGTAACAGACATGCGCTGTGAGCCATGCAAGTCCTCTATTGTGCACATAGAAACTACAAGCCTATCAATGACTTGTTGCTTTTTGTCTAAATATGAGTACATGGAGTACAATGCATTTTGTCATAATAGCTAAGAAGGCAGCTCCAAACGGGCATTTACAGTTGTTATAAAATGCTAAACGAGAATTGTCTTTGTGTGGCTTTGGTCTGCACAGAAGTGCGTTACCGTTATGGGTTTGAAATAATCAACTGATCCAAGCGATAATTATTTGATATTATATGTAATATATAAATATATTTAATATTATTCTTTTCAGTCGTTGACTATTTGCAAGGCTCTGACGACTGTGAACCTAACCTGGGCTAATATTGCTGTCTGTCCTCAGCCTTATTCTATGTGCACACGTGTCTCACATAGATTCACTTTCACTCAAAGTTTTGCCTTTTTTATGTCTGTGGTTGTCAATACAAAGCCCTGGGTCTTGTCAGTAGCTACAGCTGCATATGGAGGGGTCAGGTCGTCGGGAAATGTACAATTGGCAGCTCTACACAATAAGTAACTTACTAGCAAATATCTGTGTTGTCAGTTGGGGCCACATCTCTCCTTGTTCCCTCTTTCACTATCTTTCTCTTTCAACTTCTGTCTGAAACTTAGTACCTGTAATACTGTTCTTAAAGGAAATGGCACGTTAAGGGTTCAAACTGATCGAGACGGGTGAGTTCCCATTTTCTGATGTGTCTTGATCAGTTTGAGCCCAAACAGAGTGCCATTTGCTATTTATGACACACTTCATATGGAAGTTAAAAAGTAAATTTAACTTGTCTAAACTTTTGCTCGAGGAAGCTCAATTCACTGCAACTGGTAGCCCTAAGTTATGCAGTTGGGGACCACATGATTTGCTTCAGGTTTGTAGGTCAGGCCTATGTTGCACCAATGAGATCGCATCATTTAGGCATGTGTAACCATGGAAGCCCAAACTGATCACGTGAATTGTTTGGATCAGCCAGCCAGAATCAACATCTTAAAAAGGTTCAATTTGAGGTATTTTAAACTGCACATGTGTGTAATAAATACCTCAAATTGAACCTTTTTAAGATGTTGATTCTGGTAACGGTTGTGCAACAGAGACAGATTCAGATGCAATGTGAGACATAGAGTGCCTGAGACTGCGGCAAAGAAAGTAAAAGGGTAAGACAGAGAGAGAGAGAGAGTAAGAAGTCTGGACTATGAGAAAGACAGGGAGAGACAGAATGAATGAGAGAGAGATGTAGAGAGAGAGTAAAGAAAGAAGCAAATCGGTAGAAAACTAACACTTAGAACTGAACACAAACATATAGGTGGGAGAGGAGGGGAGGAGTAACCACTAACCTGACATAGCACCATGGTAGACTGCACATTGAGGGGCTGGCAGAACACTGCACCATACACCACCATGCACCCCACCACTAACCTGACATAGCACCATGGTAGACTCCACATTGAGGGGCTGGCAGAACACTGCACCATACACCACCATACACCCCACCACTAACCTGACATAGCACCATGGTAGACTGCACATTGAGGGGCTGGCAGAACACTGCACCATACACCACCATGCACCCCATCACTATGATGTTATTCATAGCAGGGGAGGACATCTTGATGATCCTGAGAAGAATATAAATACTCAAACAATACTATGATCAACTGTATTTGTACTTGCTTATACTACATTAGCTGATCCACCTGTCATGGAGAGCCAACTATTCACATGCATTTCTACGCCCTGATTTTGCTAGAAAAGAGTCAATTTTGACATGAAATTTAGAATATTCTAAGAAGGGTTCTCCACCAGTATAAAGTCTAGATGTTTTGACTTGATTTGAAATGAAGCAACATGTGCCATTCAAAAACATCTTTATGCAAGAATAACCAATTTTTCCTAAACTAAAATAGTTGTGGGCAACATATATAGACCATGTATGTGTATTGTGTGAGGCAATGAGTGACAGTTGCTTAAACTGTCTATTGATTAAGTTTCTAATTTCAGGAACATCGGAGAGGTGCAGGAGCAAGGATAGATAATTCTTCATGGTTGCAAGATGTTAACTTCCAAATTGCAACACTTCCCGTTCAAAAACATCTTTATGCATTAATAACCCAAAACTAAAATAGTTGTGGGCAACATATATTGACCACATATCTGTATTGTGTGAGGCAATGAGTGACAGTTGCTTAAGTTCCTCTGCCTATGTCCCTCCATCACTGAGACAGGATGAAAAGACCCAATTAAAGCTGCACTCTCAATTAACATTGGTAAAAACTGAATATTTTCTACTTCTTGTTCCATTCTTTTCCAACACATCTAAAATCATTTGACCAAAATTTGAAGGCTTCTAAAACATCCTCATTTGTATCTGGAGGACCTGCTGGAATCCTTCCCTATGATGACTTCACTTATTATCGCTCAACTGTGGCCGTTTTCTCTTGGCTGAGTTATTGTATAAACATATAAAAGCAGCAGAATATGGATGAATTCAGTCATATAAATCATAATATGAGTAAATTTGGTAAGATCTTTGTAAAAATAGCTGAGAATGGAGCTGTAACTGAACCACATATACTCACCTGCGCTGCCTGAATGCAGAGTTAAAGGTGAGGAAGACACTGGAAGCCATGATGCCTGCCACGGCCATGGCTGACATGAGGCCATAGGTGAGAGCAGACACCAGCACAGGCTCATTCACTATAGTGGTGGAGTCAGCAGGGGGCACACCAGCTGTAAGTAAAAGTAATTGATCAGCCATACTAGTCTAGTAAGTTGTGGTTCTTGCTAATTAATAATGAACTAACTCTAACTAACTAGCTTCAGAGGCCAACAGTACACAGAAGCCAGGGTGTCCACAGGTTGCAAGAACGTAGACTCGAATTAACTAGCTCCAGAGGCCAACAATGGGTACATGTATATGGGTAAAATTCGACACAATTGACACGCGACACGGCTGCTCAATCATGGGCGACACTGCGACACGCTCCCCTTAACGTGTGACACACACAGCTTCCAAAAGGCTGATAAAATTTGACATGAGACATCCAGAAATGAATTAAAAATAGACATGAGACACAGTGGTTTATTTAACAGGTGACAGATGACATTGTATCGACTGTTAATATAATTAATGCATTGCTTAAAAAGTGACACAAGACATGATTGAGTTGTTTTAAAAGTGACATGGGACATGGACAAATTTCTTATCATGCAACACTCAGACACAGGCACCCATATATACCCCTCCCACAGTACACAGAAGCCAGGGTGTCCATAGGTTGCAAGAACGTAGACATAACATAAGGTAATTCAGAAGCAGTTACTAAAAAAGCTGGTGTGCATAAGATTGATCTCTTGTGTTATTCATAAGAACTACACATGGCACAGTCCTACAGGCCCAGGTGGACTGGCCACTTTGAACCCAATCCACTACATGTGGAAGCATTCAGCTACCCTGTCAGTACTATGATAGCTACAGTGCTAGATAAGTTTATATTTTACAGATGTGTATGTTATGTATAACTAGAACATACTTGGAATGAATCAAGTGTATTTCACTTCTAGAACGCAGACTAAAAGCATGAGTTAAAGTTCTGGGTATTCCTCAGGTTGATGGTATAATGTAGGTATGTTACCTTCCCATGATATGGGCGGACTGTTGACCCATGTGATGCTGTCTGTGACTGGACTGTACACCCCAAGCCGCTCTCTGATGCCTCCTGTAAATAGCAGCATTAAACATGATAATTATTCACTTCCTATATAGGTGAGATCGTGAGAAAATGTACAATTTGCCCTCACCAATTCTCTCAAATAACCCAAATTTAAGACGAAAATAAAGTTCAAAATACAGTTCAACCTAACCAAACAGATTGCTAGAATCAATACAATGCCGAATATACTCGAATTTACCTAGTATTGACCAAATTGCAGCCTAATTTAGCAGAATCTACTAAATATGTACAGCTGCCAATTGTACATTTTCTGAAAATCTGACCCATACAATTGTTAATCACTATCATAAGCTGTTTACACTAATGACTGGTAATAGATGTGTAGTAGTCTCAGCAGGAGCTCTGCCATGGCAGGACATGAACTCTCTTTACCACCGAGTGTAATATCACCACTTTAGACTATGCTACTGGCGGCCGCCAGAGAGTGACCAGCTGAACATTCACTTGTTTTTATGACCACAGCTACACAAGTCCTTCTTAAGAATTTGTTCCTGAGAAACCCTGCTTTATCCTGACTAACCCAGGGTAATGTAAGACTGAGAAACTCGGGCAAGCTGATCTTGTATTGGGCATATAAGTCCCCATATAAAGTCTGAGACTCCCTGCTTACTTATCAATCACCATGGCTAATTATTTTTTATTCTGCCTTGTAGAATTACAATATTTGACTGTAGAATAAAGTACAGATACAACTCACCGTTCACCCTGTCTATGGCCACCAACCCTGGATGTTCCCCATTCTCATTGAAGTACATGAAGCCCTTATTGCCCTGGAACCTGACCCTCCACATGTTGTCATAGAGCAGCTCGTTAATAAGGTCATCTTTATATGAGTAACTCCCCAGGCTCTGGTTCACTCCTGCAAGGATGGAAGTCAAATATCTCAATAGATTTGTCTTGAGGATTAATAGGGTTAATGACCAAGGACTAATGAGGGCTGCTGATGCACTGTTTGGTGCATACTGCTGGGCAAATGGAGGTTATTAATGATTTTAGGTGGTTAAAGTCTAAGAACCATTCATGGCAGTGAATAAGAGGTAAAAGAAAATATGAAACAGTTGGTAAGAGACATGTGACAGAGTAGTTTAGTGACTCTTGGACATTTGTAATATCCAGTGTTACATAACATTCTTACCTAAAGTAACAAGCTATTACATACTTACTCATGTGAGTAAGGTTATACTTACCCATGTGAGTAAGGTTATACCTACCCATGTGAGTAAGGTTATACCTACCCATGTGAGTAAGGTTATACTTACCCATGTGAGTAAGGTTATACTTACCCATGTGAGTAAGGTTATACTTACCCATGTGAGTAAGGTTATACTTACCCATGTGAGTAAGGTTATACTTACCCATGTGAGTAAGGTTATACTTACCCATGTGAGTAAGGTTATACCTACCCATGTGAGTAAGGTTATACTTACCCATGTGAGTAAGGTTATACTTACCCATGTGAGTAAGGTTATACCTACCCATGTGAGTAAGGTTATACTTACCCATGTGAGTAAGGTTATACCTACCCATGTGAGTAAGGTTATACTTACCCATGTGAGTAAGGTTACCCATGTGAGTAAGGTTATACTTACCCATGTGAGTAAGGTTATACTTACCCATGTGAGTAAGGTTATACTTACCCATGTGAGTAAGGTTATACCTACCCATGTGAGTAAGGTTATACCTACCCATGTGAGTAAGGTTATACTTACCCATGTGAGTAAGGTTATACTTACCCATGTGAGTAAGGTTATACTTACCCATGTGAGTAAGGTTATACTTACCCATGTGAGTAAGGTTATACTTACCCATGTGAGTAAGGTTATACTTACCCATGTGAGTAAGGTTATACCTACCCATGTGAGTAAGGTTATACTTACCCATGTGAGTAAGGTTATACTTACCCATGTGAGTAAGGTTATACTTACCCATGTGAGTAAGGTTATACCCACCCATGTGAGTAAGGTTATACCTACCCATGTGAGTAAGGTTATACTTACCCATGTGAGTAAGGTTATACTTACCCATGTGAGTAAGGTTATACTTACCCATGTGAGTAAGGTTATACTTACCCATGTGAGTAAGGTTATACCTACCCATGTGAGTAAGGTTATACTTACCCATGTGAGTAAGGTTATACTTACCCATGTGAGTAAGGTTATACTTACCCATGTGAGTATGGTTATACTTACCCATGTGAGTAAGGTTATACCTACCCATGTGAGTAAGGTTACCCATGTGAGTAAGGTTATACTTACCCATGTGAGTAAGGTTATACCTACCCATGTGAGTAAGGTTATACTTACCCATGTGAGTATGGTTACCCATGTGAGTAAGGTTATACTTACCCATGTGAGTAAGGTTATACCTACCCATGTGAGTAAGGTTATACTTACCCATGTGAGTAAGGTTACCCATGTGAGTAAGGTTATACTTACCCATGTGAGTAAGGTTATACTTACCCATGTGAGTATGGTTATACTTACCCATGTGAGTAAGGTTATACTTACCCATGTGAGTATTATAGCAAATGGCCCAATGGATGGTTCAAACTGATCGAGACCCATCAGAAAATGGGACGAACCCCGAAGGGGTGAGTTCGCGTTTTCTGATGGGTCGAGATCAGTTTGAACCCGAACAGAGGGCCATTTGCTATTTATTACACACTCTATTTGGATGTTAAAAAGTAAATTTAACTTGTTTAGACTATAGTTTAGCTCGAGGAGGCTTCATTCAGCGCAATTTGTAGGCCTAAGTTACGCGGTCGGGATGACGTCATCTGGCCTACGCTGCACCAATGAAATTACGTCTTTGGCCGAACGGCACACGTGAGCGGTTCATATCAACTGAACTGCACCCCCAAACTGCACCTTTCTAACTGCTCATGTGTGTAATAAAGGTATTATACTTACCCATGTGAGTAAGGTTATACTTACCCATGTGAGTAAGGTTATGCTTACCCATGTGAGTAAGGTTGGTAAGCGTCATGTTGAGTGCAAGTGCTGCAGTGTACACGCTGTCATACACTTGTGGTGCCAGCTCCTGCCCATAGAGGGTGCTGCCATTCAGCTGTGACAGATACGCCTCCCAGAACTCATTGGAGGTGAATCCTGAAACATAAATTAGCATAAATATATCTAGGGGTTCAGCGGTATTAAGTCCTTCTCCCCTGGTGGAGGCCCTGGTGGAGGGGCATGTGAGCTAGACATGGTAAATAGATATAGCCTGGGCAAATATATTGAAGGATAAGTATGGATGCAGTTTGACATAAGCAAACAGATTTTCTAAATCAATGCAATACCAGTTATACTCACATATACTAATAGGTGGCCTCCACTATCGGCAAGTAACGTTACCAATAGATTTTCATTTCGCTGCTACTTGCCGGTCATTTGTTAACAATCTATTCGCTGCTCTATTCGTAGCTCTATTCACCGCTACTTGCCGATAGTGGAGGCCCCCTATGCGTTACCATAGATTTTTTATTCGCCGCTACTTGCCAGTCATTTGTTAACAATCTATTCGCCGCTCTATTTGCCACTCTATTCGCCGCTCTATTCACTGCTACTTGCCAATAGTGGAGGCCCCATATAAGTATTCATCACTTATCACAATTTAGCAGAATTTATCTGATCTGTCCAATATATCTATTAAGTCTTACCTACATACTATAGACTAGGAAATAGCTGACCATATGAAGTGTTGACTTGTTCAGGGTTGAGGAAGATGATGCCGGTGTAGAAGCTGCCTTCTGCAAACTGTGCAACCTGCTGCTGGGTGCAGTCAGTGGCCATCACTCCCTCCTCACTCTGCCACCAGGTAGCGCTCCACCAGTTGGGGAAGAACCAGACCACGTGAGGACCATACAACCCTGCCTTGTAGGCCTGCATGGGTACAATCAGGGGGAAACGATTACGGTTTGACTGATTATTGGATGTAAATTTATATGCTATTATCGCTCACCAGCATAAGTCATGATATGAGTAACTCTTGTATAAACATATACCAGCAGCAGAATATTGATAAATCCAGTCCTATAAGTCATGATATGAGTAACTCTTGTATAAACATATAACAGCAGCAGAATATTGATAAATCCAGGCCTATAAGTCATCTTGCCATATTTATTCGTGTTATGACTTATGGGGCTGAATGTATCAATTTTCTGCTGCTGTTATATGTTTATACAAGAATTTGAAGTAAAATCGCCTCAGCAAATATGCAGCTAGTGAGCGCTATAGAGAAGACATCGCAAGTTTGCAGTTTATTGGGTCCCCAAGATATAAACGTGGATGCTTATGAAGCTCTGCAGCAAATACAACCAAAAAAAATCTGTTCATGTTACATGTTTATACAAGAATACAGGTCGAATCAGTGAGCGATAACATGTGAAGTGACTGTGGGTCCCCGAAATATAGATATGGTGGACTATGGTAGCAAAAACCAGACAGAATCTTTTAAAATGTTTGTCAAATGACTTTTAGATGGGTTGGTAAAAATGAAACAAAACATATTTGCAACCTTCCTCAGTGAGTGTGTGTGAAGCACTTGGTAAACGTTTGTAATACTGTTTGATATATTATATTATTATGATTGACAATGTCGTCCCATCAAGCCAAGAACAAATAACTAAATAAACATAAGTTACACCTTACCTCACATGCTAAGGAGAATCCCTTGTCTTCATAGACTCCAGCAAATATTATTCTGGTATCATGCTTCTGTAAGCAATAGAAGCAATGGATGATGCCGTTATACAAAGGCATGGAGACATTAGTACATTGCTTATATAAATGCATTCAGCGCGTTGATTTATCATATGTAACATATATATAATGTAACAGTTGTTGATCTTTATTTGACCAAGCACTTGTTACATTGACTTTGTGCCAACTTTTAAGTCAGGTTATTTTTGACATTGTACTGACCTTTGAATCAGGTTATATTTGACCTTGTACTGACCTTATGATCAAGCTATATTTGACTTGGTACTGACCGTATAATCAAGTTTATCTTGACCTTGCACTGACCTTGTGATCATCCTATGTTTGACCCTGTACTGACCTCATAATCAGGTTATATTTGACCTTATACTGACCTTGTGATCATCCTACATTTGACCCTGTACTGACCTTGTAATTAGGCTATATTTGACCTTGTACTGACCTTGTAATCAGGTTATATTTGACCTTGCACTGACCTTGTGATCAATCTATATTTGACCCTGTACTGACCTTGTAATCAGGTTATATTTGACCTTGCACTAACCTTGTGATCAACCTATATTTGACCTTGTACTGACCTTGTAATCAGGTTATATTTGACCTTGCACTGACTTTGAGATCAACCTATATTTGACCTTGTACTGACCTTCATATTCCTGATGTGCTGGCGGGGGTCTTTAGTGAATATCTCAGCGGTGAGGAGGCTCATGTTGTATCGGTGGAACTCATCAGCCATGTTCTTGGCCACCTGGAACACATGGCAACTCACAAATGATTACAACCCTTAGCATTGGTTAATTGATCTTTTTTTCTCAAAATGAAAAATTGGTCCCTTCAACTCAACTCAATGACTGCCATGAGTGTATTACAGCTATTCTTCATTAATGACCGTCCGTTTTGTGTGAATTAGATGAATTATTTAGAATAAAATGATTTATGAACTTCACTATTGGAGTATAGAAATAACTGAGAAACCAATTTAGTTGTTCAAAACCTTTCAACTGACCTTAGTGAATAGTTCTGCTGATTCACTGATGGTGGCAGCCCTTTCCCAGCCAAAGTGCCTCATGAAGGCAATACGTGCTGGGTTCATCATGACGTCAGACGAAGAGACGCGGAAGAAACGGGGGTAGCGGGACTTGTCTGACAACGCAGGGGAAACACTGCCATAGGACAACTGTAATGTAATGTAGAAGTTAATCTATCAAATAACCTTTCCAGGTTCAAGCAAACAAGCTAAATGGTCCGATTTTCAGAAAATGTACAATTGGCAGCTGTACACATTTAGTAAATTCTGCTAAATTGGGCTGTATCTTGTTCAATACTAGGTAAATTCGCGTATATTCAACATTGCATTGATTATAGCAATTTATTTGGTTAGGTTGAATAGTGTTTTGAACTTTATTTTCGTCTGAAATTTGAGTTATTTCAGAGAATTGGTGAAAGCGAATTGTACATTTTCTGGCGACTTCACCCTAAAGGCTGATGCTGGATGTGCTAAAAGGCCATCACACACCAAGAAGTTGAGCAGCTTGTTTCTCGGGGGTTTATTTAACATTCTGGTGAATCTTTGGATTATTGCTGCATGCCGGCCTTGTATTATCTCTGTTGCGTCCCAAAGTAGAAATATGTACCAATGACGAAATCGGTACAGTCTTTTCCTCTTTGGTACAAGCTATTTCACATACTACAATTTTTCTACAACTTCTCACTTCCTATTTCTGGGCATATTTGACTATTTCCCTGAGATGTCCACCACAGAAAAGTATATGCCCGCATCTTATTCCTATTTCTCATATGGTGAGCCCTATTTCCCCTACATGAAAAGCCATGTCCTGCTGCAGGGATCACTATTTGCGGATCGGGTCATCTTTTCCAACTATTTCACCTCTGGTACACACCTTTTATCTTTGTACCAAAAGGGACATCACTGGACATGTACAGCATGTTTATTTTTGTAATTCAGAATATATGAATTTATCTAATAAAATGTAATTTATCAACACCTAGCTGGAAATTTGGGAGCATTAATTTCATATCAATTCTTAATATAGATATTCCCTTGACAGAAATGAAATTCATGAGTATTTAGATTGGCTAATTAAGCTACTTGAAATAAGCTAAAGTGACTTGGAGCTAGTCTATTGGGATCTTTTGCGGGTATTCCAACGCACCATTTTATATCAATCCACCAGAAAAATAGTTCCTTATTTTCTGATAATCTCATGTTACACAGTTCAAAAAGCATTGTTAATTGGGTTTACACACATATATATGGGTCAGATTTTCAGAAAATGTACAATTGGCAGCTGTATACATTTAGTAAATTCTGCTAAATTCTGCTAAATACTAAATCTCTATCCAATATCCTCTGTTATATCAAAATTGTGATGTGTTGCAGAATAATGAGTTACATGAACAATGAACATTTAAAAAATCTAAAAACTATTTCTATATTTTATGTTTGAAAAAGACATTTCATAGCCTACACTTCCAACACCCAAAAGATGAGAACATTCATACTAATATAAAAGATCCCCGGAATAAAACACTTAGAAAAATATCAATTTTGTGACTTTTGATCAGTTCTTTTGTAACACATGGAAACACAATACAAAGAGAAACATACAGTCCTGAGCACTCGGCCTGCCAGGGCCTAGATATCAGTGATCAATCATGTAAACAGTGAAACACTGAGAGTATTTACATTAGATGTGAGGCAGGTAACTCCATGCCATGTTCTGATGGAATACATGACCATTTCTTTATCCCAGCACACTTCTCCCTCTCATCTGTCTCACAGGTAGAAATATCTCATCCTCCTTCATCTCTCTGAGGGGGGATAGTGTCATTGTGCGTTTTTAGATGTTATTATATACGTGTGCGATTTCACGGGTGCTATTCAGGGGTGCTATTCGAAATGTCAAATAGCATATGTATGCTATTCGGACCGAACTATTTTCGGGGGTCACATGACTAGATTGACCAATGAGAAGCCTAGAATCATATCGTCTGCTTCGACCGGGTTTAAAATGTATTTTGACGACGATATGCGAGATTTTGTATTGTCCAAGGTTGCAAAGAATATAATTTGGCATAATGAAGCATTTAATCGGAAATTTGCTGTAGAATCAACTTATGACAGTCACTGAAAGCAGCAATGCCAGCACGGCCATGCGTTCACTAGCTTAGAGTTTGTTGACATTGTTTGTGAACGGTCCCATGACCTGGTAGCCAGAGAGAGAAAAAGTAATCACCCGTCTGAAGAACTTCAAGCGATATATCGTGATCCATGAGGTAGAAAACCAAATATATACCTTTAATGTCCAGTTTGAGTTATATTAATTCCGAAAAATCCGAAAGCAGAAGCATTATATATATAGAAGCATATAAAATCTTGAGCGTATGACACAATGAAACCAAGGTAGTGAAAAGTCTAAGCGCGCAATGATATAAGTTACTTCCGCCATCATGGCTTCCGCTGTAATGTTCGTTCAAGACCAATGGAACCAACTCGATGGAAACCAAGGTAAAATGTCATTAAAATCGTCTTCTCTTGTTGATTACGTATGAAATAAATATTAAATAGCCCTCTGTCGATGTCAAATCGATCTCGACTGCGGGTCAAATCGCACTCCACCCCTTCGGGGTGTCGTGCGATTTGACCCTCCATCTTGATCGATTTGACATCGACATCAGGCTATTTAATATAAGAATGCACCGAGTGGTTGTTCTGACCTGAGCCATACACTCAGGAGGGCAATGTGCATCGGCGTTAATACATTTTATTGCCAAGTTTCACATGTGTGATAATTCTCTTGTTAATCAGAATAAACCAATCCTGTGTGTCAGTAACATGATTAACCTGTGGTGGTATATTAAAACCCATGGTCCCTGTTAACAACAATGGAACATAACTACCATGCACATGGTAAGGTGATACATCAAATCTTAGGCTATTTCATTAGTTCCTAGATATTTCTCTAAGCTTAATATATTTCTTTCTTTCTCTTCATGGTTCAGAGTTTACATAATTTACCTGCCCCAACCCCTCTGCCACCCCATTCCTTCGAACTAATACCATCAGTTATCCAACCTGGGAAAGTCCCTAATACGCCATAAGCCCCTGAAAAAACAAACCATATAGGGTAGGGCGGAAATAGAAACAACAGCCATCCACTTATACAAGGCCTAAGACCAGGGTTCATGGTTTTTTGTGGGAATTATTGGCGTGGATACATCAGATGCCATCTTGCAGTCACAGAGGGTAGGTGTCTATATGCTGCATGTATTGTATGTATGGGTCAGATTTTCAGAAAATGTACAATTGGCAGCTGTACACATTGAGTAAATTCTGCTAAATTAGGCTGCAATTTGATCAATACTAGGTAAATTCGAGTATATTCAGCATTGCAATGATTCTAGCAATCTGTTTGGTTAGGTTGAACGGTATTTTGAACTTTATTTTCATCTGAAATTTGGGTTATTTGAGAGGATTGGTGAAGGTGAAGGTGAACATTTTCTGAAAATCTGACCCATATACTTAAAATACTACTTTCATGATTGCACTATTTTAATGGCTTTATAATACATAATCATTATTCATATTATAGGTCAAGATATGTCTACCAAACCAAACTCTCTGTGTTCAAACACCTGAAGAACTGAAAACTCTGGGGTAGTGCAAAGAGGATGGAGGATAGAGTGGATTGAGGGAAATGAAATTAAGAACGTTTGACTCCCTTTGAAAGAGAGGCTAGCAGTGAATTTTCTGATTGGGCGATCTATTTTTAGTAACCGATTCAAACAGAGATTACTCCATAACAAAATGCTTGATGTAGGATATAGGATCATCAACGATGTAAGTAACGCTAATTTAACTTAACTTGAAATCTATAACATATCTGACTATTCTCCATGGATGTTATCATTGTTCTAACCTATTACTGTTCATTGTTGCAGATCCCCTTGAATCCATGATTAATATATATATCAACAGAGAAGGCGAATTCTAACTAGTACTAGTAGGCTCCTATTCCTGATGAAAATATACCAGGGTACTGGTATCTCTCATATATGTGTCACAGGTGGTCATTCGTAGCCTAGCCTATACAAGGCTATATTTAATTCTGGATTAATATTATATGGTTAATACGAATCGTCTCTTTGGTTAAAATTATTTATAAGTAAGAACTGAAATGGCTTGTCCCTAAACTTCCCACAAATAAAACCTCTGTTTCTCCCGGAATTACTAATATATAAAACATGATTTAGTCCTATGACCGCCAAAAAATGATTGTGTATACACTGCAGTGACTATTGCTATATTTATTGCTTTACAGATGCTGGTATGAAATAGTATTGCAACAAGAAAATGATATGATATGATATGATATGAAGAAGTAGGCTACTGCAACAGGAAAATGAGGAACCAATATGTTCAAATGATGACTTATGATGAATTGAGGATAATTAAAATAAATAAGAATTAATATTTTCCATCCCACTTCCCCGCCGTCTGCCCAGCTGCATGCCCCCCCCCCCACACACACACATTAATAAGTGCAGTCCAACAGCAGCATAGGTGTGACGTCCGCATATCAGACACACATGGAGTGAAAATATGAGTATCATCGTGAGTGGCAACGCCACAAGCAATTATGCATATTTACAATCCAAGTCTGTCTGTTTAATATGCTACTTCAAAACAGCCACAAGTTGTTGATTGGCATTGATGGCCTCACCGCAAACTTTATGATCTGCAAAAAGCACTTTTTTCGGGTCCCCTCACAAATATCAAGGCCAGAAATTGTGGCGCTACATAGGGAACTATTACTAGGTGCACTTACCTGAGTGATGTTCCAGTAGTGCGAGGATTCGGCTGTAGGCTGGCTCACCTTGGAGCATGCAGCCCCCAGCAGCAGGGGCTTGGCAGGGGGTGTGTTCAACAGCTGGAACATCAGGTGCACCCCCAGCCCAGGGTCACACTGTGGGAAGGCAAAGGGCAAAATGAGCAGTAGTCATATGTATCATATGGGATGTGTTGACAATGAGTCATAAGTTGCAAAAAAATGGATTTTGAGATATCGTCATATTTGAAAAGATGAGATCAAGCGGATTCCAATAGGGGAATTGCATGTGCCACTGCGCATGTCTGTCACAGTGCATTCTGGGATGGATTCTGATGAAATTTTGCATACAAATATTTGAGAATATTCTATCAAAATTTGCAAGAATGCTCTCACCAATATCCAAGGTTGTATAAATGATCTGTGTAAACCAAATGCATGATGGGAAAAATGGGGCCATGTATCATGGAAACATGTATAATACATGGCTATTGACATTACAGCATTGATAAATATTCCATGCTGAACATGACATGTGTTCTATAGATTTTAGACTGTACCATTAATCCCATGATTCAAAATGGCGTCTATACAAGTCCCCTATTAGGGGGCTATCATTATTTACCTCATGGGGGGGGGTATAAGAATTATGGGGGGGGGGTCACAGAAACATGGCACCCTCTGATGGGGGGGTCACAAAAACATGGCACCCTCTGATAGGGGGGGTCACAAAAACACACCAACATCAGGGTTGAAAAAATACTGTGTCTTAGTAATGTTCACTGAGGCAATCCTCACACCATCTTAAGTGATGAATCGGTTAAAAAAACATGCAGATCTATAATGACTTTTACTGGCTAAAGTACCAAGAATTCCGCAAAATATCTTCTGCTACCGCAATTTTTTTCCCTCTATGAATTCAGTGTTTCACATATCATTTCTATGGTGCCGAGGCACTCAACAGCAAAAAGTTTACACCTCAAAACTGTTTAAAATTGGAGACGGGTTGGAACAGACATAGAGGAATTGATTGATATAATAAAACAACCAATTTTCATTTCGAAAGGTGGGCTTGTGAGTAGTCGCTTGGGTATGAGAACAGCGCGAAAAACACAAATCCAAGGAGTTCGCAAAAAAATAATGATACCCCTATGGGTCGAGTGGAAGAAGTTTTATAATTGGCGTCTTGATGTAACCAACATTCTGCCCTTGTTTAAATATTCAGCAATTGATTCTACTGGGTTTTTTTTATAACACTACTAGAAACAAAACTTCAACATTTATACCCGATCCAGATATACTTTGAAAACATGTAACATAAATATACAAAACAAAAATCAAATTGACTCCTGCTTGTCTTCTCCCTCAACAAATGAACTGGGTCACTTCTCCTTTCAAAGGAGAGATTCTGGCTGGAAATGTCCAGTTTCACTGTCACTACTTTCTAAGCTAACACATCCAGATCTTTCAAGTGTTGGCACCATTTGGTTCTTTCAGTTTGATTTTTGTAGTCTTCCATGATTTTTTTAAACTTGAGAACTACATCAGGACAAAAGATGGTCTTTGTTCAGAGAAAGTCCTTATGCTTTCTGTCCATCTTTGGGTGAAGGAGACCTTCTAAATTATGATTCAGGGCATTGAGTTGAACCATGACTGCTGACCTGCCAGAAAAATCATTTGGAAAACATTCTATTGCTTTCCCTGGTTCAGTTCTTTTGTTTAGTAACTCTATACTATTGTCCTCATCTCATTTTCTTTTCCAACTGGCTGACTTCCTTTTATTTTCCTTCCTGCTGTTACTTTTAGTATGAGTAGGCTTTAGTGGATTGAACACTCTTAAAGACATCTGCCAGTGTCTCGTTTGATTCCTCTAGCTGCCCTCAAAATATGCTGCATACTTTTCTTGTTCAATTATTCTTCTCTAGAATGGTCTTTTTCTCTCAAGCATTTCTCAACTTTGTCATTGCATATGTATGGTCATGTGTTGTCAAGTTCATGATCCCAATATAGTGTTTCAAAGATGCTGCACCAGGTGATCTACCAAGGCATTATTACTTTAAAAAAATGGAAGAGCACATGAATAATCATTGCCAAGTTGGCGAGCTGTAGAAAGAGTTCCACTGTGTCAGCTGAAATAATGAGGTATGTAATTTGTGTGGGAACAGAAACAATTCCATTCTAAAAACTGTCTACATTGTACCACAGCCCATGCCCTCTCTTGAGTCTGGCCATTACAAGTACACAACATATACTGAAACAATTGATTGTGTACATAGTGAATCTCAACGACTTGATGGTTTTTAGTTGCGCATATAATGCGATGTTCTCATTGAAAAAGAAGAACATGACTTGAAATGACAGCCAAAGTTAAATCTTTTGCTCACAATTTTCTTGTAAGGAAGGACCATGTAATTGGCCACATGCCGAATAAAAAAGAAACAAAGATGAGAAGAGAAATGAGAAGACAGGGACAAAATACTAAGGGTAAGGATTTACAAGAGGAACAAGATAGTGAAGCGTCTAGGGAGAGTAGGACAAAAACTACAGAAGGTGATGACAATTCTGACTCAGACAATAACCTAGTTTCAGATTCATGTGAACCTGAAACATATGCTGAAAGGGTAAATGAAGTCACTAAAGAGGAGAATAATGCTGTAATTAATGAATCTGAGGATGAAGTCATCTTTATGCCCAGACTGTGACATATATCATGGCAGATTAGCTGATACATGGGAAATCAAAATACCAACAATAACAATGAGAGTGGCTATGGCATTATAGAATGAAAACTTCAATAAAGGTATATGCAGTCAGCCCAAAGTAAAGCTTGTTTTGGAATGGGAAAGGATAACAATACTTGGATATACCTTGATGGCTTGATGAGTACAGAGACAGAACTAACTGCAGTTATGTATTTCCGATCGTTCTTCACCAAGTTAGAGGGGGGAGCTATCCCAAGGGTCGGAGCGTAGTATAGACCCAAGGGATTCCTATGCAAGAAACGAGGTGAAGAACAATCGGAAATACATAACTAAGGTTAGTTTGAGATTTATTTGACCTCTTCCAAATAATTTTCTTTTTTCCCCCCCCCTTGGATATCACCTTTTTATTCTTTGGGATACCCTATTTTTCTGTTTTTATACTACTCTCTCTAGCTTGTCTGTAGCGGTCCATTTTTCGGTGTGTGACATACATGACAGGGCCAGTTCCCATGCTCTCTGTCAGACAGTCAGCTAGTCAGCTAGTCTCCTCCTACTGACCTAGTTTGACTTATACTGATTTTCATCTGTCCCAGGGCTCCTGGATACCGGCAGAGCTAGTATCACCCATAGGCTCTGGCCTAATTCTGTAGTAGCTCTCACAGAGTTGCAGTCGTTGAGTGACTGAATCTTGACCAGGTGGCATAGTCTTCCCATTAGGCCTACAGACAGCGCCTATGCTCTGGGTGGGAGCGGGTTGCAGTGACCAGCCTTTGGTGGGGTTCGAACACACAACCTCCCGATCTGGAGGATTGTCGCGCTACAAATGATTTTAAATATCCTGGATTGCTTTTAATTATGGTAACTTGATGCGAGAAAAACACAACACAACTATTTTAATTCACTGCAGGTGTGTGATTGGTGGGGGGGGGGGGGGGTCACAAAAATATGGGACCCTCTGATAGGGGGGGTCACAAAAACATGGGACCCTTGGATGGGGGGGTCACAAAAATGTGTATGATTGACAGCCAAAATTATTATACCCCCCCTATGAGGTAAATAATGATAGCCCCCTTAGTATGGACAAATTATGAGGGGACAGAATGTTTATAATATTTTTACTCCACGTTGGTGTATGTACCACACGCTGTTTGTATGGGCGGGGGAATGAGTGTGGTAATCTATCGAGAAATCCACGCATGAAGGATGGGGCTAGTAATAAGGGCTCCCATTGGTTGATACAGTCACATGATCATATCGTTGTTATCGACCAATCAGATCACAGCTTTCTCGTGGGTTTGGGTGGCGGGTCCAAACTAAGTCAAGTCATGGCTGTATTTGTTTTTGTAAGTAAAATGCCTTTAATATCTTTAATATACTTGAACATAGCAACGTGGGGGTAAATATAGTACCTTATTCGAATGTGGTACTCGGGACACTTTTACACTGGCCTCGATGTTTGGTTTTTTTCGTAACCCACTTGCCTATCGGCTCGTGGGCCACATAAAAACAAACATCTCGGCCAGTGTAAAAGTGTCCCTCGTACCACATTCTCATTAGGTACTATCTATGTGTTCAACGGTCAATCATTAGTGCAGTAGTTGAATATACTCTTTAGGATAAATTCAGGTATGCACTGATAATATAAAATAATGCAAACCATCCCCAAAATGAAAACATTCTGAGTAAGGGTTTATGAGGGAACGCAAATAATGACTCACTATGCTAACACACATCACATAAGCACATTCCATTTGAGTCAAGTGGGTCATGTAACAGCAGCAGAATATTGATAAACACAGTCCTAAGTCATAATATGAGTAGATTTGGTAAGATTTTGTTTGTCGTAACTGCTGAGAATGCCGGTTTAAAATATTGATCAACAACTCTTTTGTTCCTTTCTTCTCCTGTCTGAACAAAAATACAAAAAAAGCTTTTTATATAAAGCTCAAACAATATGGAGTGAGTTACCCACCATTGCCCATGAGGCAACCACAAAAAAAGAACTCAGGAAACATATTGAAAATATATCATAATAGTTAGGACGAATTAATCCTAATTAAAATGATTTTAATTATATTACTATACAGTATCATCTCAAATCAAGACAACTTGATCCTGACGTGGGATCTCCATACTTTGTTTTATTGTTCCTTTTATTTTTATCTTGTTTCAAATTTTACTCGTTAATTATGATATACACTTCAAAATTCGTACTCTGCCTTGAGCGAGATGTCTCATGGTAACGTCTGGGAGATCTGAATATGATCTAGATGACTGTCTACCTATTTGTCTATATTGTCCATTTTATTTTGCTTTATGTACTGTGTGAGTTGGAAAAATAAAGTAGTATCATATCTTATCTTAACATCATTTGACGAAAGTTGTTGCTTTTGCCACAGGGCTAAACGTCCACATTTATATTTCAGTGACCCACCAAAATCCTTTGCTTCAGTTGCTTCACTTATTATCGCTCACCGGCACTCGTTTTTTTTCAACCGATTCAACTTCAGATTCTTGTATAAGCATACAAAGTTGTCTCAGTGACACACTATTAAAGAATTCTGTGGTAACAATGAACAAACTTTTAGTATACATTTCAGTTTCATTTGTTGCAATATTAGCTAAGAATCCCTGTGCTTGACATTTGGTGGAAAAAGGTTCAGAGGCTCTAGACTCGTTATTTGAGGGCGTGTCTAGCTTTATATTATTTTCATTTGAAACATGCAGTCTAAGGGTATAATCAAGGGTGATGTATGTATCTTTGATATGATCACAAATAGGTGAATAATGGTTTGAGATTGTGGTTTTCATATTCATATGTACATTTGTCTATTAATTCTCATACCAATTCCCATACTAACTTTCGTATAAATTGTTCATGATTACCAATTATTCTTAATTAACCAATTGTTCTTACTAATTGTTTATACCCATTATTCTTACCCATTATTCTAACCAATTATGGTGCCAATTGTGGTGCCAATTGTGGCGGCAGTTGTTGTAGCAATTGTTGTAGCAAGTGTGACAGCAGTTGTTGATAGCAATTGTGGCCCCAATTGTGGCCCCAATTGTGATGTGTTCCAGGAAAATGAGTCACAAGTCGCCAAATCGATATCTTTCAAAGTGTTTTTTCCACAAGATGCCTTTATTGAAATATTCTGATAGTTTTAGAGGGTTTAGCACTTTTGGTCATATAAATCCATGTAACAAATTTCAGGACATTGTCCTTGCGTTTTGAAGGCCTTCGTATGGAGTATATTGAATTACTTTACTGATAATTATATAAGAAACAATGCAAACTTTTTTTTTCGAAAGTAAAAATATCAAACTTAACATATAAAAATACTTATCAGGTGCCCCAGTGTTTACTATCATTGGAATTGGCTTGATCTCCTCTTTTCAAATAATTATGGTGATATCTCAAAATCCATATTTTGCGACTTATGACTCATTTTCCTAAAACGAATCACAATTGTGATACCAATCGTGGTACCAATATTGAAACCAGTTAGAAAATCAATGGTAACAGTAACTGTTATAGCAGTTGTGAAACAATACCTCTACCGACTAATAGATAGGCCAGCACAAGGTAGGAAGTCTTCAGTTTTTGACGGATGTTAGCTGAGAAAGGAAAACTATTTAACCACTTGGAATGGTGAAATATATGGACTCATATACATAAAATTAACTGACTAATGACTAAACGTGTAAAACTAGTAACGTAGATATAGGAGTGCCAGGATTATATTCCAGAAGAACATCGCCTTTTTGTCAAACCAATGGAAGATATATAGATGGAACCTAGCAAGGGGGAAGTCTGTACACTTGTTATTGGCTGAGGGAGCGCGGGAAGTTAGAGGGCGTTAGCCCGAGATCTTCTGTGCTCCCGAGGTCACTAACAAGTGTACAGACTTCACCCGAGCTTTGTTCCATATTTATTACACCCCATTAATACATAAAAAATATAAATAATTAAAAATAAAAGAAGTAATTTACGTTTTGGGCGGACCTACTTGTTGTATGTCCCCAGGGTGACATAACTCACATGTTATGCACCACTTTGACCAAGTGTGACATACAATGCTGAAGGTATAGGAAGCAACAGCACAGGGGTGTAATAAATATTGTTATTAGCTTGCGGCTTTAACGTTATAGAGCCTAGCATGCCTCCTAAGTATTATGCTTTTAAGGAATATGAGTCACAAGTCGCAAACCTGATAATTATTTTCTAAAGTAATTAATTCACAAGAAGTAATTTATTGACCTAGCATGGAATGTTTTCATTTTTGGTGTTCTTTGAGCTGTTAGTAGCACGAATACATGTACCAAATTTCAAGACAATGAAACTTTGCAAATTTTTAGAAAAAAAAATAAAAATATCAAACTGAAAACATAGAAATACATTTTAGCTGGACTAATATTTAGTATTTTTGAAATCGGCTTGATCTCATCTTTTCAAATAGAAAATCAGGTTCAAAATGAGGTTCAACATAATAAGACACATTTATTGAATGTATCCAATACACAATACACTCAGATATTTATCATTTTTCACTCGAATTTAGCAGAATTTGGGAGATGGGTAGAGCTGCAGATTGTGCATTTTCTGGAAATCTGACCCATATATAGGTGAAATCGCCAGAAAATGTCACTTTCACCAATCCTCTCAAATAACCCAAATTTCAGACAAAAATTAAGTTCAAAGTACAGTTCAACCTAAGCAAACAGATTGCTAGAATCAATGCAATACCGAATATTTTCGAATTTACCCAGTATTGACCAAATTGCAGCCTAACTTAGCAGAATTTACTAAATGTATACAGCTGCCAATTGTACATTTTCTGTAAATCTGACCCACTTGTATACCTTGGTATCCGCCCACTCCATGGTCAGCCTGTAGCCCGGAAGCACGTCCCGCCTCCTGTTGACATGCCGCAGCGCCATCTGTACCGCAATAAGGCAAGCTTGACCTCCCCACCACGACCCTGACATTGGGAAGAGTCCAAGGATAGTGATGTTCCTTACACCTCTTCCCTCCTCCCCATCCTCCTCACTCTGCCCCAGGCATACTAGATGTAGCAGGGGCAGGAATAGGGGCAGTAGGGTATTGGTTAGTGTAGATGATAGAGTCATTTTCTCATATAATCTGATAATTTATTTATTTATTTATTATCTCAAATTGGAATTGTCAAAAATCTGGTTTTGAAGGGCCACCAGGAGGATCACTGTTGTAAGGATCGTGTCCTTCTCCGATTATATTATGTATGATTGTGAATAAAAGTTCTATATATATAATAGTGTAATGTTAAATGTGTGGTGAAGTCGGTATATGCTCCAGATATTCTCCTGAGTTCACGACATTATATAATATACCTTGGAACAAGGCTGTTAAAATGTATAGCTCCGTTCAGTTTTAAAGCCTATATTTTGCCTCAGGTATTTGGCTGAACTTTATTTCCATAATTCCTATGTGTACAATATATATTTCACCACTAACTGATCCCGTGGTATTTGCTACTTGATTCTCCATGTACTTTTGAAGTTTATGTTTTCTTGGAGATACCTCTTCATGCCTTGGATTGTAGCATGGGCAGGAATAGGGGCAGGGTATTGGTTAGTGTAGATGATAGAGTCATTTTCTGATATAATAAATGTGTGGTGAAGTCGGTATATGCTCCAGATATTCTCCTGATTTCACGACATTATATAATATACCTTGGAACAAGGCTGTTAAAACTTATAGCTCCATTCAGTTTTAAAGCCTGTATTTTGCCTCAGGTTTGGCCGAACTTTATTTCCAAAATTCCTATGTGTACAATATATATTTCACCACTAACTGATCTCGTGGTATTTGCTACTTGATTCTCCATGTACTTATGAAGTTTTTGTTTTCTTGGAGACAGGTCTGTTCATACCTTGAATTTGATGTAAAAATCATGTTATTTTGTCTGATCCTCCGCCGGATTTAGGTAAAATAAACATTGACATTGATATCTCCTTATATATTTTCACATTATTCACCTTCTCATTCCAGAACCTTAGTTATATACTGTATCCGATTAACTCCCATGATATTATTCTCATCCATGAACAACTTATCGTATCTCCTTCTAAGTTATGGATACAGTTAGGTACAACACATATATATTGTTTCGTTCTGACTGATTTCATCAACCTCTAGATCCAGATTCTGATCTTCAGAGTGCATTTTCATTTATTTCCACATTGCCATTCGGGACTTAATACGTTCAAATAATCCATTTCCTAGGAACATATAAGAAGCACATATTTTGTTTGTATTACATCCTTTCCTATCCTCTCTAGAGTAGTCCAGGTGTAACTTGTATTAAGTGAATATATTCCCATTTATCTGAAGATGAAGGGTTGGGTGCATTCTATGAATGCGCTATATCTGTGAGTATTCCCTCGTCATCACTCACTCTGACTTTCCTGCACAGTGGGCGTGGCTTACAATCCGCGCATGCGCACCTGACTCCCCATCAACCACTCCCCAACTGGTTCAGATTTGCAGAAATGTACAATTGGCAGCTGTACACATTTGGTAAATTCTGCCAAATCAGGCTGCAATTTGGTCAATACAGGGTAAATTCCAGTATATTCGACATAAAAACTCATACAAGAAGGAGAGTATGTATCCCATCTCGCTTCATGGCACCAAGCTTGCCCAATTTATTGTTCTATTGTTCTTATTATTTTATATTGTTTATGTTGTTGTCTTGCAATATTAGTTGTCACATTAAAGTAGTCGCTATAACCATCTACCTATCATATGGGTCAGATTTTCAGAAAAAGTACAATTCGCCTTCATCAATTCCTCTCAAATAACCCAAATTTCAGACGAAAATAAGGTTCAAAATACAGTTCAACCTAACCACATCTAACATTGGATCACACTCTATGTCAGTGACTATTCCTTGCATTACGAATTTATGTTACACTCTGACTGTTTTTCTATTGTATTTTTGACCTGCCAATTACTATCGTACTTTCGGCTTGCCAAACATGCTATAAGTTGTTTAAATCTCCATTATCTATACTCTTGCTTATAATAACATGATCACACTCTATGACAGTGACTATTCATGAAATTTGATAATATTATTAAATTTACCCTAACAGACTTTGCTTGCTAATGAAATATCTCTGGATCTATGGTTCATGACCTAAGAATTATCAAGTTGTTCATTCGAGAAGATTGTTTCTCTCAAGTTATTGGCTTTATCTATTTGTAAACTGGGCGCATTAGAAGAACCCAGAATTTCTGGGATAATGCCAACCCAGTGTAAATAAAATCTTCAAAAAAAATAGTCTGTGTGTGAGGGAGAGGGAGAGGGATTTTCAGGAATATATATTGAATATATCCAGGTGTATGTGTGATGTGTTACAGGAAAATGTGTCTCACAGTTGCAACTGTGCACAGTCACTGCAGTCAGCTGGGTGGTAGTGTACGATAGGACACAGGTGACATTGTCAATGTTTGTTTTATCTTTAAGTTGCGATTACACCAATTGTAACTTACAATTTTCTTTGAATCATTATTTTATTTTACCAGGGAGGAATTCATAATGATGGCCAGGAGCACAAATGTGATGTGTTACAGAAAAATGAGTCACAAGTTGCAGAAAATGATATTTGAGATATCATCATATTTGAAAAGAGGAGGTGAAGCGGATGGTAAACATTAGGACATCCAAAAATTACTTCCATATTTTTGTATGCATGAAGAAAACTTTAGTGATATTTCTTAATGGTCAATCAATAGCGCTTAGCAATTAGCACTTATTGGATGAGTTGACGCATGGCGCGTAAGTAAAGAAAGAGATCATAGATTGAGTTCTTTACTTATGCATTCGTGCGGAAAACGAGTCATATAAGTTGATTATTATACATGCCTAAGTTTGAATGTAAAACGTGGTTAATAAAAAAGATAATAAAATAATTTACCATATCTGGTTTTCGTACAGGAGGAATATAACTATAAACTAGCTATCATGGAGCTATCATGGCGCCTAGGTGTACGGGACGTGTGTAGAGATCGCTCCACGAAAACCGAGCATATTTATCGCTTCAGAACGCTGTGTGTTTTTATCAATACGGACAAAAACAAACCAAAACCCTCTGGACACTTAATCTGGAAAAATAGGTATTTTGAATTTGAAGTTACTCACCGATCTCGTCAAAACATTCCTATATTGAGCCAGGGATTGAGCGACAATAGATGTATAGATGTGATACGTTCCCGCCTAATCATTGTTGTTTACCTTGACACAGTGACAGTGACTAAGACTGCTATATACGTGTGGATAGTGTATACTGTCAATCGTTCTGTAGCATGAAAAGAGGTGCATCTGGATCATCAGGGATCTCTCCTGAAGCAAAGAAAGAATACTTCAATTATCGTGACATTACAAGTGACATTTCAAATGCTGATGAAAAAGAAGTAAGTGCTACGACTAGTGATCCGACAAAATCAAGTGGCAACATCGACATGGGCACGGCAAACCCACCTATAGACTTGGCTGGCGTAGCCGCCGGCCATAATGAGCTTGTTACATTCGCATCTAATACCCATAATTTTGTACATGAACTTGCAACATCCCACACAGAAGAAATCCTAGCTAGATTGGAAATAAAGGAGCTAGCAACTTCTCTTGAATCGAGGGTAAGGGATCTAGAGTCTACAGTGGACAATTTGAATTATGAATTAGAATGCCAAAAGCTCATAAACCAGGATCTGGACACACGACTCAGGGCCAAGGCAATGGTATTCAACGGCATCAGGGAAAATAGAGGTGAATCCCTGGAAGATACTGTGACTAATGTTATTAAATTAGTGGTTCCTGCATTCTCTAAACATGAAATTGATGAAGTGTATAGGATAGTATCGAAAGCCAAGAACAATCGTCGTCCTGACCCCATTGTGATCTCGTTTAAAACTATGGCAATGAAGAAAGCCTTTGTTACATCTAAGGGGCGTCTCTTTGACAAAACAAAGTTCCCATCCGATAAATTTCCAGCCATTAAGTTCTGGTCGTTCGATGACGACATTAGTCCTGAGGTCAGACGAGATCGGAATTTGCTAAGAGTCATTGCTAAACAAGCTTGTGAAAAGAAGCTAGATCCACAGGCAAAGGTGAAAGGTGACAGACTGGTATTTAAGGGTAAATCTTTAAAGATAAATGAACTTGAATCGATTCCCGAGGAGATCCAGCCAGGTCATATCAAAATGGTAAAAGTGGGAGGTGGACTGGCGTACCAAGGCCCCCACGCCTGGGCTAGCAATCTTTTTGAATGCAAAATATCTGTAAAGAAGTTGAGGTTCTACTCAGTGGAACATGCGTTCATGTATGTGAAGGCCCTAAAGAACAATCACTTCAAAACTGCCAGGAAAATACAAAGTATGAAGGACCCCTTTAAGATAAAGGAGGCAGGAACCAAGCTAAGTGTGGATGATGAGTGGGAAGAAAAGGAGGCCGGATATATGAAATCTATTATACGAGCTAAGTTCGTGCAAAATAAGGACCTTCGCCATAATCTGCTATCGACAGGTACCATGGAGCTAATTGAGGCCACTGCTGACCCCAAATGGGGTTGTGGCCACTTTTTAGGGGCTTATGCGCTCAGGTGTCACAGTTGGGACAACCATGGTGACAACCTGCATGGGAAACTTCTTATGCAAATACGTGAGGAGATGAGGGACAAGTACAAACGTGAACTAGACTCTGTCAAACTCCTATCGCCTCCCCCTGCTCCAATCTCCCCTAGCAACCTCTCGCCCACATCAAAAGAAAAGATGAATAGACCAGCACGATACTTCAGAAAATCGCCCTCCGCAGAGGAGAAGGCTATGGCCAGAAATTCATATCTTGCTGGTCCTACAAACCTTGGAAGCTCCATTGATGGGTTGAATTCTGACGAGTCCGAATCCGAATCCGACGATGAGGAAGAAGAGATGGATGATGATGGTAACACGCTGTCAGCAAGCACGCTCCATGAAAGACTGGCTAGTGTCAGCCTTCCGGGTCTAGTTGGCACAAGTACTCCGCATCCAGGGCTGAACCCCCCAGGAACTCTTCTGAATAGGTTGAATCTAACCGCAGCAAGTGACAAATTGAATCAGTCAATGAAGAGGATTCTAGCTGCCAAGAAAATGGACAGAAAGAAAGGTAAAGCCAAGTTGTTCGACGACTGACAACATGTGCGAAGCACTACGTGACAACATGGCGTCACGACAGTATATGACTTTACCTCGAACATATTGAATATGCACTGTCTTTAAAACGAAACAGTGGAAAACACAGGTATCATACACGTTATTATATTGTATCGTTAATTATGTAAGGTACTATGCAACACTCTGATAAAGGTAAGAACAAATCATACTCGCGCTTACTTGTAGGCAACGTGCGATGGATACACGTGTGTCTCATACTGTTGTTGTTTACATCTGACTACGAGGTCAATGCTGCAGTGGCAAGGTCACGCCTCCGCAGTGAATAACTAGCGGATTTTGTAAAAAGTAACCTTCTAAACTATCCGGTCTGTATTAACTTGCATGTCAAAAATGTAGAATTGTCATAGCTATAATACAAATTGTGATTCACGATATACATAATAATATTATGTGGATCGGAGATTAGCATAGAAAATATACCAATCAGTATGTAACGTCACATTTAGTGCGGTAATTAATTCAAAATGGCCGCTGGAGTAAGATTGATGGTGAAATTCTCTACTCTGCACTGTGGATTTATGGTATGTAGCAAATTACTGGAGTTCTATAGTGGCTAAGTGAAACTATATCGATTGATACGTGTATAATGAAACTCTGTATGTTTTTTCAGTGCGTAGACTCGAATATTACTGTATATATAGCGTTTTCTGTGTAGCCAAATGTGTCGGCGCTCGTTGGGTACTACTGTAGGCAAATTCCGAAGCTGGAAAACAACCATGTGTTTTTATTCATGCCCACCCTTCTTTTTAAACCTCGCTGTATTTGGTATTATAATGGCCTTGTTCCGCATATACTAATGTGCAACTCAAAAGTTTGCCAAGACTATGATGAAAATATGTCAGTGTTCGTAAAAAATGGAGTCGGTTAAACTAGACGAGGTTAGCAAACTAAAAGGGCTGACTATGGTTTCGTTCAATATAAGATCAATCAGAAACAAAGTAGCTGAACTAAACGATATAATATTGCAGGGTAACATTAAAGTGCTGGCCTTACAAGAAACTTGGCTGGACAGTTCTGATTCTGATAGTCAAATTCTATTCAATAGAAACTATCAAATCTTTAGACTAGATAGATCTATTGTAATTGATGGTGTCACTAAAAAAGGTGGAGGAGTATGTTGTATGATTGACCAAAGTTATAATACTGATCCGGTGGGTTATAGTCATCTGAACATCTGTAACAATGATATTGAATGTCAGGTTATAAAATTCAAGCCGGGTAATAGGAAAAAAATCATCCTATGTAACTTTTATCGCCCACTGACAGGTAACAAGAGGTCATTTATAGAATCATTGTCGACAATTGTAACAACAGTGAAGAGTGAATCCCGTAACTGTGAATTAGTTATCTGCGGTGATGCAAACATTGATTTTCTCGATAAAAAAAATGAAGCTGTCGTGGAATTTAATTCGATGCTTGCGGAGAATGTTTTGGTACACAAAATCCTTGTAGCGACTAGGCTGTCAGATAGAAAAAACTCACTGTTAGACATTGTCGCAACAAACCATGACCACTGTAATAAATCGGGTGTGGCTCAGTGTGCTATGTCAGACCATTTGCCTGTATTTTTAAATATCAAAAAAGGTAAGAGCTGCATTGTGAAGGACAAGATTGTTTCTAGAAATTTTGATTCTCTGAACTGGAACAAATTTGGTGATTTCTGCGATGATTTGAATGCTAAGTTAGATTGGGGTAACAACATTAGCACCAATGATGCATGGTCCAAATTCGAAGCTCCCTTGAAGGAATATCTCGATCTAAAATGCCCATCAGTTAGCAAGACGGTAGTACACAGAGGGAAAATGTTGCTAGATAGGGATTGTTTAGCTGCCATAAAAAGTAGGAATTTGCTATTTAAGATAGCGCATCGTTCTAAACTCCTAGTGGACAGAACTGCTGCCTCACGTGCTAGAGCCATTGCGGCACGGAAGGTAAGGAATGCTAAACGTACCTACATTTATGGGATTTTAAATTCCTGTAAGTACAACAGTAAAAAATTTTGGGGGGGTGTAAATAAATTGCTTGGAAAAAAGTCTAACAATCTTCCGAGTGAATATCTGCATGATAATAGACTGGTATCTGGCCTCACCGCATGCAACATCTTAAATGATGAGTATAAAAAAATGGGAGAGACAAATATATTGGATAGAACAGCAGATCACAATTATCTATCTGATATTACAGAACACCATGTTAACATTGTCTCGACAAGAGTAAATATAACTGAAGCAGAAGTGCAGAAATATATTACCTCAGTTGACGACCACAAAAGTAGTGGGATGGACTGGACTAATGCTAAGATCATGAAATTCTTTCTTAGTAAGTTATGTTTGAAGTTCACTAAACTATTGAAATTATGTATCAGATCATGTACAGTGCCCTTGTCCTGGAAAGAATATACTGTTATACCGATACCAAAATGTACTAACCCAAAGAAGTTTAATGATCTGAGACCCATTGCCTTGGAACCCATGCCTTCTAAGATTCTGGAATTTTTTGTATGTAATGCTCTAAGAGATCACATGGATATCAACAAGTTGTTTGCTGCAAAACAGGGTGGTTTTCGTAAAAATTTCTCTACTAATAGAACGGTTTACGAATTTATCGAACCGATTTTAAAAGGGATGGATAACGGAAAAATTTCGGTAGCCTCTTATTATGACGTGGCAAAAGCGTTTAACTGTGTTGACCATGACATCTTGATGAACAAAATGAATACCTATGGGTTTAATCCTGATTTAATTAGACTAGTAGGTAACTACCTCCGTGACAGATACCAGAAGACCAGGTTGGGTGACAATGTCTCTTCGTTTATTAGGATAAATAAAGGGGTACCTCAAGGAAGCTTGATAGGGCCCCTAATTTTCCTCATTTACGTGAATGACCTGCCGGCATGTGTAGATATTATTAACAATGAAATTCGAGGTGTGTATAATGATATAGATATCAATATATCAATGTATGCGGACGATACCGCCATATCGATAACAAGCTCTGATTTAAACGCATGTATAGAAGTTTCACAAATTGCAACTAACACTGTGAACAACTGGATGACTGCAAATAAGCTGCGCTTAAATTCCAACAAATGCCAGCTGCAAATTCTAGGTACAAGATCTAAATTAAAAAACATAAAAATGGAAAATCTTGGTAAAAATTATATCAATGGTAGTGAGGTAAAAATGACTAAGGTTGTACGATATTTAGGGTATCAAATTGATCCTTTCCTAACCTTTAATGACCACTTCGTTAAAATGCGGTACACACTGCAAACCAAACTGTCCAAGATATATAGGCTTCGCTCTTGCTTGAGTAAGAAAATGACTGAGATTATTATAAAAAGCCATGTATACTCCATTGCGGAATATGGTAACATATTTCATAACATGGCAAGTGCGAACTATATAAATAAAATACAAAGCGTATTGAATAGAGCTGTACGATTGATATTTGTCCATGACAACAACCATACATTGGATGAGATGTATAGGATTACTAGAGTTACGAAATTTCGTAAGAAAGGTGACATTGCAGTAATAAACCTAATGTTCAATCTCAAAGATGTCACAAAAAATGTACAGGATATGCCACGTGCAACGAGGATGGCCGAAGGAATTAACCTTGTGGTGCCAGTTGCTAAAACTGAGAAGTTGAGGAAATCTCCCCTTTACCAGGGCCCTCGATCGTGGAATAGTCTACATGTAATGGTAAAAAGTATGTCGTGGCCAAACCTTAAAACCCATCTGAAGGTAACGGATAACTGGATAATATGATGTTTAGATAACCTGTAATACAGGTCTTACATTGCTATGCATGATGAGAACTATTGTATGCACTACAAAATCGGTGTTAATATGTAACCAATTATTTTTTATCTAGCGAGATTGATGTATTAGTTTTTAATTATGGGCCAAAAACAAAAAAAGTGAGTTATGTTGATATATAAGCTGTAATAGGTGTAATCAAGTGGATTTGATGCTGACATCCACATTAATTATATAATATAGTATACCTGAGTCGATTTAGAATGTTTTTGTTGTAAAATTATGTAGGTTATAACAAGGATTGATTCGTCACGATATTTGTGTTAAATTAAATTATGTAAATACCTTTGTAGGAGATGAGACCTACCACTTTGTTGGAAATCTTCCTAATAAAATTGCTTAAAAAAAAAAAAAAATAAACAGGTGAAACGATCAAGGAAGAAAGCAAATTGATTGATAGTCCCCCCTTCTCCCTCACACCAGGAAATGTGTGTACAGAGGTACAAGATATATACAGAGTACCCCCCCCCCTTCTCCCTCACACCAGGAAATGTGTGTACAGAGGTACAAGATATACAGAGTGCCCCCCCCTTCTCCCTACCAACCCCATTCACCCTTCCCTCACCAATGTATTCCAACCAGGAAATCTCTCTAAGGAGTGCCCCCCCTCCCCCACCTCTATTCTTCCCCATTACTTCCTTCTCCATAACCGAAGAGTCGTCTGTAGAAATATCACGACCCAAGAGCATAATTTAACCTAAACTACAATCATTGTTAAAGTGTATGAACACACAAATGTTTCTCATCACAACATAAATACCTAGAAACGGGGTGTTATATTACTAATGCTATATTTAGAAGACTATAACTAAGTATGCACAGTATTTGATAGTTGTATTGCTATGAAGTTATGATAGCCTTTGATGGTTATTAATCGGTTTTAAATCGCTTTAATAGTTCAAGTGCTATCTTTTAAAAACAAATTTATAATTATGATATGATTTTATTAGTATTTTGTTAGTAGATTATATTTACTATAGGGCGTGTAAGTGTCATGGCGGCCGCAAGCAAGTAAATTTGTAAATTTGTCGCGTAGTTGTAGCGATGTGGGTACCAGAAGTAAACAATCCCCATAGACTTAGCATTGCAGGTGATGAATAATCACTCTATACATCCCCCCATAGACTTAGCATTGCAGGTGATAAATAATCCCTCCATACCTCCCTCCATAGACTTAGCATTGCAGGTGATAAATAATCCCTCCATACCTCCCTCCATAGACTTAGCATTGCAGGTGATAAATAATCACTCCATACAT
Source organism: Sthenelais limicola (assembly GCA_942159475.1). Taxonomy (NCBI): domain Eukaryota; kingdom Metazoa; phylum Annelida; class Polychaeta; order Phyllodocida; family Sigalionidae; genus Sthenelais; species Sthenelais limicola. Next base: position 9,182,841 of record OW804097.1, read on the forward strand.
CACCCCATAGACTTAGCATTGCAGGTGATAAATAATCACTCCATACCTCCCTCCATAGACTTAGCATTGCTGGTGATGAATATTCACTCCATACATCACCCCATAGACTTAGCATTGCAGGTGATAAATAATCACTCTTTAAATTTACCACATTAAAGGCATGAACGATTATGGTCGATATTATGTGAATTTATTAGTCCTATTGATAGATATCTGGTCTTAAGATGATGAAAAAAAAGGAGAATAATTGGGTCAGATTTTCAGAAAATGTACAATTTGCAGCTGTACACATTTAGGAAATTCTTCAAATTTAGGCTGAAATTTGTTCAATACTAGGTAAATTCGAGTATATGTATTCGGCATTGCATTGATTCTAGCAATCTGTTTGGTTAGATTGAACTGTATTTTGAACTTTATTTTCGTCGGAAATGTGGGTTATTTGAGGGGATTGGTGAAGGTGAATTGTACATTTTCTGAAGATCTGACCCAACTATGTCCGCACCTGGGTCTATGGGAGTTTTGTTCGACGTGTCTGCACAACGTCATGAAACTGCTGCACTCAAACATCCCTGCCGTTGACTACATCTTACGCTCCCTATTACGATGGGTTGATGTGGGGTGGTGCGGGGGGGGGGGTGCAGGGGAGGGGGGTCTAAGCTGTTTGTTTGTTTGAATTGAATTGAATTGAATTGAAAAATATTTTTATTTCGTTATTTTAACGCTGTAGAACGGAATCTCTCCTGCTATACGGGAGGTGTTCTAACCCTTTCTGACTTAACTAACATTCAGTTTATGTAGGGAACAGCCTCGCCTTGGTCGTTGACTCAGGTCAAGTCTTACAATTTATGTAACATAATGTTTTATAAAAAACAATTCTTGCATTGAAATAGTACAATATGGTCGTCGAGTTGTACATTTGAGTTTGAGTTTTTTCCCTGACATGTTTTACTATAGGGCTGTGTATGTATGTAACCTATATTTGTCCCGCTAAACATGTGGGGTAACCCCCCCCCCCCCGCCCCCCGTCATGTTTATATCCCTCGCTCGATATCCTGAAATAAATGTGTGTTTCACTTCCCTGTGCGTGACTTGTGAGAAATCCTGGATATACCTCAGTCAAAGACACGGTTCTCAAGGGGAAGGTAAGGAATATTCTATATTCATACATCTATGTATATATCATATGAGATATTGTATAATTATATATCTCTATATATATCATATAAGATATTGTATAATTATATCTCTCTATATATATATCATATAAGATCAAGATGAATCTTTGTTTCTCATTGGTATACTATTGAATGTATTGGTGTTGACAAAAAGGTTGTGAATTTCTCAAATAACAGTTTTTCAATTCGTGCCTGCTTACAATGAAGTTTGACCCTATACTAATGCATGTGGGTCAGATTTTCAGAAAATGTACAATTGGCAGGTGTATACATTCAGTAAATTCTGGTAAATAAGGCTGCAATTTGGTCAATAATAGGTAAATTCGAGTATATTCGGCATCGCATTGATTCTAGCGATCTGTTTGGTTAGGTTGAACTGTATTTTGAACCTTATTTTCGTCTGAAATTTGGGTTATTTGAAATGATTGGTGAAAGTGAATTGTACATTTTCTGGCGACTTCACCCATCATGTAATACCTTTCGTATGTAACAAGATACGGATTGAGGTGTTATTTACAGTAATGGATTCATACAATTTTATCTGAGTGTAGTTTTCTATACAAAAAAAAGAACCTTTTATAAAATGCTCTGTACTTGTTACCACAGAGTATCTTTATTAGAAATGTGTCTTTTTAATTCCATGTGTCATTTTCATTTTCTTACGGTTGTCATCTTCATTCATTTCCCATATGGGTCAGGTCGTCAGAAAATGTACAATTGACAGCTCTACACTTTTATTCAATTCTGGTAAATTAGGTTCAAATTGACAAATACCAGCTAGGTATATCTGAGGATATGTTGAATCGTGTTGATTTAAACGATCCCATCGGTTATGTTGGACTGTATTTTGAATCACTTGTCGGTCTTAAATTTGTCCTTAGAGGGTTGGTGAGGGCGAATTGTACATTTTCTGGCGATTTGGCCCAGTTATATATAAATAGATATGGGTCGTATCATCAGAAAATGTACAATCGGCAGATCTACACATTTAGTAAATTACTAGATATATCTGAACATATTTGGAATTCAAGGAATCAGTTTGGTTTATTGAACTGTATTTTCGAAGCTCATTTTTGGCTTAAATTGTGGTTATTTGAGTCGATTGGTGAAGGCCAATTGTATATTTTCTGATGATTTGACCCATATATAAACCGTGTGTCCTCTCGGTAAGCCCATTTCTATAAATAGTTGTCACGCGTTTATACGCGTTGTCCTACAACCTATTTATAGCACCCCGCACTTCAGCGCTCTTCACTCAGATCCAAACTCCCCCATCAATAGGGGACTTGCATGTGCCACTGCGCATGTCTGGTACAGTGCATCTTGGGATGTATTTTGATGAAATCTGACATACGAATATTTGGGAACATTTTTATGAAAAAAAATGCATGAATGTTTTCACGAATATTACAGCTTTTATAAATGTTCTATGAAAACCAAATGCATGATGGGAAAGAGGTATTTTGATGAAATCTGACATACGAATGTTTGGCAACATTTTTATCTAAAATTGCAGGAACGTGATCAACAATATCACAGCTAACAGGAAACATGTATCACACATGGATATTGACATTAGAACATTGATAAATAGTCCATGCTGAACATGACATGTTTTATACATATATTTACATACATACTGTACCGTTATTCCCGTTAATTCCATGCGAATCAAGATTCAAAATGGCGGCTATGCAAGTCTCCTATTATATTATACTATTTAACACTAAAGTAACTGTTAATTACAATCGAATTATTAGTATTGGTAGATTTGATTTTGAACTCTAATTGGTTCTAATGTTTTATTGATGAAATTTGATAAGACATCTTACCCTAATTGTCTTACGTTAACTCCTCAAATACTCCTTAAACCAGAGTATATTTTATTGAAAATATTTCTCTTTAATTCCAGTGTGATTTAAATTCCTTACGTTCTATTCATGTCCCGTGTATTTATACGTTGCATCCTCCCCGTAAATGGGTCAGATTTTCAGAAAATGTACAATTGGCAGCTTTACACATTTAGTAAATTCTGCTAAATTAGACTGTAGCAATGGTCAATACTAGGTATATCTGAATATATTTGACATTCCCTTGATTCAAACAATCTGTTTGGTTATATTGGACTGAGTTTTGAACCACATTTGAGTCTTAATCTTGGGTTATTTGAGAAGATTGGTGAAGGCGAATTGTACATTCTCTGGCGATTTCACCCATGTGCAGTTCTATAAATAGACGTCACGTTTCCTTCCCTCTGTTTATTTTCACGTCGTGTCCTCATGGCCTTACACATAGTGTGTCACTGTGTCACGCATGGTTGCACGCATGTCAACACCATCCTATTCAATTCAAATTAAATGTTTGTAGTACCTATGCATAAAAACAACATAGGGAAAAATCTGCCTATGCCCTGGGATACCTTTTAAACAGATATCGTGAAGAAATTAGGTCCTGGAGATGAATTCTTCAAATAAGGAGCTCTATGTGGGTCAGATTTTCAGAAAGTGTACAATTCACCTTCACCAATCTTCTCAAATGACCCGGATTTCAGACGAAAATAAAGTTTAAAATACAGTTCAACCTAACCTAACTGATTGCTAGAATCAATGCAATGCTAAATAAACTCCAATTGACCTAGTATTGACCAAATTGCAGCCTAATTTTGCAGAATTTACTCAAAATGTACAGCTACCAATTGTACATTTTCTGAAAATCTGACCCTAATATGTACAACATGTCGGTTTATTTTCTGTCGCGTTTACTTGAAATAATGAACATTGATTAAAATGGAGAGAGGGTACGATGTAAAATGGTGTAATTGACCCCGGAGGAAGAAGCGATTTCTGTTGATAGGCTTAATAAAAACTTTAAAAAAAATCAAATTAAAATATTACTTGGGTCAGATTTTCAGAAAATATACAATTGGCAGATGTACACATTTAGTAAATTCTGCTACATTAGGCTGCAATTTGGTCAAAACTAGGTAAATTCGAGTATATTTGGCATTGCATTGATTCTATAACAATCTTTTTGATTAGGTTGAACTGTATTTTGATCTTCATTTTCGTCTTAAATTTGGGTTATTTGAGAGAACTGGTGAAAGTGAATTGTACATTTTCTGGCGACTTCACCCACTTATTTATACCGAATGACTAATATCATAAATACAAATGGTGAATACCGGGTATATCTGAGTATATTCGGTATATTTGAATTTTCTGTCTTAAATGAGGGTTATTTGAGAGGAATGGTGAAGGCGAACGGTACATTTCCTGACGATTTCGCCCACCTATTCAACACCGCCAAAAAGTTCTAGATGACAGGAATTCATCAACTTAATTAAAAAAACACCTCACAGAGTATTCATTGTAGCATATTTATAAGATAAGATTAGATAAGATGTTTTTTATTTGTTTTTTCGAAGAGTACGAACGAGTACTAATAAAGAGACAAAAGGGTCGACATACCTTTGACTACATGGAGTACATATTCTTCCGGCAGTTACCGTAATTTAGAAAATGTAGGGATGAACTAGGCTAAACTAAGTGGCTTAGAGATATAATAAAATTAAATTAAATAAAAGACAAGTGCATTAAGGCACTATTAAATGGTAAACTGACAAGTGTTTTAAATAGTTCACATGTTCAGTACAATACGATACGATTTGATACCACAAAGACTTACATGTGGTATTTACAGGAGTACAAATCAACAATAATGATAGTAATAACATACATTATTACCCGAAAAAAAGTTTCGACATAGCATTGTTTCTGAGTTCCTGCACTGGGGGTATTTGAAAAGACCAGAATACATTTGATCTTGGTTTTGACTATATGTACAATATATGGTATCAAAGTACAATGTATTATGATTTGGTTTTTATTGTTTGGTGACTCTCACGCGTTTCGCTGAGGGGGTCCGGCTTCATCAGAGAGTGGTTACATTGTAAAATTATGAGATATTTTGTTTAGCTATGTAACAAATAAGGGGTAAGGAGTACCGCGTGGGTCAGAATTAATTAAATTACTGGAATTAGACTGTATACTAGACCAACGTTCCCACGCAGTCACCCTACCACACAAAGGGGGGAATTCATTCATTATGGGTACAGGTATAATTCCCTCAAACCCGAGTAAAACGGCCCTAGATCAATCCACTTCACAGATGCTTTAATTACAGAATTACACTTAACACAAACAGCCTAAAAACCTACTCTAAAACCTGGCGTCCCCTATATATACTCCCTTTGTCCAATGTACGACGTGGTTTTTATTTGGTCGAGTAGTATATTATCAATCTTGTTGAGGGGGAAAAAAATACTTTGATTGCTTTATTGTACCATTATATTACTTTTGTATGCTATGTATGTAGTAAATCGGATGTTTGATATAATTATAAATGTCTGTTAAAACTGTTAAACTTGATGAAAATTTATTATCCTAAATGTTTCGACACGATTTTGATTGGATTCCTATGAAATTATCAATAAAATTTATTAAAAAAAAGTAAAAGTAAATTTTTAAAAACTAAAAGAAAAAAAATATACTCCCTTTGTCTCCCTAGAAAGTGCCATGTAACCAATACCCAAGTGGTCCAACAACAAGACCAATCTGGGTTGTCACAATAATTGGGTCATTTTTTCTGAACGTGTACAATTCAGCGAGAAGTATAGAATTTTAAAAGGTTCTCCAGATCAATTTCAAACCTACATATCTCATTAGTCCAAGTTTAGAGCTTTCTGCCAATACCCATTATACACATCTCCTCCCACTGGTTCAGTTTTTATGATGAGTCAAACTTTTGTCTTCCGAAATTACCCTTTTATCTTACACACCCGGGGATTCATCTTGCTTGGGGGTCAGAATATCAGAAAATGTACAATTCGTCTTCACCAAACCTCTCAAATAACCCACAGTTAAGAGAAAAATGAGCTTCAAAATGCAGTTTAACACAGCAGAACTGATACTTTAGATCAATGTGATACCAAATATACTCAGATATACCCGGTATTCATCATTTTTCAGCCTAATTTAGAAGAATATCCTAAATGTGTACAGCTGCCAATTGTACATTTTCCTTATCCTTTATACCTGTATAGCAGTTTTTATGGTGTTGTGTGGACATGACTCCCACAGGCTTAGCATTGAGGACATAATTGTGATGTGTTTCAGGAAAATTAGTCACAAGTCGCAAAATTGATATTTTTCAAAGTGTTTTTTCACAAGATCACATTCATGGAATGTTCTGATTTTTAGAGAGTTGATCACTTATAGCTATATCAATTGATGTATTAAATTTCAGAACAATCTATGTAATATATCCTTTCGTTTTAAAGGTCCTCATATGGACTACATTTAGTTACTTTACTGTTTATTGACCCCCAGAAATATTGGAAACCTTTTTTTTTTTCGAAAATGAAAAATTAATATCAAATTTAAAATCTAAAAATACTTATATATACTTGACATGGTAGCATGGTAGCAGTACTGAAGGGAGAGGAGGTTGTTGTAGACTCGTATCATATAATAAAAATACTTATTATTTAATACCATTATTGTTTACTACCATATTGGAATCAGCTTGATCATATCTTTTCAAATATAATGGTATCTCAAAATCTATTTTTTTGCGACTTGTGACTCATTTTCCTGAAACACATCCCAATTATTCTGTATTCTGTCATCATTGTAAAGAATCTGAAGAATTCTGAAGACCAGATATCACATATTTCACAACTATATTGTTAAACATTTAATGTGGGGTTGCATAGAGTGATTATTTATCGCCTGTAATGCTAAGTCTATGGGATTGCTTACTTCCAGTCCACACATTGGTACAACTACGCACCAGTTTTAGTTTAACATTTGAAGGTTACAAAATATGTTAGTTCTTAAATTAATTCCTAGGTGGCGGGGTTTAGCCCAAAAAGAGAGGGGACAGGAGTGGTTTGATAAGTTGTTGGTTTGAGTTTTATTTTGGGTCCGACGTTTCGGGCGTACATTTGCCCTTTATCAAGTTTTATTAAATTAAATTAAATGTTGTTAACTGACAGAATGTCGGATGGCTGTATCAGACCCTACGCTAGGTTCAAGTTCACAATGAAGATGAAAGGTAGCGCCACTGTCTTACCCGATACACAACAAGGTAAGTAATTTGTTTATTTCATTTTTTAAAAAATATTAATAACTGGACACAATTTGAGGTAGGGACCTGTTTTCAGGTCCTTGGGAATATAGGAATATACGAAATGAAAAATATGTAAACATGTTAAAAATATTTGTATTTTACATTTAATTATTTTTATATTTTTGACATGTTTAACTTAACTATTGTACAAATATTAGATAAAATACATACATTTCTGCCAGTAATATGTATACACATGTAATTTCCATAATACTAGTATTAAGGCCCTTGTCCACTAAGCCGATTCTCATACATGCGACTCTCACAGAATTAGTGAAGACAAAATCGCATGAGAATCGACTTGGTGTACTGGGCCCTTTACCTTCAAGACAAAATTAAACGTTAACAATGACTGATGTGTGAGGGTGCTTGTGATAATGATCCGATTGGATTCATATATGAGGGAGTACGATGATGATTATTGGTCTCTTGTGTATTCATCTCACCCCAACGCTTTATATAAGATAAGATAAGAAAATCTTTTATTTGTCCAGTAACTCGAAAATACAAAATGAAGAGACAAAAAGGTCTACATGCCGATGCCTATAATTTTTTTTATGAAAATTTAATTCCATTTCTACCGACAGTTACCTTTAATTTAGATAGCCCTTTTACTGCAATCAACTTAGGCTTGGAGATATGTAAAATAATAATAATAATAATAATAATAAGGTATGTCAGATGGATTTTATGGTGACATTTCTGTAAGGGATTTTTAAAAATGCGTTGAACCAAGGATTTACCAATAATATACTATATTGGTCGTTCGATAATTAGTATTTCTTTATTTTTTCCTTTTTCAGGGACCTACACTTCCCTCAGAGACATGGACATCCCAGATGGTTTCGACAATATTGATGGAATAGGTATTCATTTTACTTCTAAATAACTTGTTATCATTTTTCGAATTTTTGTATATGTGATGTGTTCCAGGGAAATGAGCCACAAGTCGCAGAATTGATATTTTTCAAAGTGTTTTTTTAACAAGATGTCCTCATTAGAATGTTCTGATTTTTGGAGGGTTTAGCGCTTTATATCGTCATATTAAACGATGTAGCAAATTTCAGGACTTTGAATTAAATATATCCTTGAGTTTTGAAGGCCTTCGTATGGAGTATATTTAGTTACTTCACTGGTAATTACACATTTAGCAAAATTGCAAACTTTTTTTTTCAAAACTTTTTCAAACTTTTTCAAAATAAAAATATCAAACTTAAAATATAGAAGTATTTATTAGATGTCCTAGTGTTTACTACCATTGGAATCCGCTTGATCGTCTCTTATCAAATAATATTATATAGTGATATCTCAAAATCCATATTTTGCGACTTATGACACATTTTCCTAAAACGGATCACATATATATGTAGTGAGCCCAGTGTTTAGCTTTATTTGGGCGGTAAGGGAAAAGTGAGTCACCCCTATAATAGTTTATCCTAAAAGAACTTCGGTGGGTATGACCATAAAGTGCCTTTCTGTCTCTTTTTCTCTGTATCTCTCTCCCTTCTTCTCTATCTCTATTTCCTGGGTATGATCATAAACTGCCTCCCTCTCAGCTCTCCCGCCCTTGATATAACCATATTAAATGTGTTGATAAGGGCGTAAAGCAACCAATCTCACTTACTCCCTCTCAGCTCTCCCGCCCTTGATATAACCTTCAATGTGTTGATAAGGGTGTAAAGCAACCAATCTCACTCACTCACTCACTCACTCACTCTCAGCTCTCCCGCCCTTGATATAACCTTCAATGTGTTGATAAGGGCGTAAAGCAACCAATCGAACCAATCTCACTCATATATGCAATGCATTAATTGTGGCAATACCCACACTACACTATGTAGGGCGCAAACCATACATTACATATTTATGTTTATTGTTATTTATATTTTTAATGATCTAAATATAATGCCACTCTTCCCAATGGCTGTGAAACATTAATCACTCAAGGCTGTTATTAACAACTGCCAGTGCCCTCTTCCTTGCCAGTGCCCGCAATGTCTGTCATTAATCCTAAGCACATACTTAGCATGCCTAGATATTTTTTCCTTGAATTTTGCATATTGTTTCTATTCAAAATATCCAGCCATTTTTTTTTCTCATAACAACGTGGGAAGAGAATAATGGATAACTGACGAATATGGACGAACAACATATTAACAAATGTAGGCCTAATGTCATACTAGGCTATAATTAAGCAAGGTACATTTTCCTTCACACATTACAAATATACCTATATATGTTTGTACAGAACAGGTGTCAGCACTGAAGTTAGAGCTACGCAAACACTACCGCTGGCTGCCGCTGCTTGAGGAGCGGCGCTATTGTCTCATGTTTGAGATGTACAACAAGAGCCACAAACAGATCTGCCAACTCGTGCAGGACATCCTCCAGCGCACCCGCAACGTGGCAGACATAGGCGACGTACACAAACGTGCCCGGTGTAAGTTTACTTAACTTTATACTTAGATGGAATACAACGAGTGGTTCTTCTGAATAGGGGACTTGCATGTCTCACTGCACATGCCTACTGCAGTGCATCCTGGGATGGGTTTTATTGAAACTGACTTACAAGTATTTGGCAACATTTTTACTGAAAATTGCAAGAATGCTGTCATCAATATTGTAGGTTGTGTAAATGATCTATAAAAACCAAATGCATGATGGAAAAGATGGGGGCTTGTCTTATAAAAACATGTTTGACACATGGATATTGATATTAGAGCATTGATAGATAATCTATGCTGAAAATAACATGTTTTCTATAGTTCTTAAAGTAACTGTACCATTAGTCCCATGATTCCATGCAAATTAAGATTCAAAATGGCGGCAATGCAAATACTCTATTAGCATATCAGACACACGAGGAGTGTATTCATTTTGTTAGTAAACATCATTGAGTCCAATTTCACAGATCTCATTTTAAACATTTAATAGCAAAAGTTTTTTTGTTTTTTTGATTGCGATTTCAGGCCAAGACACGTTGAGACCTGATTATAATCTATAACGCCAATTGGTATTACTAACATATTGAATTGTTGATTTATTTAGTAAATACCTTATCAATGTAGTAATGTTTGGGGTATTATCGTGAAAATAACTGGATATAGCTGGCAAACACACAAAATTGACAGTCCATGACAGTCCTTTGGTATGCATAAAGGCATTGGTATGTGATTCACACGCATTCCTGAAATAACAGGAAAATGAGTCATAAGTTACCGAAAAAAGACCGGATATTTGGGATTCCAATAACGGTAAACATTAGAACATCTAATAAGTGCTTTTATATTGCGTATGTAAGGAATATATATAGCAATATTTCTTGAGGGTCACTGACCATAGTAAATTAATCAAATATATTCTTTAGGATAACCTTGTATATGCATAGATCTATTCAAGAGACAACCTTGAAATTTCATGGATTCATGCCACTAAACACTTAAAAGATAATTCCAACAACTATATCTTGTGAATAAAACTCTGAAAAATATCAACTTTGCGAGTGGTGACTCATCTAATATATAAAGCTCAAGAAGGGTTTTTGTCAGGCATGTTCTTGGAATCTATGATGTTAACAACCGTTTTTCTGGTCTGTACAGTTCCCTTGTCCCTTTCCAGAGGACAATATCTATGTGGTTTGTGAAGTATCTGGGGTAAAAATGTGATTTTGAGGCCCTTTTTAATCAGGATATTTACACTCTATTTATAGCCTGGGACCCCTGAATTTGGAATATGATCTAGACCAGATAATATAAATACATATAAGACATATAAATAGGGCAGGGGAGAGGAGAAGGTGGGTAAGGACAGGGATAGAGAGAGGGGAGAGGCAGGGGGGAAGGAAGAGAGGCAGTGAGAGAAGAGGGCAGGGACAGTGAGAGGAAGAGGGTGACCGTCCAGAGGATGGGTACTTTGCTTGTTTTATATATGTTTAAGTAATAATATGCCATGTCTGTCTATCGCAGGTACAGAGGGCGCCATGCAGACCTACTGCTGGATACTGGACGCCGTGTGCATGCGCCGGTACCCGTGGGACGTGCACCGCGTGGTCTTCTCTCATGTACATGACCTCCTCCAGACATACACCGCCAACCTCATGAAGGACCACATGGACTCTATCACCTCCAGGGTGCTCAGTGGGGTGTCCTCCATCAGTTTCATTGCTGGCATGACACAATATGTGCAAAGATGTATAATAAACCATGGTATCCACCAGTCAGGCCTTCTGACTCAATACCCATTAACAGCAAACCATCCTCTGTGCAGCGAGCTTCCCAAGTTGGACTTGGTGGTAAAACAGGCTTCAAGTATAGATGAAGACTCATGCAGTGTGTTAGCCAAGTGGGTGTGTTTCTGTATGCATTACCATAGCTACAGAGACATGGCAGCCACCCACTGCCCTCCAAGCCTCCACAACACCTGCCCCATGTTACAGAGACTGCTCAGACTCTACCTGTTCTACCTGGCAGGTGAGCCAGGCTGCTGGAACTACATAGTCAGCAACATCTGTCCAGTGACTGTGGCTCACCGCGCGTCGTCGTTCTGCGACTGCGGTGTGTATGTGATGACTAGACTGCATGGTATTCTTGACCACAACACCTACTGCAAACTGCACTCAGCCCTTGAGAGGAAACCATGCATGACGTCAGGCATGATGATGGTCAGACTGTTCCCCAAAGTGAGGTCTCTTAAGGCGTTGTCACGGTTACATGTATACAAACTGCCTGGTTACCAATTGTTGCTAAGTGGAGATGACAGAGACATTCCATACACAGTGAAGAAGTATATTACACTAGAATGGGTCTAATTTATTTCAGGATTTTTATTTTTGCTATATATGAATTGAATTATTATTATAATACCACTTGAATTTATACAACAAATACACTACAAACCTCATGAAAAACTGCTAGTGTCTGGTTTTGATGTTATCACAACTTCAATTTATTATTATAATATTTGGTGCAATCACGGAAACTATGACATTGACGTGTTTGAAGTAATATATTTTATTTTAGACAAAAGTAGATAACACTGTTTTATCATATTTTAATAACCAATTAATTGCTGCTTTGAAATATAGCACTCCTACATTGTGCTATATTTAAGGCAGCAACAGGATGTCATTAGACTGACCGTGGTTTAAGTACTAAATGTTGGCTGCAGAAAACAGAGATAAGAGAATGATTAGATGAAAAGTAGGTTAAATCATTTAAGGAAAATTGATTTGATAACTAATGAATTGACTTGTAACTGATAAGAACTGATCAATGGTCCCGACGGGCAAATGAACGCGATTCTGCGCGATTTTTAATGCGCAATCATCTCGCCATAGTTCTGTGATGAGAGTGGACGCTTTTCACGCAATAATTATTGCGCAATGATTGCAAGATGGTCACGCTAAAAGAATAACGCAATATAAGTGCAAAAGTTAGCAAATTCTAATGCCATTTTGAGAGAGATATTACATTTTAATTTTATCATAATATTTAATTAATAGCATCTGAAATAAATGAGACACTTCATGGCAGTTTCATTTTCCTGCCCTGGCAGTGATAGTATATTTTCTCTCACAGAAAGGTATGACGGGTATAATTATTCCTTCAAGATTTCGAAGAGAGTTTAAACCTATTTATATGCATCATTTTGTTTTCATCAATCCTACCATCCTCTTTGTGGGCCTGAAGGATAGCAGTCTTTCATCTGATGTGTTTCAGTGGTTGAATGGCTCTGCCTCACCCAAGGACTAGGGACAATCTATATGTACAATCATTAGGGTGGTTTGATCACAGCTTTTTTCAATATCAAACAGGTATATAACACACATAAACTATAGATGTATTTTTTTTTTTTTAATCAATTTTATTTTCGTACGAAATAACATGAAAATTTTTGCAGAGCTAACCGCCGCATACAATTTGCGATTTTATAGGTTGTCTGCATTTCATTCTATGGACAATGCTGTATAATTTTATAAAAAATGATGATGATATTAACAAACTGAAACAGATTACATTATACTTAAGAGGTTCAATTTAATTTAATGTGGACAGATGATTTGAGAAATGATGGTAGATGAGAAAACATATCTATAGAAAAAAATGTTTCATCGAGGTGGGAGTGAGTGTGGAAAGAAAGAGCCGAGCAAGTGGTGAGTCTATTCTTTATCTAAGTAAAATCGTTTGATTTGAATTTTGAACATTTTATTATCTTCAATATTTCTAAGTCTGATGGGTAATTTGTTCCAAATGGATCCTATTTGATAATGGAGAGATTGGATATCTGAATTCTTTTTTGGGGTAAAAATGGGTAATATAGGTGCATCAAACTGACGAGTTGCTCGGTTTACAGGCAAGGTACCAGACTCTTTTAGCTTTGTTATTACAGTAAATGCTTGTTTGGAGAGAAGAAAATTAATCCTGTGTTTGATTTTCATTGTTTTTGTTGTCAGGTGGATTTCATTTGTTGATGTCCGAGGTGGGCATCCTAATGCAATTTTCAGTGCTTTGTTTTGCAAACGCTGGATACTATTAAGTGTTTGTTGGTTACATCTACTGATTAATGCGATACTGTAGTCAATTATAGACAGGATATTCGCTTTGACCAGCAGCAATGCACTTCTTTTATTAAGATTTTTCCGGATTATAGATAATTGATATATTCTATGATGAAGCGACTTTATTAGTATTTTACTCTGTTCATTAAAATTTAGTTTGCTATCAATATTTATACCTAAGTAGGTATAGTCTTTAACACATCCAATCTCGTTTTGATTGATTTTCAGCTGGAGATTAGTATTACTTTTCTTCCTCTCTCCAAACAACATTGATTTAGTTTTACCAGTATTCACCAGGATTTTATTTTGGATAGACCAATTATAGAATATGCTAAGGTCTTCATTCATTTTCTTTGTTAACTCGTCAATGTCTTTGCCAGATGTAAATAAGACAGTGTCATCTGCGTAGAGGATATAGTGGGAGGCTAAATTCAATTTATTAATATCATTGGAGAAAATAAGATAAATAATCGGGCCCAATATTGATCCCTGAGGGACTCCACATTCAATAGGGGAAGGCTCAGAGTGGTAATCTGATATTCGCACAAGTTGTGATCGTTTTGTCAAGTATGATTCTAGCCATTTTAAGGCAAGATTACTGAAGCCAATCTTTTTTAGTTTTTCTGTAATAATTCTATGATTTACACTATCAAAGGCTTTGCTGAAGTCTATAAAGACTGCAGCAGTGAGCATATTATTATTATTATTAATGTTGATATGGTTAATTAATTCGTATAAGGCTTCATGTGTACTTCTGTTTTTCCTAAAGCCATATTGATTTGGGGTTAGGATGTCGTTAATATTCAGGTGATTCCATATTTGTTCAGCTATATATTTCTCCAATAATTTGCCTCCCACATGAGTAAGTGCTATGGGTCTAGTGTCCCCTGGCAATTTTACATTACTTTTCTTAGGAATGGGCTTAACAATAGCCATTTTCCAAGCGGTGGGAAAAACACCACTGTTGATCGATAGATTCATTAAATACTTCAGTTGGTTGATCAAACATAAAAACAATTCCTTGTAAAGTTTAGCATTAATAGCCCTGCAGCCAGACGATTTCGAGGTATCCATGTCATGTATTAGTCTACTTAGAGTATCCAGCGAGATGGTTTCAAAATTTGTACAATTTTCATTTATAATTTCATCTTTAAGTGTTAGTGGTATATGAGGAAGTTTCTGCTGTATTTTACTTCCTATCGAACAATAATGTTCGTTTAACATATTGGCAGAATTGGGTATGTCCAATTTAATATTATCATGGGTATACATATTTGTAATTTCTTTAGTTTTGTTAGATGTGATTTCATCAATGGTCCGCCATAGTTTTTTACTATCCTGCGAGTTATCATTCAATAGACCAATATAATATTCGGATTTCGCTCGTCTGAACATACTATTGACATGGTTCCTCTGGACTTTGGCTGCACGGATGTCGTGCTGATCTTTAGTGATATTTGCATTTCTGAAAAGTTCTTCTCTGACTTTGCAAGCATTTATAATATCTTGCGTATACCATTTTGGCTTATTTAGTCTAATATGAATAGTTTTCCAGGGTGCAAGCTTGTCAGCTATCTCTAGCATCTTATCATACAAATACAACCATGCATCATCAGTATTTTCAATTTTATAATATTCATCCCAGGACATGCCTTCCAGAATAGTTTCAATATTCTCCTTATTAACTCTGTTCATTGATCTAATTCTACGTTTTACACAGGGATCTTTTTTGATTCGCTTGTGTTTTAGGACTAGGTATATTACTTGGTGATCTGATATATTATAGTTAATGGTTCCCGAAGTAGATGACTTATTTGATTTATACATGAAATAATCCAAAACACTGTCCTTCCTAAGGCCGAAGCGTGTTGTAAATTTTGAGTTTGTAGTTAAACTGAATTCTTTCTGCAAGTCCTTTACAATTTTATACTTGGGATTTTGCTTGTCATTTAGATCAATGTTAAAGTCTCCGACTAATATCATTGAACCTAGGCGGTTTTGACTTTCAGAATCTTTCAATATATCTCTAAGATGGGTGAAACCTGCGTTGATGTTGGCTTGCGGAGGTCTGTAGACCACACTCAATAGAATGGGTTTCATGTACTCTTTACTAATTGTGAGACACAGAATTTCAATATGTTCATTACTTACAGAAAGCTGTTCATTTAGACTAAATTGATAAGTATCTCTTACATATATGCACACACCGCCTCCATGCTTATTACCTTCTCTATTAAGATTTATCAGATTATAATTCGGGTGATCAATCGAATTTAGGCAGGAGTCGTTTTTTATCCAAGTTTCTGTGAAACAGATTATATCAATGTGCTTATTAAATATTTCTTCCTTTAACTGATCAAATTTCGGGACTAAAGAGCGAACATTAAGATGGATTACTTTACACCCATTCATTTTCGTTAAATCATTCCAATTATCAAGATGCTTTTCATCAACCTGGACTGCCATTAGTTGTTTACTCAGGACAGTAAGAAGAACTAGCAGCAACGATTATCGTCATATGACAACTTTGTCTTCTATCTTATCAAACACACAAACCAGTTATATATAACATTAAATCATTTGCATCCCTCAGCAACGATCATCGTCATATGAGTTTTGCATTTTCTCAAGGAAAGTACAACAGTGTTAATCCGTTCAAACCTCGAGCGTATAACAATACAACAATACATATGGAGTTTACTACCCAGCGATGCGGCGAGCTTGCTGTCATGAAATCAACTAAGTACAACGTCTCGATTTTCTATTTATATCAGAAACAGGTGGGCGGTCCAAAAACTTTGCCATAGTGGCGCCATCTGTATTAACTTGCCTGTACCTACCGTTGGTGAATAAGGCATAGCATATATCGATCCGAATTGTTTCAGAGTTTGCTTTTTCAGTTTGCACCGTACCATTGGTGTTTTTAACGTTAGAGATAAACTTAATTTGTAATCACCTTCTGATTGGACCGTACCATTTGTGTTCTGGTATATAATTTCAACATAGCGATTTACCTTTACCATGTTTGCACCGTACCATTGGGTTTTAACATAGGTTATAAAATATCGTTGTATTAAGCATTTTTAACGTATCTAAACATGGTCGCCAAATCTGTATTTCATGTTTCTTATAAGTACAGTGTTCAAGGCTATCAGAGTAGTATTTGATAGGTCACTTACCGGCATATCAAGGAAGAAAAGATGGCAATTTTCCGAATATTCTTATACAAGTATCCATTGTGCATTCGTACCAAGAAATGCAATGAATTTGCTCGTGGGAGAGGGTGGCGAGGTCGACTAGCGATGATATATCGTCGTCTGGTCTTGCTGGCGGCCCCCTTCCTGAGCTTCACAATTGTACTGCAATGTCTACTATCAATATAAGAGAACATGTGATTATCAGCATTCATATCATTCATTGTGTAGGGAAAGTTTCTAATATAAAAACCAGCGATTTATCATGCATTTAGAGAATAATTTTACTGTTATAATTTATAATACTAATTCCAACATTTCATAAGACTTGAGCCCATCTACTTCAAGTTGCCTGTACTGGCTTTCAGGGTGGTCATTTCACAGTTGTTGTTAAATATAGCGCATTTGATGGTATAATTAAGTATAGGGTATCGAGGCATGAATAGTAGTGTGAGATATAAGTTTCAATGGTTATTCACTCAGAAATGGTTAGGATAGCGTGTCCAGTCATTACTTGCTGTTGAATTATATCACAGACAATGATTATCATCATCCTGCGTGTTAGATTAATTTAAAAAATTATATTGTCATTTTAAATTCTATATGCGTGGGGTTTCATGGAATAACTTGATCTGTTTGGCCCAGTTTTTTAAGACTATCTCATCCAGGTGGATACCGTCGGGCAGCCTTGTATAGGTGTGTCTCGGGCGGTGTTTTTCATACTTGTGCACTTTCGTGACTAGGTGAGGATGATTTAGGCTTCTATTGAAATTCATCATTCGCAGGTCTTGGTTGATGGTTACTATGGCATTAGAAATCATGTTTTGGTGCTCAGAGAAACCCTCCAGTTTATTCGCTTTGTTCAGCTGAACTCCTATTAGACCTCCTAGAGATATGTTACATATGGTCTGCTCGTATTGAAGGTAATTGAGAGAATCTTCATATAGGGATATCATATGTCGTACTGTCATGTCAGCCTGCTACCATGCATCAGCGTGTAGGGGGAGCCACGAGCACCCTCAGAATGAGTGCTGCTCCTCCGGGACGAGTGCTGCTCCTCCAGACTTGTACAGAGGTAATAAAACACATTGAGTACGGTATAGCTACTGAGTGGACTTACTTTCTTAGTCTCTGTATACCTTACTCATTAGATTCTTCATAACATCCCTTATCATTGATGTGTATTCATCATAGTTAACTGATAAGCTAGACACGAGGACTTGTCATTGGTGGAGAACAAACTCGGTCTTAGTACGTATTAATTAAGGAGTTAATTATCATTTGCTAAGAGGGAGTGGATACCTAGGAGTTGCTATGCTAGCAGGATTACCACAAGGCCACCCATACAAAATGTAAGGGGTGGGTTGTATGCAGGCTAGCAGTAGGCAACCCAAGCCCCACCTCCAGCAAGGGAGCAAGCTACTCACATAGCTGCACTGGAGGTGAGGAATGTTAGCAAGGCAGGGATGAGCTGGGAGTGAGTGAATACCTGCCCATGTTTAGAAACGGGGTGGGTGTACCCAAGTGAGCTCATACCTTGTGTTGTTTGTAAGTGTACTTGTATTATCGCTCTCGAACACTGTGGCTAGGAAGCATGGGGACAGGATATGGACCATGCTGACTGGCAGAGGGTGATAAAAACAATACGGAATAGGACTTATGTTGCATACGTCCGACCAGTGCCAATAGATCTGCCACCAGTAAGAACAAATAGAGAAAGAGTTACTCTGGTGGACCTGGAAGATAGACTATCTATAGACTATAATTTTGGGGATCAGAGCAGTGGAATGGCAGAAGCCGAATTATTGGCAATGAATCCGGAAGCGGAACGAGAACAGGAGGAGGGTGCCCATGGAGGAGGCACGCCGCCACCCGCGGCGGAACAGCAACCGGGAGGGGGAGGTGTTGGAGCACAGGTGGGTGAAGGACATCCAGTGCAAAATGAGCGGTTACAACCACCACAGCCTCCTGAGCAGGGTCTTGGACCACAGCCTCTTGAGCAGGGTCTTGGACCACAGCCTCTTGAGCAGGGTCTTGGACCACAGCCTCCTGAGCAGGGTCTTGGACCACAGCCTCCTGAGCAGGGTCTTGGACCACAGCCTCCTGAGCAAAATCTTGGACCACCGCCTCCTGGGCAAAATCTTGGACCACCGCCTCCTGAGCAGGGTCCTAGACAACAGGGACCAGGACAACAGGTCCCTGGACGACAGGGACCAGAGCAACAGGGACCAAGACAACAGGTCCCTGGACAGCAGGGCCCAGGGCCACGGCTTCCTGGACCGCAGGGTCCCAGAGTACAGGGCCCAAGGCCACAAGGGCCGCCTCAACCAAGGCCACAAGGGCCACCTCAACAAGGGCCGCAGGGACCGCCTCAACAAGACCCACAAAACAACCAGGGTCAACCACCACCCCGGGTGCCCCCGCCGCGACGGGATGTGTTTCCGCCGATAGCATTGCCACCACCGCTGCCTGTGAATGTACAAGGAAATGGAGAGGCAAGACAGGGTCAGCAGGAGGAACCGGAGGTACTGCAGAACCCCTTGTTGGCTGGAAATGGCGCGGCGTTCCCGAGGGGTCAGTTGGGATCGTCAGGGAGCTCCTCCAGAGGGAGTATTGGTCAGCGAATGAATGCAGATGACAGTGTCCATTTCTGGAGGGATATGGACGATGCAGACCTCCGGAGAGGCGGAAGGAGATCTGTGGGCTCTTCAGAGGAAAGTCAGCCAGGTCCCTATCAAATGCAAAATATGAGGGCAGAGTTAGATTACGTTCGCCAAGTGGCTGAGCACATCAGACAAAGCATGTTGATAGAAAGGGACAGGGCTGACAATTACGAGCGTCGCCTCAGAGCTGCAGAAGATAGAGTTCGAGAGGAAATAGATGCACGGGAACAAAATGCTAGGGGCTATCGGCTGGACATAGATAGGCTGGATGCCATGCACAGGCAGGATATGGACGCTTATCATGCCACAGTAAGAGAGCTGAGGGGAGAGATTGATGACAGATCAGATGACAGAAGGAGAGACCATCGATTGTTGGATCAGATGGTTAGACAGCGTCAGCCCATGCGGGGACAAAAACCTGCATCGGGATTCACGACGTTCGAGCAATCTTTCAGTCAAGAATTACCCCGGGAAGGCGATTGGAGAAGGCCACTGGAAAGGCAATCAACTCCAGTGCAGGGGGAAAGACAGGACCCACCCCAACAAAATCTGGAAGGGTCGAGGGAACTGAATGGATCGGCAGTGTGTCGACCAGTACAGACTCACAACCAGAGCCAACCCCTGATACAACAACAAACCATTAATCAACCCCGTTCAGCAGCTCCGCCCCAGCCACCACAGTATACACAGTCTCTGCCTGGAGAGAATGTGGAGCAAAGGAATACTCACCAGTACCATCAGCAAGAGGTGGAGCAGCAGCAGCAGCAGCCACCACAACAACAACACAGTGACCTGTATGGGGATCCATATGGGAGGATAGCTGATTGGTTTCGGCCTTCCCCCAGGGGCCGGGAGTATCGGCAGGAAAGACGGTTGCCTGAATATGACCAGATGTATTATCCTGGGACAGATCATTATGGTGCGTTTGCACAGGGAATTTATGGTCAAACTGACAACAGACAGGGGCCGTACAGCCAGGTTGGTGTTGCCCCACAGGTGGCGAGACAGCAAGTGGGAGCGGAACAACCAAGGACATCAACGCCTCCTAGATACGCCTGGCCAGGCCAAATGGTTGATTCCTGTTGGCCAGCAGATGGTATATATAGAGGTGGTGCTAGTAGACAACCTCCGCATACCAGGCAAGATGATAAGATCTCAGTGCCGGAAAAGAATAAGTCAAGCAAGAAATCGAGCAAGAGATCAAGTAGGAAGTCAAAATCAACCCATTCCTCAGATGATACAGATGATTCCACCGATATAGAAACTGAGGATGAGGATGGGTTACTTCGGAGCGTTACTGCTGGGGATTGGAAGAAAAAGGGACCACATGTACCCGCAGTAATAGCCAAGGCTATATTCATAGCGCCTGAGCCCTTCGACGAGCCAACGGCCAGGGTATCAGCTGAAAGGTTTTGTAGAAAATACGTGAATTATGTGACATCGTTGGGGGTTCCAAAGTCCATGTTGTTGGAAGGCGTGGAGAAGTTCCTAACCGGCGTGGCGTTAGTATGGTTTGAACAGTTCTTGGCAGAAAATCCTAAAGTCAGTTTTGAGACCTTTAAGCGCCTCTTCTGTGAGGAGTTCAAGTCTCTTTCATACCATGAGAGGATGGTAGGATACGCCCACAGGAGGCAAGGAAAAGATGAAACTGTCAAAGAGTATAACAAGGATATGTTGGTATTATTATCTAGAGCAAAAGTGCCGGAGCATACTAAGGTCGATTTTTATATAAATAACCTAAAGCCAGAACTGTCACGTCGGGTTCTGTGTAAAGACCCTAAGACACTTAGGGAAGCTGTTCTATGTGCAATTGAAAAAGAGGTAGACGATCAGACAAGGCCAGGAATAAAGGCAGTCACTGAAATGAAGACTGACATAATAAGAGCTATTAACTCGGCCAACTATGGACGGCCCAACGTACCTCGCCAGCAACAACAGCAGCAGGGATTCGATGGCGGCTACCAGTCCCAACAGTGGCAAGATGATGGCAGAGGTCGTCAGCGTCAGAGGGGAAATAACAGTCGTCGAAATTCTATGACAGGGACGTCCGGTGGAAATAGCGGTTCACAGAACAGAGATGGACCAGCGAGATCACCAGGAGGGACCACATGTGTCAATTGCGGAGCAAGGTCGAGGTCTAGAGAAAATCAAGGTGGTTTTAAAAGAAGTGCTTCGCAGGAAAATAAAGGATACGGTGGTGGGAACACTTCAGGCCAATCACCTTCTGGTCATGCACAAAATAGGCAATTTAAAATTCAACAGAGGGCGGTGACACCCTTCAGTGACAATAGTCATAACGATTGTCAAAATAACAATGGCTAACGATAAAAAAATTGAAAATCAGAAGGTGGGTCGCATCACCAGAGTGAATGGTGATGGCTCTATAATAGACCCCTTAGAAGAGCAGGTGTTGGATCATACGGAAAACTATTTTAACATAGAAGACGATACGTTTGATATGGTGACTCTTTTTCAGGAGAAAGGGGAGCACGTTGATAGAATATTGGTGCCCATGGAAAAGGGATTCGTTAGGATCGGTGTGGGTGAGTTCACAGATGTTCCTTTTCTCATTGATACTGGTGCCACTTGTACATGTATGAGCGAGGTAATGTATAAGGGTATTAGAGCACAAATTGGGGAAATGAAAATTCGGAAAATTCGGAAAAGGGTTTTTCTGGCTGATAATACAGCACAACAAGTAACTTATAAGGTATTAGCGGTTGTAGCATTGTATGGTCGGCGATTTTCCCATTGGTTTGATGTGTTGCCAAAACTCTCATGCCCTATGATTATGGGAGTAGACTTCATGAGGAAGTATAGAGCCCAAATAAATTTTGGAATAGATAAACAACGAACCTATGCTATACGGGCAGATAGAAACATATATCTACCGCCACAGACAGAGCATTTATTTACAAATTCTGTGACAGCACCAGTGGATTTGACCACCACTGTGGGGGTAACAGATAATGTGCGCTTAGCAAACCCTACACCCTATATGGTCAAACGAGCTTTGGTTAAGCCGGGGGGTGAAAGAAATAGGGTGGCAGTCTGTCTGTATAACGCTAGTGATAGTTGGTATACAATAAAAAGAAATTCGGTCATGGCTCTATATTCTATAGAAGATGAAGGTGACTTTCTTCCATTAAATGGGACGCATGGGAGGAACGATGATAATGCTTTAAATGTATTGACGGGGGAATCCAGAGATGGTGACTCCTTTGAGTACAGAAAATACAATATGGGAATCAATTTGACAACAGTGCAGCGTGAACAGCTGTTGCATTTGTTGACAAAACATGAAGATGTCTTTGTGGGACCCAGTAATAAGATTGGATTGACTAATCTGTATGAACATCGTATAGATTTAAAAAAGGAATATGTTCCTAAGGCAATGCACTCTTATCGCATGAATCCAAGGATGAAGGAGGAAATGCGGAAGATATTGCGGGAGCAAGTCGACCAGGGGGTGATAGAAAAGACGGACGACATAGTGGAGCAAACTTCTCCAGCGTTTTTGGTCCAGAAACCTTCTAAAGGAGGTGTTCAGGCTTTTAGAATGGTCGTAGATTTTCGTTGGATAAATTCGATGGTAAAATCACAATCAAGGTCTTTTCCTAGTGCTGAGGAGACGATAGAGGCCGCAGGAGCACTGGGGGGTAAGTTCTTTTCCACCTTAGATGCAATGAGCGGTTTTCATCAAATTCCAATTAGGAAAATGGATAGAATTAAGACAGCTTTTTCGACTTGTGATGGTATTTATGTTTACAAGACTATGCCCATGGGTTTGAAGACAGCCCCTAAGGCTTTCCATGCGGTGATAGAAAGAATTGTGGCGGGGATACCATCGGCACTCCCATATGTGGACGATATTCTGTTAGCAAGTGTCACTTGGGATGACCACCTACAGCAACTTTCACAGGTGTTTGGGGCCTTTCAGAAGGCAAATATAAAATTTAAGAGACAGAAATGTTTTTTTGGTTTGGAGTCAGTACCATTTCTGGGATTTAGGGTTACTTCAGAGGGAATACAGCCAAACCCTGACAAGGTTGAGGCTATAGAAACATTTCCTGTCCCTAAGTCTGTGAGACAGGTGCGGGCTTTTAATGGACTTAGTAATTATTACAGGGCGTTCATTGCGGACTTCAGTAATATTATGACACCATTATACAAAATTACAAAAAAAGGTATGAAATTCGACTGGAATTCAGACTGTCAGAAAGCTTTCGAAAAAATTAAGAAGATCATTTGTGAAGATGCGCTGCTGAGGTACCCAGACTATGGGAAGCCTTTTTCTGTAAATACGGATGCCAGTTTAACGGCCCTAGGGGCGGTAATATCTCAGCATGATTCAGAGGGAAATCTGCGCCCGATAGCCTTTGCAGGCAGGTCGTTGACGGGGGCAGAGACGAGGTACAGCACTACAGACAGGGAGGTACTGGCGATTAGGTTTGCTTTAGCCAAGTTTAGACACTATTTGTTGGGAAATTCTTGTGTAGTAAATACTGACCACGCCCCTCTGTTGGCACTAAATGCTAAGAGGGACCTCTCAGGCAGAATGTGTAGGTCGTTGGAACAAATTCAGGAGTACGATTGTCAGATCAAATATGTGGCAGGAAAATTGAATATTGTGGCTGATGTTCTTTCTCGAAGGGACTACCCAATGACTATTGCACAGCAAAGAGAATATGAAATGATACCTCGAAGGCATCAGGTGACATTCAATCCAATCAGTATGGTGAAAACATTCGAGGAAGATCAGTTGTGTGAGAATTACCCCATATTGAAATATAAAAGATGTCCTATCCTAAAGGGCATAAAGAACGCAGTTCCATTCCCGGTGGAATCAGCTAGACTGAATAGTATCACAGGGGCAGTGTTTGATATCATACCTGGTGCGTTGAAGATGATACCGGCGAACAGGACCTACATGCTGATGCCAAAGGTAATAGCAGATCCTTGTGTGGGCCAGGTGTCAGTGGTAGAGGCGCCAGTCTTTCAGCAGATGTCGGTGGCAGCACCGGCAAAGCAAATATACTACACTATAGGTGCAGTGCAGACAAGGCACTCTACTAAACAGCAAACCACAAAATCGCTGTCTGAAAAGAAAGCGAGAGGAGAAAAGGTCAAGAAAGTAGCAAAGTTTAGCCCAGTACAAAGCAAGGCAAAGAAGGCAAATCCTACTCAATCTCCATCAAAGAGAACTAAATTAAAGAGGGCTGCGGTGACAGCAGCAGTACCAGATTTTGAAAGAGAATTTTTTGGAAACTTAGGTAAAGATTTCGGAATTCCAATGGATAGAGATAAATTCATGGATGATCAAAATGAAGATGTACATTGTGGGGAATTGATGGATTATATTAAAAGTAATAAATTGCCGAGCACGGATGCCAGAGCTAGACAGGTGTTGCTTACAAATGACCAGTTTTTCCTTCACAGGGGCATGTTGTGTAGACTGCCGAATGGGGTCAAGCTCAGGGAAGCTGCACAGCTGTTCCAGATAGTGCTCCCTGAAAAACATGTACTGCCTGTGTTACGAATATTGCATGATGGGCCTATGTCAGGGCATATGGGAACTGTGAAGTTATTGAAACTAATAAGAAACAGATTCTATTGGCAGAATATGACTAGAGACATAGTGGACTATGTTGCAACCTGCCACGAATGTTTGAAGACAAAGAAGTCGAAAAGGCCAAATAAAGTACCTATGGCTATCAGAGAGCCAGCCCCGGCTCCAATGAGTTGTTTAATGATAGACTCAATGGGTCCATTTACTATATCGGCAAGGGGAAATAAGTTTGTCCAAGTGGTGACGGATATATATAGTAGGTACGTTTTTGCTTGGGCAACGACTTCAATAGATTCAGCCACACTAAAGAGAGAGTTTTTCGAGAAAATTCTGTGTGTGGTAGGAGTGCCGACTAAGTTATTTTCGGATAACGGACCTAGCTTCTCTTCAAAAACATTTAGGGAGTTTTGCAGAGCCTTTGGCATCGAGCAAATATTCTCTAGTTATTACTCGCCCTGGGTACAAGGCGGGGTGGAGAGATTTAATCAAAGTATTGTCCAGTCCATAAAGACTTATGTTAGTAGGGGACAGAAGGACTGGGACATTTACTTATCGGCGGTGGCATTTGCATTGAACATATCTGAGTCAGCAAGTATTGGTGTAGCTCCTTATACATTAATATTTGGCAGGAATGCGGTCACGCCAGCAGAGGCCTCCATATTGGGCGTGGATAAGGATTACAAGCCAGTGGTGGCGCATCTGTTGGATATCGTGAGTAGGCAGGCCCAAATCATGGAGCAAGCTGAGGCAAACCTGGAGAAGTCGAAAATAAAGATGAAGGCCAGGTATGATCAAAATGCAAAGGAACACGATATAAGGCCTGGCGACATTGTTTATATGAAAATACATAGTCTTATGGTCAAAGGGACAAGTCATAAGTTTCAAGACTCTTATAGAGGCCCTTGCTTGGTACTGGACACGCCTACAAGGTTTACGGTAAAATTGAAAGATCTAAGTAAGGGCAAGGTAATACCGAAGCCAGTCAATGTGACACACGTTAAGAAATTGCGGACTGGCATAGGTAATAGATTTCTACCAAGGTTACTGGGAAAGTTTGAGGCCGACCCAGACTTGGTTAAGCTAAACCCCAAGAAATAGCGCTAGTCGAAAGGTGGTGTATGCTGTGTGATAACCAAAATAACGAGCCTTACTCGTTGCTGGGGAGAGAGACCTCTCAGTAATAAATAATCTAGAGATAGCTACGAAATAGGCCGGCCTAGCTACTTGGACCCGGCTCCGAAAACACATGTGCTCGGAAGCCGCGAGAAAAGGAAACATGAGTGGACGGCCAAATAAGGCTCACGCAGCATACATCGTGGTGGTAACATTACACGACTAGGGGCCTAAAGAGATATAGTGTCTGCATGAGGAGCCTTGGGGCGGAAAAAGGCTCATAAAACAGAGAGGTAGGGAAGATTTCTTACCCTCGCAAGCTCCTTCCCACTGTCAGGGCCTCCATTTTTCGATTTATGTGTATGGGGAATGTGTGCCTAGTGGATGGGCGCTGGGAGATGCGGTGGATGCATCATAGATGGCGCCATGGCTTAGTCTCACTGAGCCAGGATTCGCGCCCAGGGAATGTATACCCGAGGTGATATATACTCATCTTTATTGGCTCAATCGGGTGACTCTTCTCATGATTTCAAACTCTCCATTACAATTAAACACAATAAAAAATTTTCCGGTGCTGGTCCTACCGTAATGGACTAGGTATCCACTGCCTTTACAGTGTTGAACCAATTAGGGGGAAAGTTATCCGTCATGGATTTGCAAGTCTGACGGCACTCTCAGGGCTTGAAGGGGATGCCTCGATGAATAATCACCCGAATATAGATACACAGAACTGTAAGTGACTGGGGAGTGCTCTGGTGTATTGGTGGAATGGGGATTTAATGGCCATAGCGTGCCTGACCCACGCCCCAAACATGGAATTGAACATCCAGGGCTTAGTGAGTTTCTAGTACGTACTTCCGCCACAGGGGGTCGCGTGCGGAAGCCACACCTTCAGGGCTCAATCCCACACTACAGGCTGGGCTATTGCAGGGTTTGATCCGTGGATCTCCAGACGGTCATTGAAACGCCACGAGAGAGGGGAGTTCTAGTGGCAGCAGAACGACAAATTGGATGCTCTCTATGTGGTGAGTGCTTTAAGACTGTGGGTCTATTGATTGTAATTGATCGGTGATGATTGCAGTAGCTTTTCCCGATCTTTAGAAACGGTCGAAAAACTTATGATAAGCTGGCCCGGATCCAGAAAAATCTGGATCTGGGAGAGCAATAATGGCGGGTAATGATTGAGAAGACATTTCTGATGGTGTGGTTCATCGTATTTTTACAGGTTTCATCTGCTGCCCCTCCTCTGGGAGGTCGGCTTTGGACAACACATGCTCCGACACAATTTCGGAGCAAATCTGATAAATGTGGGAAGGAAATTGTACGCCACGGCGGAGTTGCATACCGTGGAGTACCGTGTCGTACATGGCATGGTGCCCCCGGTAGAACCGGACCTAGCCGCCTATCTGGGAACCGATGTGATGGGAATAAATGCGACATTATTGGCTTTGGAAATAAATAACACCTATAATAATAACCTTGAATTGGCTAATGAAATTAACAGTGTAATATCCTTAATACCCCGTGTGAATTTGAGAGAAAAAAGGAGAGGTATTCAACCAATAGGAGATTTAATGAATTTAGGTTTCGGTACGGCCACCCAACCCCAGATTAACTTTTTGAAAGCGAACCAGTTGACTTTGATACATGGCCAAGTACAGGATAGGATGAGTGATCGACAGCGGGATGCTGTTGTCGTGAGACTCATTAAAAATAGTAATGCTTTTGTGAAATTTATCGAAAATGACATGGTTGCTATACAGCAAATTTTATTAAATATGACCACGGAAACTTGGGATTTTGCTAAGAATGTGTCGATGTTGTTTGATAAGTTTAAGAATTATACACAGGACATAGATGATTCCCAGGGTCACCTCTTGCAGGCTATATTAGATTTAAGTGGTCAATCTGCCTACAAGGAGGAGGCTCAGGTTATTCTAAATTCTGTTAATGATTTACTAGAAGGAAAATTTCCTATGACATTGGGGTCTAAATTTAATGTTGAGTCGACTATGGTTGAAGTACTAGAAAAAGTTAGAGAGAAAAACCCTGAAGCAAAACTATTGGGTCATTGGAAAGATAGAATTGGTGTGCATCAACTAAGGCGCATGCACGAATATTTGGTTTTTGACATACAAGTGCCTATAGCCTGTGAGGCAGAATATTTTAGCTTGTATAAACCGGAGTATTTTCCAGTACCCTTGCACGTGCATGCTAATATTTCCACTGGTTTTACTCTAATGTCTGGAACTAAGGAATATCTGGGAATGAATAGTAACGATACAAAGTATGTTTTGATACCACAGAATGGACTGGATGCATGTATTGAATTTGGATCTGATATCATTTGTAATAGAGGAATGGTACAGAGTGATGTTGAACATCCATCTTGTCTCACGAGCCTGTATTTTGATAAGACAGATGGAGTACATAGATATTGTACAATTGATTCATTTTTAAGTAAACCCCTTCCCCAGTATTATACTTTTGTAGAGCCAGATAGACATATTTTGATCGGATATGGTCCCAGGATTACTGTCCTGTGCGACAATTCCACGAAGGAATTAGAGATTCCGAAATTCGCCATAGTAAAAATTCCTTGTGGCTGCGACATACAGCTACAAAGGGTCAAAATCTTAACAGCAATGAAAATGTGTACAAATGAACAGACACATAGTGTAATACATGCAGGGTTTAATATCAATTTAGCATACGCATTTAAAGTGGACATAAGGCGTTTCAAAGGGGGGTCTCTAATGGGGGCATTGGTAAAACTACATTTACCAACCGCCAAAGATATAAGAAACAGATTAAAAGGGGTTCCTCGAGAGATAATAGAAAAAGGAATTAATTTGCAAAGAATGGCTCAGGACTTGGTGGATGAAGACAACAAATACATTTCTCTTTGGAACCAGGTTACCCGGGCATTTGCGCATGCTGCCCAAAAACCCGTAATGCATTATTCTTCCCTTATTTTGTCCTCAATTGCGTGTATTTTTTGCATATACTTATATTACAGAATTTCCAGACTAACGCTAGTAATGTCCACTGTCCATCAAGGCGTAAAAGCCTTCAACTTCACGGCAATGGGAGTCCAACACATCGAGATGGCACCCAGACCAGAAAATACCAACATCGAGGAAACCCAGGGTGTGGCGTACCTAATGGACACAATACATCAGGCAGCATCTCGACATGGCCCGGGGTGGCTCAGTGTAGTGATAATCTGCGCCCTGATACTGTATGTATTGATCAAAATGGGAAAACTAGTATTGAAGTATGTTCGCCGTTGTCGGGGAGTTTTGCCCTATGTGGAAACAAGAGACAGTTGCCCATGGGTGCAGCTCAGACTACAGGCGGGGGACACTATTGTCATCTTGCCGCTTACCCAGGTGTCAACAGCGATGAATGCGCTGCAGTCAATTGATCCTCCTCAGGTCAGGCGACTGACGGTGGGAGGGCGATTTTGCCTAGCAGAGGTCCAGCTGAGATGGACAGGGCCACTTCGCTTCAAGGTAGACGAGAGGTGGATCGCGGTGCGCATGCCGACCTCCTGCCGGATTAGATGTTCCCTCAGGGAGGAGTTGCAAGACATAGTGAACAACGAAAAGGCGCACACCGCGGTGCTTTTCGCCAGACCGGGTGGCAAGCCCTTGCAGGTGGCCTGGCAGGCCAGAAAGAACGGGAATCTGGTATATGGCCAGATGGTGGCCGAGCAAGGGTAGGTTTGTTGCATAGACAAATAGAAATAACGCTTAAACCCGATATATATATGTGACATGGACAATACCATGGAAATATTAGAGAATGGGATTTTTCTGAATGTTGTATTTCTTTTTGGATTTTTATGAACGCTCAAGTACATTGGCTCAGATTTTTGAGAGGGATCTGTGAATTGCGCTTGCCTGATGGGCTGTTTTTTTTTATTGATGATTATTCTGGGATGTGTAATCTAGTATATATTGTATAAAAGGAGTTCAGAGTACCAAACTGTCGCTTATGTGTGCTGTTTTCTCTTCTGTTTTGTCTATGTCCGAAATAGGGAGGACGAGATGGACGAGTTATAGACGGCAGTAACGAGGGAGGACGACACACGAGATCACTACGGACATCAGGTGGTGCTTGTGTGACTTGGCTTTCAACTCCGGTGTCCAATTGTATATACAGACTCGCGCTCGGGACTGGCACTCCAATAATCGTAAATTTTGTATTGAATTCTTCACATATGATTGTATGCCATGTATTTTTGTACCATGTATTGTTGTATGTTGTATATAGACTTCCAAGACGGTGAGGCAGGCTCAGACTAACTTTGGGACACAAAAATTTAAAAATTAGTACGACGTTTTTTTTTTGGGGGTGAGGTGCATATTTGGGGTATGTAGTTTCTCCCTTGTAACATATGAAATTAGAAACAAAAGGAAAATTGAAGGAAAGTCTCACAGTCTTAGTGGGAGTCGTTGTTACCGGTGAATTACTATATTTTATTTGCCGTTCGTCTCAGGCTTCATATGTATCTTGCTAACTCCTGACGAATGAGACGGTTTGGGAGTGCATTTAATCACCAAGTTTTATTTATAGTGAAGATGGATTGTAACGGTGGGGAGTGCCAGGCCCGAGAAATAGAGATGTTGTTTTTCTTTTTGGTTCCTTGTCTGTGAGTGCGCGGAAAAAGCCTCGAGTCAGGATGAGTTTACTTAGTGAGCTCTGTCCTGACTCCCGCCGAAGTACCGGTAGCTCACAGGCAGGGGCCAGAATGCTTATAACTTATAATAGTTATGGGAGAGCAGTGGAAACGCTTGGGCTCTGGGGGGTGTTAACACCACGCCCTTGGTGCTCTTGCTGAGTAGCACTGACGTAAGTAGGATGCTCCAGGAATGTAGAGCAGACTGTTTTTGAAATTTTAGCTCGACCAACGTGCGTGGAAAAAAGGGAATTCTGTTGAAATTATTTTTTTATCTTTGGACAAGATGGATCTGGTCAGCGTTAAAGAAGGGGTGAGAAAGGCGCTGCCTGGATCCATCAATCAGAAATTAGGTGGGGAGATTTTGGGGAATTTTTCTCTACTAAACGGATTGTTAATTTCATGGGGGTTCCTGGGGAGTACCGGTAGCGTTGTTTGGGTATATCATTTTACGTTGTTTTAGGCCTGTCTTGTTGAAAATAGCACAGCTAGTTCTGTGAGTGAAATTCGTACAGTAGAATAGGCCCATAGGGATGTCAAGCCAGCGATATATCATTGTTGAGCGATTATATGTTTTAGTGTGACATTAGTCACAAGTGCCTTATATTTCGTAAGGAAGTCATAACAGGCACGGTCCTGTGTAGAAAAGAAAATTGTATTTATAACATAGGAGTTATATGTAAACGAAGTATCTACACTATTATACATGAATAGGCGTTCTTGAGTCAACGTTCTGATACTCATTGTTTAAGGACCACGGTTGTTATAAACTTACATTTGGAAAATGTTAAATAGATCCAAATAGACGGATGAGTTTTTACATTTAGAGCTTTGTAGGGTGTGTACCCTAGTGGGAGTGATGAAACTAGCTAGGCGAAGGTCGAACAGAAATGTGCATTTTTAATAGTTTTTCCTTTTGGCTCAGACCTAATCAAGTGTAGGGATATAAATTGTGCTTCAGAACAAAATAATAATATCTAAAGTTAGGAAAGAACTGCCGGCTAAGATGTTGGTCACGCCCATGGGGTTGGTACTATAAAAGGCTTCGATGCAGTGGGCTTGGTGCACTGAAGGTGGATGATAACCGACGGATCATCGCTTGTTGATAAGAGGTTTCAATATGGCTTTAATTCGGATTATGTGTGCCGAGCATGTTTTGGTATTTTGGCAATTAACGTTAAATAGTATTTCTTTCTGTTACGCGAACTAGTCTACGCGACGTAAAGGGTCAGCAGTATAGCTGTGCCTATGTAGGTGGTTGATGTTCCATGTATGTATGGTTGGTGTATGTATGGGAGGTTGTACTAGGATGATATCAAGTTTTTGAGTTCAGTGTTTACTAAGATATTGATTTGAGCAGGTCGCCCGAATCGGGTTTTGGAAGAAATTAGATGGTTAGTCATTTTCTGTTCAGGATTAATGGACGATACAGGTTTCTGCATGTTTTTAAAATTGTTCTGGAAACGTATGTATTCACGGTGCTTAAGGATTTGAGTTATTCGTGGGATTTCATACTTTCTCATAAGAATTATGTTATTCTAAGGGTCATAAATTATTTTCTGTATTTGAGAAGGATGAATCTCGCAAGTGTCCAGGCTTGTCTAAGGGTCTTGGATAGTAGTTCTGTAGTGTTGTCTAGTAGTTGTCGACGAGGACCGTTGGTTTCCAGTATTCCAGGGAACTGACTTTAGAAAGTTTATTTCTTTTTAAAATACAAAGGTGATGTTTAAATTATATATTAATACTTCTAGAAGTTATAACGATCTGCGGCTCCCTAGTTGGACGGTATAAAGTACAAAGTTTATTGCGAATAAGTTTTTGGAAGTTCTACGGAAGGTTTTGAAGAATTAGGGTCAACAAAAGTTGCAAGACAACACAACGTGAACGGAACGTTAACAGTTTATTTACATTTGTAATCAGTATAAGTAGTTACCATGTGGGTAGTGTATTGTTTGCAAGTTTGATTATTTCTTTACTTCGATGTAACACAAGACTTCGTTGCATTTATTGTCTGGAGAGCACACATCTTTATTATATAAATACGATGGCTGGGATGACATTTCGCGTACCCCCTGTATGTCATGATAAAGTTGATGAAAAATTGTTTCAGATTTTAGACCATTACCTAGATTAAGTAAAAGTTAACTGAAAAGAAGATTATAATTTAAAAAGTGGATTTTATTTTTGTAAATTGAAAATTGGTAATTAAAGGTTGTTCAAAAATCTTCCCCGATGTTTCATCTTGGGGGGGAGGGGGGGCATATGTCATGTCAGCCTGCTACCATGCATCAGCGTGTAGGGGGAGCCACGAGCACCCTCAGAATGAGTGCTGCTCCTCCGGGACGAGTGCTGCTCCTCCAGACTTGTACAGAGGTAATAAAACACATTGAGTACGGTATAGCTACTGAGTGGACTTACTTTCTTAGTCTCTGTATACCTTACTCATTAGATTCTTCATAACATCCCTTATCATTGATGTGTATTCATCATAGTTAACTGATAAGCTAGACACGAGGACTTGTCAGTACCAGCTGGCCCTCGTGATAAGAAGCTAGCGTTATCTCCTGCGTTTCTCGATTTTTCAAGCAAAAATCACAAATGCCTCCAATAAGGATAGCATTTGTTGGGTGATGGAGATTTATTTTCCTTTTCAATTCAACTGATAGGCGTTTCAGACCGGCACCACTGAAGGGATATATTATAATATCACTTGAATTTATATATGGTTGGAGATGCTTTCCTCTAGAATCTGTTACCACTATCGTTGAGGGATTCATTTTTTCTGCAATTTAAATAGAGTATATAAGCTACTGGGGTTATCACGCTTTACAGTGCCCTTCTGCGTCAATTTTACACATTTTGCTTAGAGATAGTTCTCCATCAATTTCAATTTCATTATCAGAGACGGATAGGTTATTTTCATTACAATTCTGCTCGATTACCTGGGGTTTTTTAGCTGATCGATTCCTAGAAGAATTCTGAGATTTGTTCTTAGATTTTTCAGGATTTGAAATTACCTCCTTTTCTCCAGGTGTTGGCTTCTTGCTTGTTTTAGAGTTAGATCCAGATCTTAGGTATGGTGGAGTCAATTTTTCAGCATACGTTGGGGATTGCGACTGCATTCGTACTGATCCAGTGGTCGTCCTCACTTGGGTTGTACTAATGGATTCCTCAGTGGGGGACGAAGGTGGAGGCATATTGGGACGTACCTGGCCTAAAGGGCCTAGAACTTGTTCACTAGGTTGGATGTACTTTTCTCTATGGGGCATAGGCTGGCTTGATGACATGGGTCGTTGTTCGTGTACATCATTAAACATATCTTCCTGGTAATGGGTTAACCAATTTGCGTGCTCATTTCCCCCACCTGTGGCCATATCAGATTTCTGATTTTCATCTCTTGTTTCATATTTCTTCCTTCTAGGTTTGGGTCGTTGTTCGTGTGCATCATTAAACATGTCTTCCTGGTACTGGGTTAGCCAAGTTGCGTGCTCATTTCCCCCACCTGTGGCCATGTCAGATTTCTGATTTTCATCTCTTGTTTCATATTTCTTCCTTCTAGGTTTGGGAGAACTACTATTTGATGGTTTGGGTTTTTCTCCGTTATATCACTTATAACATTCCTATGTACATGATGTGGAATATCTATAGCAGTATAAATGCCATACAAGTGTATTAGCAGCACTTTTATTGTAAAAGAATTTGTAAATGCACTCCATTTCCCAGTTTGCCACCTGGTGAAAACAGTATCGCCACCTGGTGGAAACAAGTCGCATAATGGTAAGGACTACTGGCTAAGGGTAAGGGCTATTCCCATTATTTCGAACATTTATATATGATAAAATGACAATTGTTAAATCCCATGAACTAATACTTCGAAATCCAATATTCTCTATCCTACATTCAGTGCCCATATACCTCTAGCATTGAGTGAACCGGGCCAGTCGGGTACCAAGCTATTATTTTTTCAAAATCACTTATTATCATGAAATACAGGTCTACGAATTATGTCAACGTTTTATGAGTGCCCATATATTGTGAAAAGAAAATCTGTTTTTTGGGGAGAATTTTTCACTGATTAATAATAAATAATACAGTTTATTTTTCAAAATATGTTATTTTGGATTTGTTGTGTGTGGGTATGTACAGAGTGATCGTAAGGTGGTCACAATCCACAAATATCGTATGACAGTCCAATAGCAGGGTGCGTGCGACAAGATCCAAATTATTTAAAATCTACCTGCCCACCTCAAAATTCAACCTGCCCAGTAGTTTCAGACCCCCTTTAGCCTAAACATTTACATGACATCTGTATAAATGAGTGACAAGTCATGTAATGGAATTTTTAAAAGTATTTTATTTACAAGATCTCTCCGTAGGAATGTTCTCATGTTTGGAGTAAGTCATATGAATAGATATTACAAACTTTAGGACAGTGTATGAAATATATCTTTGCATTTCTTAGGTTATCCTATGGAGTGGATTTAGTTACTTTACTGGTAATTAAGATAAAGATGTGTAGGGGTTACTGGTAATTAAGATAAAGATGTGTAGGGGTTAACCCCTACAAGATATGTGTAGGGGTTTCTTTAACTTGGTATCAGAGAGTGAGTGTCAGTGTCAGAGAATTGAGTGTCAGATGCGCGACGGTAAGTGTGAATGCTAGGTGAGTGATCAGTGCCAGGTATATTGTTATTGTTGAGACTATTATTTTGTCGTTATGACAATGTCGGCGGATCTAAGCTCCCGACATTACAATATTTTTACGCAAGGGTAACAATGCAACATTGCGTCGACGACACGCTGGTGGCCCTTACTACTAGTGGTCTCAGACAACATAATTATCTACAATCAAGTTATGGTACAAATGAGTACAGAATATATATACACGACCATGGGTGAGACCAATAATTGACTCGAATTAAGTTTTTAGCTAAGGTCACACAAAGTTTATAAGAGGTGCATGGCAGTCAGTTCTATTACATACCAAAATATGTAACACAAAGAGGAATACGAAGTACAATACATTACTAATTATTACAACAAGATGAGGAGGAGGAGGGAGTCTTGAGGAGGTGGAGGCGACTTTATGTACCCCCATGTCTTGTTGTGGCTTCATTATAATGAGTATTTAGGCGCGATTTTGAATGCGCATTATATGCGCAATTTAGATCACACCCATAGGCCTATCATGGACTTTTGAAGAAAACATGTATTTGCAGATAAAATTGGTTGAGTAGCACATGTTTAATACAAACATAAATGAATATGAATGAGAACTTGATCCAACACAAGTGTGAGACCACCAAAAACATAGGAGGAATTAGACGCAATGGATTTCACATAATGGTTGCTAATGGTATGTCTATTTCACTGTGATTCAAAGCCATAAAAATCACACTTCACTAGTTTGCAGTCAATCACAAAATGATCGCATTGCTATCCCACTCAATTGCACTCAGTGCCCGTCGGGGTGTGAGCCGAAAATAAAGTTTATTTTCTAAAGTTGTATTTATTGTAGGGTTGGTAGGGTGGTAAGCAAAGTTTGAAAGAGTGGTTTGGAAGAGGAGAGAGGAGGACTTTTATACAGTTTATTACGTATTAGGATTAGGAATAGGCAACTCAGAATAGGGCATGGCCTAACGAAGACATACAGGTGGAAAATATGTGATGCGTTTCAGGAAAATGAGTCATAAGTCGCAAAAAATAGATTTTGAGATACCATTATATTTGAAAAGAGGAGATCAAGCCGATTCCAATGGTGGTAAACATCAAGCACATTAAACAAGTATTTATAGATTTAAAGTTTGATTTCTTTATTTCTGAAAAAAAGTTTTTAATATTTTTGGGTGAACAATTAATAGTAAAGTAGGTAAATGTACTCCATAGGATGGTCTTAGGGATGCATCGATATATTTAATACACTATCCTGAAATTTGGTTCATATATTCATAAGACCTATGTTACTAGATACTCCAAAAATGAAAACATTGCAAAAAGAAGATCTTGTGAATAAATGACTTATAAAAATATGAATTTTGCGACTTGTGACTCATTTTCCTGAAACACTAGGGACTGGTCTATATGTAATAAGATACTTATGAACATGAACATAACTAAGAGTATGATATTTATTAAAAGAAGAATCTTAAACCTCCCTGCAATTAGAACTGATAACACAATTATTGAATATACAAGCAGCTATGAATATCTAGGAATCATATTAGACAGCAAGATGACAATGAACTTGCAATATGGAAAACTAACTCGGAATTTAGGCCTTAGAATTTATCAGCTGGGATTGATGAGACAATACCTGACTACAAGTGCAGCAATCTGCCTTGTAAAATCATTAATTTTATCAATCTTAGATTACTCTTTGCTTTTCTTGACTTCTTTAGGAATTGGAAAAACAAATAGAATACAGAGATTACAAAACAAAGCCCTTAGGATTGCGCTAAAATGCCCTTTTGACATGCCTACCATTGAAAATCATTCAGCCTGTAAGGTTATGTACATCAACGATAGGAAGAAGTTCTTACAAGTAATTTAGCAAAAAAACTTTCAGAATGTGCTAGATATGTAGATTTCCTGAATCGTGAAACGAGGCGAGGGGAAGCGATTACCCTTGCCCAATTGCATCCTAGATCTGAAAAAAATCGGCAATCAGTTGGTTACTAGCTATGTCACACATGGAACAATATGGCTCAACATATGGAATATGGAGGCTCCTGCTATAAAAGTTCTTTTAAAAAGAGATTTAATTCCACACCAACCTGACTGAAATATTTGCCTGAATATATTACTGTATTCTAGTTCCCTTTCTCTTTTCCTGCTCCCAATAGCTCACCTGGTCTTCCCCCTCGACCAGAGGAATGTATTTACTAACAATTGAAAAATATGTTCTGTATATTTTCCAACATATTCATATTGGTGTCATTGTAAATGTTAATAGGCAGGCAGTGGGAACATCGTCACTGCCACGACACTGAATGTCTATCCTGCAATAAAATTCGTTCAAAATAAAAATAATAATAATATTATATCCTAGTTAATCTAAGAGTTCTATTTAGGCTTTATGCCTACTATGGGCGGCCACCACTGCCTGGTGCGACACGCTATTCTGGACGAATCATGGCCTGTGCAAAAACGAAAATAAACACAAGCTTACAACCACCACCCATGCCTCTATTACAGAGAACCTATGCATACCCAAACCCCATCCAACTCACTTTTCTCACTGAATTCGATCGTAGCTTCTCTAATACTTTGAAAAATCAAAAGTGAATTGCATCAATAACTACATGTGTGAGTTTAAAAGAAAACTGAGCCCCAGATATGAAGATATTAGTGAAATTAAAAAATAAAATGACTCGAAAATCAGACAAATGTTAAAAGGCTGCCTGCTCTGGGATTCAAATCCACAATGTCCAGTTTCACAGTCTTAGATGCTGACCACTTGATCATAGGGGATTGTAGAGAAGATGCATATATGTGATCCGTTTTAGAGAAATGAGTCATAAGTCGCAAAAATGGATTTTGAGATATCACCATATTTGAAAACAGGAGATCAAGGTGATTCCAATGATAGTAAACACTAGGACATCTAATAAGTATTTCTATATTTTAAGTTTGATATTTCATTTATGAAAAAAAAAGTTTTTAATGTTTCTGGATGGGTAATTACAAGTAAAGTAACTAAATATACTCCATACGAAGGACTTCAAAACGCAAGGATATAATTATTTTATACAGTCCTGAAATTTATTACATGGATTGATATGACTATAAGTGCCAAACCTTAAAAAAGATCAGAACATTTCAAGAAAGCGAACGTGTGAATAAAACACTTTGAAAAAAATAAATTTTGCGACTTGTGACTCATTTTCCTGGAACAACATATAAGCACTGAGCATAACCTTTAATGCATTGATGCATCACATTTTAGGTTAACTTTAATCCCCCCATTCTAATATGCAAATGCAGGACTCCTAGGTCTGCACGCTGCCTGGACCTCCTTTCTCAACTATTAATTTATTTCTGACTGAATTCATGCATATGGTCTGGAAGACCTCTATTTAAGAAGACCACACCCTGGTTTGTCAAATGTATCATCACACATCACAAAGGGGAAAAAAATGTCTAATCTAAGTAATTCCATGTCATAGCCTATTAAAGGTATACAGGACAGTTCAATGAAAAAAACCGTCCAGTCCAAGAGCCATAAAACGTTCAGGGACTGTTCTTTACTACAGAAAAAAATATAAATGAAAAAAAAAAAGAATTATTACCCCGTTAGTTTTTTTGGTGGAGTTACTTGAAAAAAACGGTGGTTAACTATGGAAGTCTATGAGAAAATTTTGTTTTCATGTTTTATGGAATAATAAAAAATGTCCAGTCCAAATTAGTTTAGATTAGCTTCACTTTTATGTCAGGTCATATCCCACCAAAAAAAATCATGTCTTACCCCGATCG
The DNA here is from genome assembly GCA_942159475.1 of Sthenelais limicola. NCBI lineage: Eukaryota > Metazoa > Annelida > Polychaeta > Phyllodocida > Sigalionidae > Sthenelais > Sthenelais limicola. The sequence goes on from OW804097.1 coordinate 9,222,456, forward strand.
AAAAAAAGTTGGAGACCTCTAAAGTTGACCATATGTAGTCTATTTTTTGTGGCTGGTCTGGCTGATGCCATTCATTTCACATTGATATTCGTCATTGCACAGACTTTTAGCTCATTTACATGGAGTGTTAACCAGCACTAGAATCAATATGCAGTTAGTCACCTGTTGTGTTGTGGGATAAAAGAAGCATATGTAGCAAGAATAAAGCTATATCCCAAACTATGAAGGCAGGTATTATAAATTGATTATTTATCTGGCTCAAACATGGTTGAAGTTATGTCTTGTCCGCCTTCGGGAATAAAAAAAAAACAAACAAAAAAATATATTCTCACTCCGAGCAGAAAAAAACAACCACAACATAGCTCTCTATGACGAGCATTGCACGGGGGTTACCAAGCAACCCACAGTGTTTATATCTATTAGGTGTCCAGAAAAATGTACCGCTTCAAGTGATTATTATTTTAGTAAATTGGTTAGATTTCACAAGATATGTACGCCTATTATTGTTTTTATATTTAACTGAATATGGGATCGTCCCAAAAACGGCCCTGGTAAACCAGTATAGCCTCCCTCCCACCATGCCAGGGCTTCGACCGTTTTCGTGTGCAGACGTTTTGCTTTGAGCTGTCTAGTGAGGTTGTATGGGTTCAACCAACCCAACGACCAGCAGACATTTAGATTTTAGCAGAAGAATTACTAAATGTTACCTTTTTAATGGAATAAATGATATTCCTGGAGTTTCTACTTGCAAAAAAACCCTATGAACTTTGTTTTTCTGTTTGGTGGGCTTCTCCGGCCTGCCGCTATATATGACGTCATTGTGCCCATGGTCATGTGATTGCATCTCATGATCTGATTGGCTTAGAGTGGCAGTGGCTTTGCTGGCTTGGCTTTGCCATCTACAGTCAAGCTAGCTTCTGGGATCGGTTAGAAAGTTCCAGCAAAAAAAAAGCATGAAAACAGGTCGATATAGGGCAGGTTCGGTATATACATCGTTTCTCCCTCCGGTCTGGGCACCGGTCACATGACTTGAGAAACATAGCGGAGCTATTTCTTGCGGAATAGCGGTAGGGTGCTTATACAAGATCTGCTGCCGATCTGATGATTCCATAAGACGACAGCAGATATTTAGATTTTAGGATTCGATTCTATATTTTGTTACCTTTTTTATGGAATAAATTATAATCCCCGATTTTCTAGCTGCAAAAGGCCTAGGCCTATGAGCTTTGTTTTTCTGATCAGCAATTCCCAGTTTGCTGCTATATATGATGTCATTGTGCCCATGGGCACGTGATCACATCTGATTGACGTAGAGCAGCAGTGGCTCTTCTCTCTTTGCTGTTCCATCAACCTTTTGTTTTGGCGGCCATTTTGAACTCCCCTCGCTTCGAAAGCACAGTTTGTGATTACTTTTTAATTATTCATTAAACCAAATAGTTTTCCATTTGAAAGTTGTTCCACAAGCTAGCTTCTGGGATCGGTTAGAAGAAAACAGGTCAATCATAGCGGGGTTCGGTTACTATACCGTTTTATCCTTTGGAAGGCGCACCGGTCATGTGTCTCAATATGGATAGCAAAGGTTTTTCTAACAAAATAGGGATGTTTAGATAAAGATATGGGTCAGATTTTATGAAAATGTACAATTGGCAGCTCTACACATTTTGGAAATTCTCCCCAATTAGGCTGAAAAATGATGAATACCGGGTATATCTGAGTATATTTGGTATCGCATTGATATAAAGTATCAGTTTGGTTATGTTAAACTGCTTTTGGAAGGTCATTTTTGCCCTAAATGTGGGTCATTTGAAAGGATTGGTGATGTAAAACTCATAGTAGACAACAGGTATGAAGACGATCCGATATCATGGCCTATTATCCACTATCGGCAATTAGTGGCAGTTTGTGTTGCCAATAGAGTTGCCAATTATTGGCGCTCTATTGGCCTTGCTACTTGCCATAGTGGAGGAGGTGGTGCAAATGAGTGGCAAGTCATTGGCTGCAACTTGCCGTCATTGGCTGAAGGATCAAAACACCCCATATAATGTCAATGTCTAATGTTTAGAGTGTAATGAAGATTACAAATGACCTATGTTCAGATTCAAAAGTCGAACGAAGTCGAACGACAAGATTCAAAAACGAACTAGGCAGTTTTATTTGAGGTTTGGTCCTATCACCAAATGCCGCTGGTTGGATCAATGTTAAGGTGAATCGATGTAAACAAAGTAATTATAGAATAAGAAGTGGGTTCGGCGCGGTTTCCTGAAAGTGACTCAATCAATTTGAAACCTCCACCGGAGCATACATTTGCTACACAATGGGTCAGACTTTCAGAAAATGCACAATCTAAAGTTCTACACATCTATCAAATTATGCTAAATTAGAGTGAAAAATGATAAATATTAGGTATATCTGAGTGTAATCTGTATTGTGTTCACGCAATAAATCTGTCTGGTTATATTGAACTATATTTTGAACCTGGTTTTCGTCTTAAAATTGGGTTATTTGAGAGGATTGGTGAAGGCAAATTGTACATTTTCTGGAGACTTGACCCAATTAAAGTGCGTTTGGGAATCACACCACAGGCCTTGTGTGAAATGTACAAGATAGATTGCGCGCCAACCTCGCACCAACGTCGTGCAATACACAGGTGTGCACCAAGTCCCTCAGCCTGCTGAATATATATTTTAGTATGATTTAAAAGAGTACAATCCAAGTGTCAACTTCGATTCATTTTTACAATTTATTTTGTAAGTGATATTTAATGGACATTCGTTGAAAACGTGTCATAAATGCTCAGACTCTCTCCCTCCCCCCCCCCCCCCCACACCCAAACCCCCACACACACCACCACCACCACCATCGTTCTACCATTAAAAGTAGGCTACCCACCTTCCGCGAATCTTCAAGACATTTTACCCCCCTTTTTGTGGCAAAACGTGGACAAACTGTATAATTATATGCCAAAAAGGACCCCTTTTTATAATTTCAATGAGTCTCATATAACATGAAACCATTTTGCCCGCCTTTTTGTGGCAAAACGCCCAAAATCTTACACCAAAAAGGACCCATTTTGTGATCCCAAGGAATATTGTATAACATACCATACTCACAGCTTGGGCAAGTCTACAGAAGGACGTTGAGTAGTTCCACTCACCGCCGGTAGTGTCGCCTCCTCCTCACGTGGTGCGACCAGTTGAGTGTTGGAGTGACAGAGTGAACAGGTTGGTCACCCTGTACGGTAGGTATATCATTCATATTCTCAGTCATTTATTCTCCGTTTTCCCATTGTTCTCATGGTTCTTGGTCGTTTCCTCATGTACAGGAATCCCCCCGTGATATATCTGGTGTTGTTTTGTGTGAAATGGAGCCGTGGTTTGGTTGTTCTGCCACCGGCCACAAGTTTCACTTTCAAATTACTATCGTTGCTGTAGGGCGTCGTTGTAGGCCTATGGCCTGAGAAGCAATTTGGTATGGCTTAATTTGTGGTGTCCCGTGTTGTGTCCCAGAGTCGTCATGTGTACAATATATGTAATATTATTACAGGCTTTTCCTCTTTTTATGCACATAGCCAAAATACATTACTAAGACACCTTTTCCTATTGCCGACCAGATATTCCTATTCCTGGAACAAATAGTTTCATGCAGGGTGCCCACAGCACAGGGAAAACAGGGAAAACAGGGAAAATGGCAAAAACAAATTCCCTGCATGGAAAACACAGGGAATTCTTGAAATTTCCAAAACACAGGGAAAACACAGGGAAAAATTTTATGTCAGCTCAGGCAAAATGAGGGCAAAGGGAATAAGTAATATCTGATAATAATGTAGCAATTAAGTTGTTGCCAGTTTTTCATATCAAAGCATAACAGCTACTTTATTTACTTTAATACACACACACATCATATATCATCTTGTATATGGGTCAGATTTTCAGAAACTGTTACTGTACAATTTGCCTTCACCAATCTTCTAAAATAACCCACATTTAAGACAAAAATGAGCCTCAAAATGCAGTTTAACACAACAGAACTGATACTTTAAATCAACACGATACTAAATATACTCAGATATACCTGGTATTCTTCATTTTTTAGCTTAATTTGGGAGAATTTCCTCTATGTGTAGAGCTGCCAATTGTACATTTTCTGAAAATCTGACATATTTACCTGGCAGAATTCTGGTTGCCATGTGAATTGCCACAATTTGTTCATTAATAAAGGACAAAATAAGAAGTAGAACTATATTCCCAGAACATTTTCATAACACCATTGAAATGCTATTATTCTTGAAATAACACACATCCATGGAACCTTTAAAAACCTTAATTTTGGATGGTAACCTGTTAAAACCTTTATTTAGGTGTAGTTGTCCTCTGAATGACTATTTTTTTGTATAACGTTTTGTTTTTAAAGGTTTCCCCTGCCGAAGATGGTATGAATGCCGCCATAAATAGTGTTTCTATTACAAAAAATATGCACCCATCATTTTAAAGGAACACTAAGTCTCTAGCTAGCTGTGATGCCACATGCATACATATTTAAATTCAGAAAGGACACCACAATTTTCCACCCCAAATATGTAGTTTTATCAAGCTGGTTTTTAAATGTAATGAGGAAGATACATTAGACAAAATGTTAAAGTTGCCATGATGTAAGGAAAACACAATTTCATACAGAATACATCAAAAGAAAGTAGTTTTGTCTAACATTGGTGGAGGATTAAGGGAGATGTGAGTGAGACCATAGGCCTTCTATTTCACTTTTTTTCTGATGCCATGACAAAATAACATACATCATAATGTCTTCTAATTTACACAACATTAGTAACACACCATAGAGTCTTTCACAAAACTTTTTCCCATGTGGAGTAGAGAGAGATTTTGTGGAGGCAGGGTGTCTATTTCTTTTAAGCCTATACTTCCAAAAAAAAATTCAGGGAAACCATTTTTTCCTTTGTCAAAACCTGGTTTATTGCCACAATTATGTAACTTAGATTGCTGTTAGTGGACTACTCTCAGAAGAGCAGGAGGTGAAAATATTTAGTCATGGTCATTTTAATGGATGTTTCTGAGTAATGTCCTTTAGCCCATATATGACACACCTAATACCTACTTCTTCAAAGTTGTAGGGAAATATATTGCTAACAATTGGACGTGTATTGGCAAAATTTTCTTGGGGGAGAACCCCCAAACCCCCCTAACAAGAGGAGTGACCCTTCTCATGTTTTCCCCTATGCTGGCTGTGCCACCATAGCCTGGCACAGCCAAACTTTACCATATAATAAAATTTTCCTGATAAATATTAGTTACCTACTTTAAACACTGGGTTTGGCAAAAGAGTTGAAGCATTTCTTTTCAAGTTTTATTAAATTTTAGTCTTCCTAGACTGAGAACCCTGTTGTTGTAACTTGAATAATAACATCTTTTCAACAGTGTTATGAAAATGTTGTATGTGCTGGGAATGTAGGCCTACTCTTCATTTTGTTTGTTGTGTAAAATTTGTGGAATTTCATCGGGCCACCCGAGCTTCTGGCGACCTTTTTGTTCCTTATTCATTACAGAGAAGATTAGATGTGGCACAGGGAAAACACAGGGAATTTGAAAACAAAATTTGTGTGGTCACCCTGTTCATGGCACCGACTATTTCTTCCATTACATGGAGTCTTTTTACTATTACCGCTCCCCTATTACCTATGACCAGTGTCATCTGCTCCAATAAACATTAATCCCAAAATGCTGATCTTCGCTCTTTTATATAATGGATCAATATGTAGCTCGTCATATAATTTGACAATTGGTCTATTGTTGTAAAAATCCTGTTGAAACACAACTCTAATTCCTCTGTTAAGTACACTTTCAATTTTTCTAGTGGTCGATTGATTTGCTAAGCCATATACTATCAGGCCATATTCAGTCAGGGATAGACATGTGATTTGAAGATTTTCTTCGCTATACCTATATCCAGGAAATATCTAAGGCGCGACAGTTAGCTTATTTTATTTTGTAACCTACCTCTCATGGTTTTAAAATGATCATTGAAATCTAGTGATTTGTCAATAATAAATCCGAGGTATTTCACATTTTTTTCCAAAGAAAGAGGATGACTGTTTACATATACATGACCAGCATCTACTTGCTGCAGTCTCAATCTTCTCAAATGAATTTTTGATCCGATTAACTGAGCTTGACATTTTTTGCATAATGTTTAATTTATTCTTATACATGCAATTGATTATGTTATTCGATGCTATCTGAGCTGCTTGCAGGATGTCTAGATAATTAGAACCAGTGATCGATACAGAGGTGTCGTCGGCATAGATGGTCATATTCACCTTCAGAGTGTTATTAGTATATAAATTTTGATTCAGGCAGTTTGGTAGATCGTTTATATAAATAATGAAGATTAATGGATCGATTAAGCTGCCTTGAGGGATGCCTACGTCAATCTCTATAGGATCAGAAGTAATATTATTTAGTTCGGTTTTTTGCTTGCGATCACTCAGATAATTTTAAATCAAACGTATAATATTCGGGTTTACTGGTAATGAATTAATTTCTTCTTAAGAATACCATGGTTAATACTGTTAAATGCCTTGGCGACATCAAAATACAATGCCATGCTTAGATTACCCTGGTCAATACCTTTCAAGAGAGGATCCAAGAATTTGAATAGTGAACGATTTGTTGATCGATTTCTTCTAAAGCCTCCTTGTGCATCACTAAAAATATTATTCACATCCATATGTTCTCGAAGTGCTTTACAAACAAAATGGTCCAAGAGCTTGGACGGTAATGGAACAATGGCTATTGGTCTGAGGTTATTAAACAATCGAAGATTACCTGGTTTGGGAACGGGCACCACGGTATATTCCTTCCAGTCTTTAGGTATCATGCATGTCAATACACGTTTTTTTAGAATCTTGTATGTGATATCAATCTTTCTAATAAAAATGAATTTTAGAATGGCACTGTTAATCCAGTCGAGCCCAGAATTTTTGTTATTTGTTAGTATCAATGCTCTTCACTAGATCAAGAACCTCTTTTTGAGTAATATTAATTCTAGTACCAGCCAATATTTCATTCTCGTTCGTTAGGTATTCTGCAAAGCCTTCTTCTTCCTGGTTCATACGAGTATTACCCATTTCCTTAAAGAAGGAGTTCAGGTTATTACTTGCTTCCAAGCCTGTTATAGTGACACCCTTGTGTATAAAACTTTCAGGAATTTTTTTATTATTATTCTTTCCGACCAATTTGTTAATTTTGTTCCAAAACTTCTTGCTATTACCTTCGCAACTATTTAAAAGGTTTGAGATCTCCTCTTCCTCGCATCTCTTATTAATCTAGAGACTCTCCTTCTAGTCAGTTTGGCCTGCTCCCAATCAACATTAGAATTAGTGAGTTTAGCTCTGTTGAACAAAATATCTCTAGATTTAATTACTTCTATGATGTCTCTACTTAGAAACAATTTGCCTCTCTTGACAATTCTGTGTTTCTTCAAGGGACAGTTATCATTGAGAAATACTTTTAAAGATGCTCTTAATCCTTCCCAGCAATCGTTGGTACTTGATTCATCTGTTTGAAAGATATACTCCTCTGTTAAGTTGTTAACATACTCTTCTAACATATCCCAATTTATTCTATCGAACCGTCTTGAGTATTCCTCTGTTACCGTTCGAGGATGGGTCGTTTTTTTTATAATCATTTTTTTTTTTTAACAAATTTTATTGACAATTTCACATTCGTGATTCACATTCGTCAATTATGTGCCACTACCTCTCGTTTAATTCGTTGTCGAGTTTGTTATAACAAAATTACCTTATTATCTCTCAGTTTTCATAACAAATTTTTTGTATGCCCTACTAAAAACATAATGGAATACAAAATTAGAGAGTTGATCCGTCATGTATAAAAACATTTAGTCTTTGCTAATTTGTCGTATATTAGCTCCGTCACACCATAGACAAAGTCTATCATATAATACTTGTTAACTGACATTATTTCTTTGGGATTACAACCAGTTGTTTGACATTTTTAAATATTTCTTTAGATTAACCCATGTTTTCTCTTTTTCTACCGCAGGGAGTCTATTCCATATAACAGGACCTTGTACATGCGGAGATCTACTCAGTTTGTCCGATCTGTGTTGTGGAACTATTAAATTTATACCGTCTGCGAGTCTGGTCGGTCTGGGCATCTGCTGTATATTATTAATGTCATTTTTGCGAATAAACATTAAACCCACTATACATATTTTTGCTCTTTTATACATGGGGTCTATGTTTAATTCTCTATGAAGTTCTTGCATAGGTGTATGATTGCGATTTTGATAGATGACTCGTATACCTCTATTAATTACACTCTGCAGTTTTCTAGTTTCAGAGCAGTTAACTAAGTCGTATACAATCAAACCATATTCGCTAAGAGACAGCACATGGCATTTAAAGATTCGTATTGCAATATTAGTGTCGAGGTAATTTCTCACTCGAGTGAATTGGTTAATTTTTGCCTGCAGCTTACCTCTCATCTGTTTGAAATGATTGGTGAAGCTGAGAGAATCGTCAATCGTGAATCCCAGATACTTTACAGTTCTCTCAAATGTTAATGGAATCCGTTAACATAGATGTTACCTAATGCACCTCCATGTATTCCTATTCGTCTTAGCCTAATTTTCGAACCTATCAGTTGTGCCTGACATTTCTTTGCATTTACCTTAAGCTTATTTTTGTACATCCAGTTTATGACATTGTTGGAAGCAAACTGAGACACTCTTAATAGATCATTAACATTTGAGCCTGTTACAGATACTGAGGTGTCGTCAGCGTAGATCGTCATATTAACCTTAGTTTGAGTATTATTGGTAAGATCATTGAGACAATTTGGCAGGTCATTAACGTATATAATAAATATCAGAGGACCTATCAAACTTCCTTGTGGAATACCTATCGATATGTCTATTGGATCCGAAGCATGTTTTTTGTCTTCTGCCTGTAAGATAATTCTCAATTATTTTTATAATTTTATTACTAACCTGGTAGTACCTTAGCTTGTGTAGTAATATTTTATGATTAATACTGTTAAAGGCCTTGGCCACGTCGAAATACATCGCAAGACTCAACTTTCCCTGGTCAATACCTGCTAACAGTGGATCTAGAAATTCAAAGAGTGATCGATTTGTAGAATGTTCGCTTCTAAAACCTCCTTGCGAGCTTGTAAATAGATTATTCATGTCCATGTGGTTTTTTAAGGACAGACAAATAAAATGTTCAAGCAGTTTTGATGTTATTGGCACTATGGCGATCGGTCGCAAGTTGTTAAAATGTCTAAGATTGCCAGACTTTGGTATAGGAATGGTCGTATATTCTTTCCATTCAGAAGGTATTTTTTGTGTCGATATACATAGTTTCAACAGTTTATACAGGATATAACTCTTGTGACTGAATACAAACTTCAGAATTGAGCTATTAAACCAATCAAACCCTGAATTCTTATTACAATCTATACCTCTAATAAGTCTTTCTACCTCTTTTAGATCAACATTGATCCGTGTTCCGACCTTGATATCAACATGTTCTGACAGATAATCGTTGTAACCTTCCTCATTGAGTTCAATACCCGTATTTCCCATTTCTTTAAAAAATACATTCAGCTTGTTGCTGGCCTCAATTCCTTCAATTACTGATCCTTCGTGTACAAAAGATTCTGGCAGTGATCTATTTCCTTTGCCTATTAATTTGTTCAACTCTGCCCAAAACTTCTTACTATTGCCTTCACAATTTTGCAATTGAGTGCTAATTTCCCTTTTTTTTGCCTGGCGTATGAACCTGGACACCTTTCTTCTGGCAATTTTAGCCTCTTCCCAATCATTGGCTGAGTTTGTCAGTTTTGCACGAGTAAATAAGGAGTCTCTGGTACGTATTTCTCCCAATATTTCCCTACTCAAGAATAGTTTGCCTCTATGCACAATCTTACGGTTCTGAATTGGACATACTACGTCTAAGTGTCTACAAAGGATATTCTTGAGCCGATTCCAGCTATCATTCACATTGAACTTCCCCTGAGGAAAAATTGAATTTTCTGTCACTTGTTGTGAAATGAAATCACCTAACTCGTCCCAGTTTATTCTATCAAAATACCTGCTTTTTTCTATAGTTTTCGTTCGGGGGCAGGTAGTTTTCTTAATTACAAGAAATGTTGGATAATGATCAGAGAGACTAACATCGAGCGTGCCTGATGACTGAACATAATTATGATTAGTGGCCATTATATCCAGTAGGCTTGCCCTTTGTTTACCTTGTCTTGTAACAACAGAAATATATCATTTCATATTGAAATCATTCAGACAATGCTTGAGGTTATCTACATGATCGTCACCTTTAGTCAACAAATCGAGGTTCAAGTCACCGCAGAGTATCATGTGGTGATTTCGGTAGTTTGTACTAATGGACTCTAGAGCTTCGTTCAGTTTGTTTATATACATCTGCTTATTTCCTGCTGGGGGCCGGTAGCTATTTAGGAAAATAAGTTTTTTTCGATTACCTGGTTTGATCTTAATGACCTGAAGTTCTATGTGGTCGTTGCTAATATTTCTATCTTCCAAAATCCAGGGATCTACAGTATAATCTCTAGATATGAAGGTACATAGTCCTCCACCATGAATAATGCTACCATCTTCTCGATTACCTCTGTCTAATCTAAACCGATTCTAGTTCCCGTTGAACATCAGCTGGGAGTCTAAGTCAGTAGTCGTTAACCAACTTTCTTGTATGGCTAGGATTTTAACATTGTTTCTCAGGAATCTGTCGCTTACTTCTAACATTTTGTTCCTAATTGATCTTACATTGAGTGAGATAATGTTAATACCCTTCCTCTTTACTACCTCTTCTACTTTATCCGATGCCATTTGGTGTAATTTGATCTAGATTTGGTATCATTTCTTGGCAAACTCTTGAGAAAGATGTAAATACATCAGATACAATGGGGGTAGCCTTCACAAATAGACAGAGTAAAACATGAAATAAATATTCGGGCAAATAAGATAAAAGCGAATACATGATAATCCCTTTAGGGTCGGTCATCGTGACTGCTTCTCGTACAGTGTGCGATGTATAGAGATCGTTATTGAACTTATTACGGCATGTGGGTGCACGTAATTACCATCAACCTTACTAAAAACAGGAGTTCGACACATCATCGATATAATAAGCATTTTAGTTACGCTGGGAGAGGACAAGTTAAGACAACATACCATTTTTATGTAATATCCTTAGCCTAAAAGTCCATCCATGTTTCAGTTTGTGGCCATTTTGTGTTAGTCCCGCACTGAATCGTGTTTGGCTTTCGGTTGATTAATAATTGAGATAAATACTCCCTTAACTTCTGCTGGCCAGCTGTAATACACTTCTTTTACCTGATCAAATTAATCAATGAATAAATGGTGCAATTTATGCAACAGAACATCTAAATTGACAGGGAGACAAAAAGAAACATAATTGTAACCAAATTTCGTTACTGCTGAACAACCTTGTGGCCTTGACATTGCTTCAGCCCGTGTACCCACGTGTAGTAGGTGATAGTAAACAACAACAGCTGATCAGATGAAGACTCAGGGATACTCATGAGGAAAAGGTTTTTCATAGTATGCAATCATTACGTAAATATGTCCAGCGCATACCAATGTCATATTTGTAACTCCAAATGATTGAAATATAGCATTTCAATAACAAAATGTCAGTTTATAAGTGCGTTAGAGTAGTCGAGATCGTGGGTCATGTAAGTAGGTCAACATGGCGACGATTCATTAATTGAAAATTAATTGAAAGTTTTTGATTTATTTCTGCTCGTTTTCTTCTTCATAAGTTCTCTGCGCGATGCTTGCAGTATTCTCCGAGATGTGTTGATGTCCAGTTTTCCAATTCGTTTAGGGACGAGGGTCGCAGGTTCCAAGGGAGTACTTGCATCGACTGGAGCTGCTGCTGCTGCTGAGCCTTCGGACATCGTGGTTTCAGTCACCATACTTCCATCGTCCTCATCGGATAAGTCATTGGAGGAGGCGTCGTCAAGAGAGTTTTCTCCGGTAAGGGTCTTATCTTTAAGCATAGATTTCTCTTCGGATGAAGGGTATCTCTTGAAATACCTGTTATGCTGCTTGTTTTGTGACTTAGGTGACAAATCCTGTGGCAATATCAGAGGGGGAGGTGGGGACATAGCTGTGATTTCTGAGATTTCCCTCTTGTATTTCTCACAAAGTTCTTCTCTTACTGCCATAGTCAACTGGCCCTGGCGGTTGTCCCCTTTCCATGTTTTGCAACGGAGATGCACAGACCCAAGATAATAACCACATCCCCATCACGAGTCTGCAGTGGCCTCGAGCATCTCGATTTCGTTCGTTGATAGCAGTAGATGTCTCAATTCTTCGTAGTTCTCGTACTTAGCCTTGATCATCGATTTCATATACGTTTCTTCCTTTTTGCGCCATTCTGGGGTAGTGTCGAGTTTTCTTCCTGCTTCTTTCAGTTCAAAAACGTCCCTCATAGCTTTAATTCTTCTTGCTGCTGATATATGCCCATTTTTTAATGCTTTAAAATAGGTATAGCTATGCTCAACAGAGAAAAATGTCATCTTTTTGATTTTGAACTCGCAGGGGTACATATTGCTTGGCCAAGCTAGGGGTCCTTGATAAGCGAGGCAGCCGCCCACCTTGTTCACTTTGATCTTGTCAGGTTGAATTTCCGGGGGGAGGTCGTCTAGTTCGTCTGGTTTGTATGATATACCTTTGACTACAACCTTATCTCCTTTTATTTTGGCTTGTGGGTCGATATTTGTTTCAGTGGCTTTTTTTGCAATATGGCAGAGTAGGTTGCGAGATCTTCTGACTTCTGGAGATATGTCGTCTTCAAAACTCCAGTATGCATGGGCGGGGAATTCTGATTTAGGGAAGATAGATTCATCGAATATACGACCTTTGTTGTACATAAAAAATTTCTTTTCATGCATAGTTCTGAAAATAGCCACAATAGGATCTGGTCGTCTTCTTTGGTAACTTTGGCCGTCTTGATTTGAAACGATGCGGTAGCAATCATCCAGGCCTGCTGCACAGAAATCGGGGAGAACAAGGCTAATGATTTGGGCACAAGTATTTTCAACACTTTCGTCAGTTTTCCGTACTCCATTGAAGATAACTGTCTTTTCTCTCATTTTCGTGTCGATTTCACTGTTAATCAATTTCTGCTTCTTTAGTTCATAACATAAGTTCTCTACCTTTGCTTCGAGTGATTTCACCTTTTGATCCAAGTGGGAAGTTAGAATTTGTAGTTCATTTCTTGATTCTATCTCTTCCTTGTGAGATTCAGCAATGTCAGAGGCAAATGCACGAGTATCTTCTGAGTAAATAGCGAGATTGTTGTGCCCAGATGCCAGTTCGTTGAAATTAGCTGCATTTAGCTCTAGAGGTTCGTCACTTTTTGCAAATTCCGCCATGGTTAGATATTCTTTGGAAAGTTCATAGGCTGTAATGTTAAACACTTTTTTGTTGCTGGGAGAAATACCCGTGGTACCACTAGCTTGGCGCTTTTTCTGACTGCTCATAGTTCAGGTATACATCACAGTATGGCTACCATGTAAACACTGGTCAATGCCTCAATTTTCGCTCACCTTGGCTTGAAATTATGTTCGACCGGTGTGCAGATTGTACAATTTTAGTCCAATTTAGATTTCACAGTAATCCTTGAGCGGTATACGTCTGATTAGGCAGTTCAATATGCAGAAATAAAATCTTAGGTCGATGGTAGATCGGTAACTAGTCTCTGCGATCGTTCAAGCGTCTGTCATGTTCAGTTTTCGCGCCAGCATCCAATGAATTTTCGTTGTGCCCACATCGTGAAGTATTGCCTCCCATAGTGAATCTTTGGAAAGTTGCTCACGTTGCAATCTGGTTGCTGTCTCCTTGCTGTCTCCTTGCTGTCTGGATCGACTCTGGTCAAATCATATATGTGGGAAAATGATCTGAAAGGTTAGTATTTAGAGTACCATATGACTGTACCATGCTATGGTTTGTCACCATTATATAAAGCAGGCTGTTTTTCTGTCTACCCTTTCTGGTTGGACTCAAAATATACTGTTGTACTCCCATTTCTATCAAACCTTGGCTGAAATTCTCTACATGGGTATCCTTAATATCTAACAGATCCAGGTTTATATCCCCACAAAGGATGACATAATGATTTCTATAATTTGTACTAAGATATTCAAGTGCTTCACCCAGTTCATTTATGAACATCTGTTTGTTTCCCGCTGGGGGGCAATATGCGTTCAGGAATATTAATTTCTTTCTACGACCTGGTTTGATTTTTAATACTTGTGTAGTGAACTCGGTTCGGGACTCTTAGCTTAGGAATAAAACGGAACAAGGATTACTCTCGTACTCTGGTTTTATTGCCACACAACCCTAACAGACCAACCCTTCTGAACCAGCCAGAAAGGAAACATATACATCGTAAAACGGTATAAAACGGGTGTGGAGAATATTCACATATCACATATTCTCATAAGAGCAAAGTTAACAATAAGTAAAACCAGAGATTGGAACACATAAAGGAACATTTGAATAGCATAAAATGGCAATATACAAGGAGAAGACACAATATAAAGAGATAAATACAAATAATAGTAATAAGCCACAGACCACTCTTCCAGGGTCTGTGCTTCGGATAGATCCGAGAGCCCTTGACTGCCCCCTGGCGTCAGTCCGAAAGGACTGGAATCAACCAGCGGACAGTCTCGGACTCCCGGACTCTACTATTTCGGAACCCGTAAAATACACGACCACTACAATACCACCTCTTTCTTTTAAAGAGTTTAAAACCATGTTTAAAAATCGGGTAAATAGAACAATAAAGCATACGAAAAGAGGAAAAATGATACAAATCACCACGAGTAAACACAAAAGTCACTCAACACATAATGAAAATCATAGACAAGTACAAGCAGGAGCATTCAGTGTCCTCACTACTAATACAAGTGGAAAAATAAAAATGATTGGTGTAAATGGTGAAATAAAAGTAAAAATTCCTCCGGCTCTCTGTGAGAAAAGCAAATCTCACTACTACATTCTGTAGTATAAAAATAGAGAGAAAAATTTGTTACTTTAAAAAGTTCAAGTGGTCAATGTCCGTGGGTCATGCCGATTCATCTCTGTGTCCATCCGAATGTGTCCATCCGAATGTGTCCATCCGAATGTGTCCATATCCATTTCCGAGTCCATAGGTCATTCCAGTCATCATTGTTCACACAGTTCATTCAATTCCGGGTCCGAACGTCATTCGTGGGCGATCCGAGTTGTCATCTGGTCTGTCCTATGGTCATCCTCCATCCTTTCACTGGTGGGGAGCATCCTTCTCGTCGTCCCGCTCTCTGTTGTCCATGGTATCCATGTCTGCATCGTCCTCCACGTCACTGTGACCAGTCTTGGCACCAGGAGTGGGGGGCGGCTGCATACCAGAGCCAGGCGACGACTTCAGAGGGGAGATCATTTTCTCAGTGGATCCGAATAACTCGTGGATACTGACATTTGATTCTCCCACTCCTCCTTGTCCCAGACCACTTCCCTCATGCCAAGCCCGGGCCCTGCTCTGTGAGCGTTGTCGGGGCGCGGACCTCTGCATTTGCTGCTGCCTTGCAGCTTGAGCTGCTGATCCAGCAGCAGCAGTGGGATTTGTCCGAGAAGTCTCGGGGGACACCATCATCCGAAAGGGGGATGCTGAGGGATGGCTAGGTGTGTTAACACCCATCTGGGCCATCTGGGGGAGTTTCCCGATCTGCCCCAACAACTGAGATAGCACACTCAGTTGGAGGGCGTTGACCTGGATCGCCCCAGCTTGACCACCATCCACATGTAGAGTGGGGGCAGATGGATCCATACCTCCCACACTCTCTGTTGGGTCCTGATCCGGCGGAGAACTGGACTCCGCGGACTCCAACCTTGATCTCAGCCGCGCGTTAGCCTCCATCAAATCCCGGATTTGATTGTCCTTCTGGGCTAGGGACGCGCGCTGGGTCTTAATGATGACCGCCTGTTGGTTATTCTCCTCTCGGAGATTGGCGACCTCATCTATTCTGCCTTCCACAGTCTCCAAACGTTGAAGGGGCGTGGTCAACGAAGCGATTGACCGACGTACCCCCTCGCTTAGAGCTATGGCTGCCTTCTCTAGATCTGTCAGGGCAGCTTCAACGTTCACATCCACTGCCCGAACCAGCTCCTGAGTGTTATGTCGAGAAGGCAGGTCTTCTTTGGCCTGCTCTACCCATTGCTGGGTTTTGCGGCCCTTCTTCGTATTCGGTGCCTCCGGATGGCTCGAAGACTGCCGTTTGTGAGTCTTCTTGGAGGTCTTCTTGTCCGAAGCAGATCTACTTCCGGACTCGGGGCCAACGCTGCTGGATGCAGAGCTGACTGAGTCCTGTTGTCCAGTTGCGGGTTTGCTAGGCCCAGAACTGGAGGAAGAAGAGGCTTTCCTTGCTTCGGCCTTCCCTGCAGCCTTTAGCCGGGTCTGGACTGCAGCCTGTGCCCTTCTCAGAACCTTCAGGTGATTGAAGGACAGGTAGACCATCTCATAGAAGAGTGGATTCTCCTTCTTTCCGGCGGTCACCGAGTCCCTCACCATTCTGGCCTGAGCCTTCTCCCGACTGAGGTTGTGTTGCCTTACCTCGCCATTCATAAGGTGCTGAATGAGCTCTCCCTTCCGATCCAGGACCTGTGCACAACTGGTGTACAGACAAGTCCAGGCTTGACGGAGGGGGGCGTGGCACTCGCACAAATGGCGGAAAAACCTCTCCCGGGTGGTGTAAATCTTTACACCCACATCTCGGAAGCCAGTGTACCGGCACACCAGGAAGGGGCAACGGTGTCCTGGCTTCCAGAGCATGGGAGACATCTTGAGTTTCCCCAAGGTGCCCTCATCCAAGCTGTCCTCCTGCAACAGCTCGGGCCAGATCTCAGACTCATAACGCTTCATCGTCCCGGGGAAGTCAACGTCATCCGAGTCTGATTCCGGACCATCAGATGGGAACCGGAATCCTGGCCTATCCGAACTAGGTTTGATTGGTGCTGTGTTTTCGGGTTTGTCCATCACAGCCTTGAAGTGTTCCAAACTCCCGCCAATCTCACCAACCCTAGCTTTCCACACAGACATCCGAGCGCTGTGAACCCTCCTCAATTTCTTGAAGGACAGCTTCGGATTCTGTTTCTTTTTGGAAGAGGTGGTCCCAGCAGAAGCAGAACTGGTGCTTGGTTGTGGCACCGCGCTCTTGCTCCTCTTTTCCTCCTCCGATCTGCTTGACTCGCCTCGGGTCATGGATGCGGATCCCGACTTGCCACCGACGGGATATCTGCGGCTTCGGGATCTGCCCCGGGATTCCATGTCTTCATCGTCAGCCTTTTTAGGGCTCGATGGAGACTGGGATCCATCCTTGCTTTTCCGGGGTGCTGACTGCTTCCTCGGAGAGCGGCGTAGGTCATCAGGGTCGACAGCAGTCTCCCCTTTGTCCTTCGGACTTGCCTCAGCTACGGGTTTGGCCTTCTCCCGAAGCTTCAGCTCCTCCTTCACCACTTCCTCGGAAACTTCAGTTTCCATGGCTTCGGACTCAGAACGGTCGTGTTCTTCGTCCTCTACCACTTCACTGCCTTCGACTCCTAACCCCATGAGATTAGCAGCCCCTTCCTCGAGCAGCTGTTGCTCCTCCGCCTCTGTCATGGCAGGGAGCTCAGTCTCAATGCCCTCGGACATCAACCTCTCTGCCTCGGCCAACTCCTTCTCGACTTGCTCAGCCATAGCCTTCTCCATCTTCGATTACTTTGCTAGAAAAGGAACAAAAACAAAGCATTTCAGTAACAAGACTCCATGGAATAACAAAAGCCCGGTTTCTGAGCCTTATCCATTCTCGGACTGAGCTTCGGATGGCCCTTCGGATCCGAACTGTGCTGTCAGTCCCCCACTCCTTTAGCGTGGGTCGATCCGAACTAGGTTTCTAGCGAGCCATCACACTGTTGCCACATCTCCCACCAATCCGAAAGGGTTAATTACGTCCAAACATCATAATGGAATAAGTTAACAGGGCATGATGGTTCACTTCTATGCTAGAGAACAACATACAACACACATACCCGTAGCCAGTATTTCTAACAGTGTGTATATCAAAATGGACATAGCGGTACCAGGCACCAGCCCGCCAAAGTACAGAAATGCCAATCGGCAACAAAATACGGGGTACCATACATTCAAATCTCTAGACATCTTACATTCGTACAAGATCAACAACATGACAAGTCCTTTATGTAAATCATCACTTGATAAACTTACTGTACGGTCGGCAAAAGTCTGTCAGTTGCTTACTCATACGAGTTCCGGAAGCAGAATGGCGAAGGGTAGAACACTCTCGCCGCACCTGATGCAACGCTAGTACTCCAACCCGACACCGCGATGGTAGCGCCAACGCTTCCCGCGCTCCTTCTCCGAGCACGCTCACATAGCATGATTGGGTGCTAATCCAATAGCTATTCTGATCTGCCTGCTGAGACATCACAGGACCCTTTTTATTCTCCACTTTCTTTGTCATCAGGATAGGTCTAATTGCTACATTCTATCTGCTATAAATAGATTCCGACCTTACAGCAAGTTCCAGGTCTCATTGACCCGCAGTGGAAGCCTAGATCATGTCAATACCTATCGTTCAAACAAATACTTATCAAGACAAAGATTCGTCTCCCAGTCACAATAGAAATAAATCTATTACGCCGGTAGGGGACACAGCAGTAATTTTCCGGTCTACTGCTAGTCGGACTTCTCGTTGTGTACTTTTTTGTTGGAGTCAAAACCAGTCCGGTAATTTTAACTCATTTGATACCAAATTCTATTTAATTTGCAACCGAACTGGGGCATTACGCGTGGGCCTAGCCCTTGTCAGAGCTGGGAAAGGGTTGCTAGTATCAGGACCCGGATTATTCCTCGTCCGCCTAATACCCGGTAAGACTGGTGGTACAGCAGCACTTGGTAACTTCCTAGGCCGCCCAACTCTTTTCTTCGGAGCTATGGGTGCCTCGGGTTTATCCGGTACTACTGTTTTCCTAGGTCTACCCGGTTTCCTTCCAGCCCTCGTCTTTTTCTTCTCCTGTATAACAGGTTGAGGCACTAATACAGCCTTTTTCAATCTGCCACGGCCTCTCGCTGTCACAGGAGGAGGAGTGGTTGACACAGGAGCTGTAGTTTTTACAGTATCCGTTTTCTTTGTCTTCCTTCCCCTCTTTCGGACGGGCTTCTCCTGTCCTGCTGGTTTAACTTTTCGGGGTCTGCCTCTCGGCTTGGCCCCTATAGTTATTTTAGCTTTCGTCGCAGGAACTATACAATCTTTCCCAGCTACTACTTTTCCATCGATCAGTCGGAGAATATCTCTACCTGTTCTAGCCTGCTTTTGAAATTCGGACGCCCGATGCAGGTTCGCCGCCTGTATGGGTCCATTCTCGTCAAAGGCCGGCTTCAAGTAGTCTATATGATATCTCATCAGACCTTCCGAGGTTTCTAATTCACAGGTGGTACCTCCTATGAATCTTTTGATGACATAAGGTCCATCCCATTTGGGTCCGATCTTTTTAGAGGCCTTCGGGGGACAGAATCGGTATACCACCTCCCCCACTTCGAATCTCGGAGGACGAGAACGTTTGTCATAATCCCTTTTCTGGTGGACTGCAGAAATTCCGAGATTATTTCTTATGTACTGGTGCCCCTTTCTCATACACTGTCTCAAGTGTTCCACATATCCCACTTTGCATGGGAAATCCAACTCACCTGGTGTCACACCATAGACCAAATCCATTGGTGCCACCAGCTCCGTTCCGAAGACTACGGAATTCGGAGTACAGAGTGTACTGGCATGTACTGTGGCCCGATAAGCATGAGCTATACAGGGCGCTAGTATATCCCAGTTATCTTCAGTTCCATCTGTTAGACATGACAATTGCTCCACAAGGACACGATTGAGTCTCTCGCTTTGACCATTGCTCATGGGTCTGTAGGGAAGAGTAATTAATTTCTCGATCCCTAACATTTCTAACAAAGATCTTAGGAGCTGAGACCTAAATTCGGGAGCTCCATCAGTTTGCAAAGCAACAGGGCACCCGAATCGCAGGATCCACTCTCTGAAGAGTACATCTGCACAACTTTCTGCAGTGTGATCTGCCATGGGATAAGCTTCGGCCCATTTTGAAAAATGGTCCGAAGTTCAATACTATTTACCATAATGTGTCAATATGTGTATAAGTGTCTGTGATGCATTCTTCATCCCTCATCCCTCAACATGTACTATTTCATGATGTTGTTGTATATGTATGCTGTATGTTTTCATTAAACACCATGAACTCTTAGGTAGCTGAATTACCTAGGAGTCCTCTGAGCCTGTGTTTCAGGCAAGAGGCCGGCGGAGGGTTGAGAGAATAAACCTAACATTGGTTGTGCTTACAACATTTGAGTTATGGTTGTTCTTTGCTAAGTCCGAACCTGGGTTGTGTAAGAAAAACACTACAATTGAAGAGGCCATCATCAACTCAATACAGGTTATGGAATCACCTGTGGCGGATGATGATTTGATCTCACCTGAAATGCCCGAGAAAATGCCCCCCACTGTGTGTCCGCTGGCTAAGTTAATAGCGGACTCAGATCTACGGGACCAAAAAGAAATAAAAAGTGCAACAGATCTACTGAAAGAATATCAGGACTGTTTCTCCATTCCAGGGTCCGGGAAACTACTGGGGTGTACACATAAAGTCCGACCCGCTATTAATACGGGTGATGCAGCCCCTATTAAACAAGCGTATCGTCGGATACCAGTGGCAAAGAGAGACAAGGCCGAATCAGAGATCTGGAAAATGTACAAAGAAGGCCGGATTGAACATAGCAGCAGTCCTTGGGGTGCTCCTATAGTTATGGTGGCCAAGAAAGATGGGACCCAGAGGTTTTGTGTCGACTATCGTCAGCTAAATGCAGTGACCATAAAAGATAGTTTTCCATTACCCCGGATAGATGAGTGTGTAGAAGCCCTTGGAGGGAACAAGTGGTTTTGCACCCTAGATCTAGAGAGTGGATATTGGCAGGTAGCCATGGATGAGGAAAGTAAACACAAAACTGCTTTTCTGTCCACTGTGGGCTTATTTCAATTCAAAGTCATGGCTTTCGGATTGTGTAATGCCCCGGCTACTTTCCAACGCATGATGGATCAGATGTTAGACGGACTCAGATGGAAGCCCTGTCTGGTCTATTTGGACGATATTGTGGTTTTCGGAGAGACTTATGATCAGTGTCAAAGTAACCTCAGACTCGTCCTAGACCAAATCCGAGACTATGGTCTGAAACTAAAACCGAAGAAATGCGATTTCTTTCGGCAAAGAGTGGAATATTTGGGAAGAATTGTATCTCCGGATGGCATTCAAGCCGATCCGAAGAAGGTACAGAAGGTCAAGGACTGGCCTATTCCCAAGAACACCAGAGAGGTGAGGCAATTCCTTGGTTTTGCTTCTTATTACCGAGAATTCCAAAAGGATTTCGGAATAATAGCAGCCCCTCTGCAAGATGTAGTGACCGCGGCAGGGAAAGAGAAGCGCTATAGCAAGCCTATAGTGTGGACGCCATGGTGTGACGATGCCTTTAGCAAACTGAAAGAGGCCCTAGTAACTTCTCCGGTGTTAGGTTTTCCCCGAAAGGTGGGAGACTTCATTCTGGATACGGATGCTAGCGGTTTCGGGATGGCTGGAATCCTGGTCACAGCACCAATTGTAGTGAACTCGGTTCGGGACTCTTAGCTTAGGAATAAAACGGAACAAGGATTACTCTCGTACTCTGGTTTTATTGCCACACAACCCTAACAGACCAACTCTTCTGGACCAGCCAGAAAGGAAACCTATACATCGTAAAACGGTATAAAACAGGGTGTGGAGAATATTCACATATTCTCATAAGAGCAAAGTTAACAATAAGTAAAACCAGAGATTGGGTAAGAACACATAAAGGAACATTTGAATAGCATAAAATGGCAATATACAAGGAGAAGACACAATATAAAGAGATAAATACAAATAATAGTAATAAGCCACAGACCACTCTTCCAGGGTCTGTGCTTCGGATAGATCCGAGAGCCCTTGACTGCCCCCTGGCGTCAGTCCGAAAGGACTGGAATCAACCAGCGGACAGTCTCGGACTCCCGGACTGTACTATTTTGGAACCCGTAAAATACACAACCACTACACTTGTATCTCAATATGGTCGTTGCTGATATTTTAATCACTTAATTCCCAAGGGTCAACCAGATGTCATGTGTTCCAGAAAAATGAGTCCTAAGTGGTAAAATGGATATTTTTCAAAGTGTTTTTTCCACAAGGTTTCTTTATTGAAATGTTCTGATTTTCAGGGTGTTTAGCAGTTATAGTCATATGAATCCATGTACCAAATTTCGGGATATTGCCTTCAAAACGCAATGATATATTTAATACATTCTTATGGAGTATATTTAGTTACTTTACTGGTAATTACCTATCCAGAAACATTGCAAACTTTTTTTTTCAAAAATAAAAATATTAAACTTAAAGTATAGAAATACATGTTAGGTACCCTAGTGTTTACTATCATTGGAATCACCTTGATCTCCTCTTTTCAAATAGGGTGATATCTCAAAATTCATATTTTGCGACTTATGACTCATTTTCCTGAAACGGATCACATATAGTCATTCGTAACAAAGACACATAGACCTCCACCTTGAATTACACTTCCATCATCCCGATCACCTCGATCTAGGTGATATAAATTATATCTTTCATTAACCATTAAGTGAGAATCCAGATCAGTCTCTGTTAACCAACTCTCTTGGATTGCAAGTATATTCACCTTGTTTATCAGGAACCTGTCATTAATCTCTAGCATTTTGTTTCGTATCGATCGTATGCTCATGGAGATTATGTTTATACCCTTCCTAAGTACGTTTTCTAGATTATCCGATGCCATCGGTTGGAATGAGATTCAGACAAATAGAATTTTCAAACTTTCGCAATTGATGCGTATACATCTGATACATGGTTAATCTTCAAAATCGTCAAAAACCAAGTGAGAACCATCAACCTTGGTTAAAATGAACATATATACATTCTATATCCTCCATCAAGATTATAACCCTAGAAGATAAAGTATTTAGACAACATACCAGTTTAATCAGATTTCGTTAGCTCATAATCCATTCTGCTTTCCCAAGTCCGCCATTTTGCGACTGTCACACACCAAATTTAATAATCAATGCAAATTTTGATCTACTTTTCCTGTAGAAATAGAATACCTC
This sequence comes from Sthenelais limicola, assembly GCA_942159475.1. Classification (NCBI taxonomy): domain Eukaryota; kingdom Metazoa; phylum Annelida; class Polychaeta; order Phyllodocida; family Sigalionidae; genus Sthenelais; species Sthenelais limicola. Next base: position 9,245,816 of record OW804097.1, read on the forward strand.
CAATCTAACTGTCTCAATATTCTTGTTCTCATGATCTATAGATTTACTAATCTTTCATTATATTTTCTCTGGGTGTTATATCAGAGCCGTTACAATTTTTTTTACGATATTTCATTTACTGCCGACCATTTATCTGGCCTTGACCTTCTTAAGCCTCGTGGTAGACTACACATGCGGCTCAAAAGTAAACAACAGCTGATCGATGTGTGAGTTGGTAACATGTCGAAATTACATATTATTACACAATGAAATCATTTCAAAACATTGCATTAAACTTTATCATGGTTACAATAGCGTTAAAGAGATACCTGATATGTTATTTGTTGCGCGACACTTCGAAGAATTCAATAAAATAATTAATCCAGCTCTATGACATTAAGTAGGTCAGTCCGAGGTTCTATGTTTCGTGTATATATGCATAGAAGAGTCTCAATATGGCGCTGTGTCAGTCTTATAATATTTTATCAGAAAGCTGACTTATTTGCTTTTTTCGCCCTCTTTTTGATAACCACAGCTTCCTGAGTAGGTCGAGAAGTGTTAAGATCAACTTTGACGATTTTTCTTGGTCTGAAGCCAGGAGGAGGCAGATTGATGTACGGTGTGTTTGTGTGGACGGCTTTGGGTGTTTCATTCGTATTGGATAGAGTCGGTTCTTCAGCGTCCATGGCTCCAGCGTCCAAACCTAGGTAATATCCGCATCCCCATCGTCGATCGGCCGTGGCCTCAACGATATCTTTCGTTGCAAACAGTAAACGGCGTAAGTCTTCATCATACTCGAATTTTGCCTTTATGATTGTTCGCATGTAATTTTCCTCCATTTTTTTCCACTCAGGAGTTGTGCTTAGTTTTTTTCCGGCCTCCTTGATGTCAAAGGGATCTCGCATGTTATGGATTCTTCTCGCTGCAGCGATATGACCATTCTTAAGGGCCTTGAAATAGGTGAATGAGTGCTCAACAGAGGTGAAGGTAATTTTCTTTACCTTAAATTCCGAATAATACATGTTACTCAACCAGGCATGCGGGCCCTGATAGGCTAAACAACCTCCTACCTTGATTACTTTCAGTTTATTTGGTTGCAAATCCTCTGGCAAGCAATCTAATTCGTCGGTTTTGTAAGGAGTCCCTCTAACGATTATTTTGTCACCTTTGACTTTGGCTGATGGATCGAATTGTGACTCACAGGCTTTCTTGGCAATGAGACGTAACATGTTACAAGATCTTCTAACTTATGTCATCCTCAAAGTTCCAGTATATATGTGCTGGAAATTCGTCTCTGGGGAAGATTCTTTCGTCAAATATTCTGCTTTTATTAAACATGAAAAACTTTTTCTCATGCATAGTGCGAAGATCACTACTATAGGATCATTTTTTTTGCGGTGGTGTCTACCAGTATCTTGGCTGGAGATAATAGGGTAACAGTCGTCTAACCCTGCTGCGCAAAATTCAGGAATCACAAGATTGATGATTTTCATCGTGATTCTCCCTGACACCGTTGAAACTTAGTTCTTTGTCTCATTTTGGTATCGATTTCATTGTTGATCAGTTTTTGCTTTTTCTAACTCATAGCACAAAATACATACAATATTTTTATTTTGGGGGGGGGGCTGTGTAAAAACAATCAATTCAGAGTTTGCGGGCTAAAAAACATAGTTAACATGATGCACTGTTACTGTAGCTTTCTAACTACCATCTAATCTCTTCTTTATATAACTCAAGTATCTAATAAACACTCACTTCGGCAGATATCAAAATTGCAATGTGTAATTGTTGTCCATCATTTATTCTCTCCAAATGTTGGTATTTTTCAGAATTTTGTTTAGGTTTTCCCAACTTTTTTTTTTCTAGGGGGTTCAACTTATTCCAAGTTTTAGGACGTTGTATATGTGGAGCCCGATTTAACTTTTTGGATCTGGCTATTGGTTTTAAGAGGTTAATTCCTCTTGCTAGCCTCGTCTCTCTGGGTATAATTTCTATTTTATCTGGTAGATTTTTACAAGAATGCATGAGGCCTTGAATGGCAATATCACCCCTTTTTTTTATCGTATCTATTTTCAATTCATTTCTTATTTCTTCCGTGGATTAATCAATTTGGTTGTTGTAAATTAATCTAATGGCTCTATAATTACTTTGCACTTTTGCAATTGATCTGCCATTTGTTAGATTATATAGTGATTTCACAATAATTGTTGCCATTTTTTTAATTTAGCCATGGTCTTAATTGGGCAAGGTTGTTTACTTTTTGTTGTATCGCAAAACGCATTTTGGTGAAGTGTTGATTAAAATTAATGTTGAATTGAATTAAATTGAAAAACTTTTTTATTCATTTTAAAAATGCTGAGGAAAAGGGTCCCTCCAGCTAATGGGAGGGTTTCTGCCTTTCCCAAATGTTGTACAATAGGACACAGGTCGAGAGTCTACAGCTTTTACTGGTTAAGTTTTTAAATTCACAATAAACAATACACAATATGAGCGTCGATACAATAAGTTTCTCGGCTAATTCGAAATATCACAGGGGTTCTGACAATAATAGTGTGTGGTTTTATTTAAAAAGTTATATACAATAGTCATCATTCCATATATAAACGGATCTTGCTAAGTTCTTAAAAGACTTAATATCAAGTTGCTTGTGGGCTTCAGTTGGTAGCCTATTCCAAGAATATGGTATTCTGTTGATGATTGATTTTCTGATTTGTTCACTTTTAGGTGTAGGGAGATTTAGCATCTTCCTTCCTATTTCAAAATTTCTCGTATTAATATTTCTAATATCCATATTCATTGGATTTTGGGCTAGGCGGTAGCCGGCAAGTAGTACATGTAGCCTGCGACGATAACTAAGGGGGAGTAATCTCTCTTCAATATGGAGATCTCTCACACTTGATCTGGATGGAAGGCGATAGATGATTTTGAGTATTTTGTTTTGAAGTATTTGTAATCTATGTATGTTGGTTGCTGAGTGGGAATCATGTAGAATATCGGCTTGGTCAATTATGGGTAAAACCATAACTTTGTAGATCATCAAGAGTGTACGTTGGGGAAGTTTATTCTTTAATTTTGAAAATTGCCAGCTTTTATAACTAAGGGTGTTTATCAATTTGGTGATTGTTTTGTTGAATTTTAACGAGTTATCTATGTCTGTGCCTAGATACTTGTAGCTGTTTACTTCTTCAAGTTTGGTTCCGTCTAAGATCATTTGATGTAGAAGCTCTTCATAGGTTTTAAGAGATTCCCATCTCGATCTGAGGGATGGTTTACCGAAAATCGTTTGAGTTTTGGATTTGAAAAAGATTTAGTGATATTTTGTTTAGACGACACCACTGACTCAACATGGACAGGTCCGACTGTAGTTTCGCTGAAACATCAGCCGGGTCCGATCCTGAGACATATATGATAGTGTTGTCAGCAAACATATGAATCTTAGAATGTTGTATACAATTTGGTATGTAATTTATATGAAGATTGAAGAGAAGAGGTCCAAGAGTGGTGCCTTGAGGGACACCGCAAGAGATTGTATTATCTTTAGAATTTTTTTTATTAACTATTACTTGTTGGGTTCGTTCAGAAAGATAGTTCTGTTACTCACATTACTCCTGAAGAAGGGCAAGTAAGCCCAAAAGTCTAGAGTTCAAATAAACATCATTATCAACTTTATTAAGAGCCCTCCTGTATCAAGAACGATTAAATCTCCGGTTCCCCCGATATACAGCGATCTACTTCCCCACTACTAAAATTGATGTTTTCATCAATCTGATACCCTAGATAACTAACTACTTTCGCCTTTTTGATAGCTTGACCATCAATATAATTTTTGCCCAAATTTCCAAGACCTTTTCAGTTTATTCTTGGAACCTAAGATTTGTAGTTGGCATTTGTTTGAATTTATTTTTAGTTGTTTTTTTTCATCCAGGAGGAATTTCTGCTGAAGCTAATTGTGACACATTTAGACAATTATCAATATCACTGGTGACTGTGATGGCAGTGTCGTCTGCGTACATGCTTATATTAATTTTTATCTCATTCAAAGGTAAATCCACTTTTTTAATGCAGTTTGGTAAGTCGTTTATGTATACTAGGAAAATTAAAGGACCTAAAACACTTCCTTGTGGTACTCCTTTCGAGATTGACACTTGATCAGATATAACTTCAGAGTTTTGTTCTTTGAATTCTGTCTGCCAAATAATTTTCAATCAGATTGATGATTGGTCGATTTACCTTATAATGTGTAAGTTTTTTCATCAGGATCACATGGTCAATACAGTTAAAAGCTTTTGTCACATCGTAATAAGTGGCTGTTGTTAATTTCCCTTCATCAATCCCTTTTACAATAGGTTCTAAAAATTCATACACAGTTCTATTTGTTGAGTAAATTTTTCTAAACCCACCTTGTTTATGTGCAAAAAACTTCTTGATATCCTTGTGTTTCCTTAGAACATAACAGATAAGAGTCCAATAACTTAGAGGTAAGAGGAACAATAGCAAAAGGTTGTTGGTGCTGTAAGTTTCTGATATTCTCTGTCTTTGGGATAGGTATGATCAAATACCTTTTCCATTCCTTAGGAGTAGGGGAATTCTTCCCACACATATTTAGTTATCTAGTTATTGTTTTCGAAAATATCAGAGTTCTGGAGTTTACCCAGTCCCAGCCACTATTATTTTCATCTGTTCTTTCCAAGAAATTTCGAACCTTTTGTTCATTAATCAAGATTCTGGTTGAGACTAGAGAATTTATTGGGTTCTCGTGTTCTTGTTCAGATACTCAGAAAAACCTCCGCTATCATCCAGACCATTTTCACCCATTTTCACCCATTGTTTTGAAAATCATATTCAGGGTGTTGCTCGCTTCTTGTCTTTTCACCATTTGGCCCCCATTTACATAGTTTACATCAGCAATGGCCTCATTAAGAGTGCCCTGGTCTGGATGAGTGTGGAATTCATGGTTGTAGGCGTGTATGGTCATACTGCACACACTTGCGGATATTGGACCAGATCTTCATTCTCCATTGTAGATGTTACCCAAAGAATTTGATTTCTACATGGTTTTCAAGTGGTTGGCGGTCAGGCCATCTTAGGAACACTTTGCGGGTGACCGGGCTCTTGGTTGTGAAGTCACATATGCCCCCAAATAAGATTACAATTTATTGCAAAAAAACTACTGAAAAAAAATTACTGACTTCATTGGTCGTTTCTGTGATCTTGTATCACATAGATTGGCTCATGATACAATTATGTAATAAGAATCAATGGTTGTTCCCTTAGTCCAAAGTATCGTGAAACAACAGGCATAAGAATCACAATATACAAATATAAACTTTTGTAGTGAACTCGGTTTGGATCCTTAACAAAATAAATACGGAACAATGTATTTAACCTGCTGCAACGATATCTATTACCAAAATAGCTCCGGGTCCTGGGTAAGACCATGAAGTGCCTTTCTGTCTCTTTTTCTGTCTCTCCCTACCTTCTTCTTCTCTATTTCGTGGGTATGATCATAAACTGCCTCCCTCTCAGCTCTCCCGCCCTTGATAGAACACTTGAATGTGTTGATAAGGGCGTAAAGCAACCAAACTCACTCACTCACTCCAAAATAGCTCTCTGGCAACCAACCCTTAATGGACCAGCCACCATAACATAAGAATAAAAAGGGTCTGCATGTAAAACAGGTGTGATCATTCACAAATACACGATATAAGAAAGTGCTGCTTACGTTAGAAAAACCTGGGAAAGAGATCTCCCAGGTGAAATGAAATTTGACCCAAAAATATATACAGCAATGTAGGATAGTCAAGCAAAATAATGATTTATTCAAGGTGTTTGGTACAAACCTTCAGCAGCATACTCGTGCTGTGATTTGATAGTCTCCTGACACTGCTGAAAGTTTTTGCAGTAGTTGTGGTCATCTAGAATTTCCTGCATGATGACAAAGCGTTCTGAAAAAAAATATGTTTTAGATTGTGTTATATACAGATACTTTATTTCTCTCTTTTCTGTGAGTGTAGAAGTGTAGTAGCGACATTGGTCTATGTGTATGTACACATACACATGTGATACTATGTAAACAACCTTGTTTTACAGATGGTATATAGAAATCACTAACACTACCACTAAATAGTGGGTAAGTGGCATGTTTGGGTATTCTCTATCTTCTCATCTCATTCCAGATGTTATATAATGATGTGTTTCTCTTATGCATGTGTGTATAGTGTTATGTTTCTTGTATGGAAGCTTTCTGTTATTAATATATTTTTCATGAAAATTAGGCCAAGTGAAAAACCCATTGAAGGGAATTGTTCAGCCAGTAGAGACAAAATATTTTTTGTTATTAAAATATGTTCACTCTTACCCAAGTCATCGTCCAGTGGAAAATCACTGAGTGGCTTGTCATCCCCAATGGCAATTGTAGGGACAGCTTCTGCAAATATGTAATGAAAGCCTACTTGATTAGCTACTGAACTGAAATGTTTAACTCTTACTGGTTGACCCATATCAGCTAGATAACATGTTGGGGGATGGGTCGTCAAACATTGAACTTCTAAGCTAAGAGCAACGTCCTTGATTTATTTTTGTCGGATCCACAAACAGCTCACACTGGATAGGAAATGACTGACACCTAGCCTCAATTAACATGGAACATAGGAGTAGGTGTCTCTATCGTTGTGTGACTTACAACGATCCTAATGTTCCTCAGAGACTGTCCTTACAATGATTCTAATGTTCCTCAGAGACTGTCCTTACAACGATCCTAATGTTTCTCAAGAGACTGGTGACATTACAAGTGGAGGGAGAAGTCTGGGAAGGACAGCAGCATAGCCTAAGGCCTAACCAGACCCTATTCCTCTGTAACTGGTTGTTCAAAGTAAATCAATTGGCATGTGACATTGGTTCAAATCCTTCTCCAATGCTGTATAATTATGATTAATTATGTTGTGTTACAAGGATGCTAGTTTGTGGATGAGTATTACCTTAATACTTTTACATAGTGGTTTGCTAATATTGAACGGATGGACATTGGGTTTTACCAAATATTTTCTTTGGTCCTTTTTTGAATGCGTCTATTAAAGTATCATATCCTATGTGTATTTCAAGCAATGATTACTGTAAAAGAATGCCATTGTTATTACCTGACATTTCTTTTTGGCAGCAAACTTTAGTCGGGTCAGGTTGGATGGGAGCCATGTCCTGATAAAACTTGGTCACTGTAGGTGGCTGGGGAAGGCACCTTGCCAACTCCAAGTTACAGATTTGCAGATCATCTATATATATATATTGAAACTTTATTTTCATTTTGCTGCACATAAGGTCTACATGAAAATAGGGCTCTCGGCTCTGTCTCTCATCAGAGACAGTTCTTCCGCCGGGACCTTCTACATCTAACTCGTAAATACACATAGAAAAAATAGAACAAAATAAAACAATGAGTAAAATATACTTGAGTTGCTTTCACCAACATGGTGGGGGCTAGTAAGCCTTGCAGTACCTTGTAAATAAGTATTGGAGTAAGACTTACATGCTTACATAAGTATAAGTGCTTATCATGATAATAATGTTACATTAACATACCTAGGAGGAAGGGAAGTGACTCAGGGTAGTTGTCCTCTCTATTCCCTTAGCATATAGTCTCTGGCTGTAAAAAGAATTACTTTGTTATATTGTTGCATCTAGTTAGTTCAATATTAATTCCATTTTGTATTTTTGTATGGGTTGGCATATGCTTGAGAGTTTTAGGGTGATGGTGATGCTAGTGCATATCATTTGCATTAGTAATGAATAAAACTGATGCTGGAGCAGAGTGGTATTCAAGGAACATTAGTCAACTGAGCTGTATTGCTTTAGAGATAACATTATATGTATGATATGTGAGTCCAGGTGTGTCCATATAGAGATGCAATGAAATGTCTGGCGCCATCCTGTCAGGTGCATATGTAATTACTACACAAGGTAGTTCATAGTAATAAGTATACTTACATTTTTCACACGGCCAATGGCCACTGCCAGCTGGCCTCCCCTTTGGATGGTGGCAGTGTCTATCAGGGCTGATGGCAGTGTTGCTCCTGTTAATATAAATGCATTTACAATAAGCATTATTGTTACAATCAAAGGAGCATCACATGGGATCTTGCAGTGCAACACTAGTAAGAGACTCATGGAAAAAAGTCTTGAACATTTATTTCAAGAGTATTAACTGTGATTGGTATTTTTTACTCACCTTGGGACTTATGGACTGTTAAGGCATGAGCCGGTTTAATGGGATATTGCTCCCTTTGTGTGGCTCCCTCCACAAATGTAGCCCTTCCCAACAAATAATGTTTCCAACCCACTTCTATCTTGAGTCTATCCCCCACTTGGCCTTTGAATGTCCCCAAGGTTCCATTGTGTATTGTCTGAAAGAGGCACATTAATCCTGCAATAAGTGTGTGAAATATGGATGTGAGTGACCATGGATATTCAGCTAAGTGAAACGAGTCAACATGATAGATAACCCTATGTCAAACCTTTTCTTTTCTATCTGTAGCATAAAGGAGATAAAACTATAAGACAAACCTCAATTACATTCATGTTTAACAATATATGAATTCAAATTAGGTTCGTAAGAAGATGTCGTGACTGTATTAAATATTAACAGATATAGCTATTTGTGAGACTCATATATTAGGCTACCAATAACTTACCTCATTCAGGTTCCATATACAAAGGATAGGGCAGCCTTCTTTTACTACAACGGTCCTGGGTAAGACCTTAAAGTGCCTGGTCCTGGGTAAGACCTTAAAGTGCCTGGTCCTGGGTAAGACCTTAAAGGGCCTTTCTGTCTCTTTTCTCTCTCTCTCTCCCTTCTTCTCTATCCCTTCTTCTCTATCTTCTTCTCTATCTCTATTTCCTGGGTATGATCCTAAACTGCCTCCCTCTCAGCTCTCCCGCCCTTGATATAACACTTCAAAGTGTTGATAAGGGCTTAAAGCAACCAATCTCACTCACTCACTCACTCTTTTACCACAAGCTCCTTAACTGCCATACACCTGGACAGGGAGGATATGGAGCCTGTGTCCTTTGCCCACAGGTAGACAAACTGTCCTGGCAAATGATGTAGCCTAAAACGAGATTTCAGTTTGAAGAATTAAGTTTAAGTTATATCATGAATTACCTGTGAATGATGTAAATTTGAATCAGACTCAAATTTCATGAATCTAACATATAATCAAGTCATACATGTGACTGACATTGTTTGAAAAACATATTAAATCAACACACGACATGTAGAAGTGTGTTGGCAATGATAGGAATATTTAGGTGTTAATATCAAAATCATATCTCTGACCACAAAAAGGGGTATTGCAGAACATGCCTCATTATGACTGATAATCAGAGCCCATCTGGCATTTAGTGTAAGGTTTATTAAAATGGAAGCCATACTGCTTTGCATTTTCCACGTCCACTTCCAAATTGGTTCCATAGAGTAAGACAGCTGGAGGAAAGGCAAGCGGTCTCTGCAGTCTCTGCAGGAACAGCTTGTCCCTTGGAGTTAAGGGGCCTGTGGAGGCACTGGCTACTGCATCGGTCAACTGAATAACAATAACATAGTCCTTATCTGATCAAATGTACTAAGAAGCTATGTTTGTTGAATTGACTGATAAGGAAGCGGCACCAATTTCAATGTGTTTATTTAAAATAGAATAGAATAGAACTTGGTGTGATTTTTGACATAAGAATATAAATTGTCTTGTCTGATCTATTATTTTTAAATCTTTGCACCGGACTGATATATTAACAATATTATTGTTGTCTAAGTATAAATACAAGTAAAGATATAAACTAGTGAGGCTGGACTAGGTGAAATATAATGAGAAGCGAGGCTGGGCTGCGAGACAACTTTTTATATCCGAAAGAACTCCCTTTTATTGTATTGTAACAACAACAATCAATTGATAATAACATAGATCAACGACAAAAGAAAAAATAGGTATTGACCCAGAGGTGGAAAGGCAGAGAATGAGAACATGAGCCAGACCAGACCGTCGGTGCCTCCCACCTCTGTGTCGCCCTCTGTCTACAAACCCCTCACCTCCCCCTTGTGAGAGGTGAGCAAGTCAATAATTTCTGCATGTACATCACAGTATGTTTCAGTGTTGTCACGCAGTACAGGGTGACATAATATAATCTGGTAAGATATACTTTGTTCCAGATCTGACAGTATAGCCTCAAATGTTGTTTAAAATAACAATAATTCTAGTTGTAGCTACCTCCCTCACCACTGCTTCGTCATATTTACATATACTGGCAGAAAGATGAGCTTTAGAACCAGACTTTTCAGCGAGAAAAATGCTATGCTCTAACATACCCTCAATGTTCTTCCCTTTACGATACATCTCAAGAGTTAAACTATCATGGCAAAACCAAAGCTTTTCAGTTGTAAACAATTTTGAACATTCCTCAGGCATTAAAAATCTCTTTATCTTAAACAGTTTCTTACATTCAGCTTTGTGTGCCGAAGCAGTGTTGGTCTTCATGTGTCTCTTCATACAATTTGGTCACTGTAGGTGGCTGGGGAGGGCATTGAGCCAACTCCAAGTTGCTAATTTGCAGATTATTTGGCTGTAAAAAGAATTACTTTGTTTTTATTCAGAGGAGGAGAGATGCTCAGGACAGAGTGTTGGTAAATACATTCGGTCATATACAAGGGTGTCTGAAGTTGGTATAACATAACATTTGGTAACAGTATAACAAGAACAGTACAGCAAACACACAGGCATATAATTACTACACAAAGGAGTTCATAGTAATAAGTATACTTACATCTTTAACTTCGCCAATGGCCACTGCCACCTGTCTTCGCCTTCGTATGGTGGCACAGTCTATCAGGGCCGATGGCAGTGTTGCTCCTGTTTTTTTATTGTTTTTTCGTTTTTTATTTATTTGACAGTATATACAATTTCATGATGTCGCCGTCAGATGGTGTTCCCACCACCTGCCTTATTAACTATACAAGTGTAACATTTTCATTCATACATCTTTATATCGTCATTGTCAATGCGTTTGTCGAGGGGGAGGGAGTGAAGTGGGACAACCCGAGACCGGGCCTGCGCATTTAGCCTTCAATAAAAGCCATTTTCTTGAGTTTGTGTTCCTATTATATTTCCTTTTAAATAATTCTTTAGCGTCACAGCATCCATGTTTTTAACCGCACTATTTAACTCATTCCACTCTGCTGCCACCTGGTAGCACAGAGAGTCCCTATCATGCTCTGTTCTAGGTCTAAATTGTGCTATCAATGGGCCTTCGCGCCTCCTGGTGGCTATTGTAGTTCTATTTCTATCTATTGTACTATTGTCAATCTTCCTTTTTCCCATCTTTTTTAATAAAAACTTCTGTCTATTCTTAACAGTCATTACCCTACAGTCCTTGTGTAGTTCAATCCTGGGCGTCTCATAGTCAGCTTTCAGTGCTATCCGAATGGCCTTGTTCTTGAGCTGTTGCACTTTTCGCATCCTGCCATTGCATATTGGTGTAAGAAGGGCAGGCTGTAATCTAGTATCGATAGTAAAAATGATTTAAACACTGCCATGGCAGCTTGTCTGGTTAGGCAGGGTCTCATTAATCTGAATTGATGTAGTCTGAAGTTCAAGTTTTTGGTTAACTGTTCATATTGTCCCAGCATATTTAATCTCTGGTCTAATTTTATCCCTAGATATTCATAATTCTCTGTAGCTTCTATGGTGTGATTGTTAAACGTTAATATGGGATTTCCTGGTCGTTTACTCCTAGTGAACAGCATGCATTTGGGTTTTTTGATATTGACTTTTAACTTATTAGATGTGGCCCACTTATAGAACGTACTCATCTTCCTCTAGCCGATTTTTTAACTGTCCCACATCAGCGCCTCTTATAACAAATACGGTGTCATCTGCATAGAGGATGAATTTACTATTTAATTCTAATTTCTGTATGTCATTCGAATATATTAAGTACATAAGGGGTCCTAGTACGGAACCTTGTGGTATGCCGCAGTTCACAACTGTTTCCTCTGATGTGGCCTCCTCTGATATTACCCTCTGTTTCCTATCTTTCAAGTATGATTTCATCCATTTGAGATAGCTACCGCTAATGCCCCCTTTTTCCATTTTCTCTATCAATATCCCATGATTTACGCTATTAAAGGCTTTGCTGAAGTCTACGAAAACCGTCAGCCCAGATTCTTTTGAATTAAATGCATCATTTATTGTACTAATTAGGACAGTTAGTGCATCTGCGGTCCCTCTCTCAGGGAGATATCCGAATTGTGTATTGCATACTTGTATACTTTCAGCTGTATAATACCCTTCTTCTTTTTGCACTGGATTTCTGAGATTGTTCTCCAAAACTTGTTACCATCGTTTCTTTCATTTTCATTCAATAGATTTGTGTAGTATCTTTGTTTTGCGTGTTTTAGGCTTAGGTTAAAAGTGTTCCGAGATCGCCTGGCGATGCTCAGATCCTCAGCCGTCTTCGATATATTTGCTTTCTTAAATGCCTTATCTCTCTCATTAGCCAGAGTCACTAGGTCCCCATCGTACCATTTAGGCCTTTCTGATCTGATCTTAAATATTTTCTTAGGTACTAATATATTGCTCTCGGCACTGACTCTTATCAAATATTGTTCTCCATAGTATATTTACATCATTTCCCTCATAGAAGTCGTTCCAGCAATATCCATTTAGCTTTGTATCAAGGGATTCTTTTGAATAGTTATTATATTTCCTCCCTTCAAATTGTTTCCGGTGCAGAACTTGCTTTTTTGCCTTTATGTTAAGATGTATGCCTTGGTGGTCAGAAATAATATATTCTACCGTGCCATACTGGTAACTTTTCTTTACATTTAACAGGTAATAGTCCAATATAGTATCTTTCGTTAACCCACATCTCGTTGTGTTCTCCATTTTTATATCTAGGTCATGTTTATGGGCGAATTGCTTTAATAGAATATTTTTTCCATCATTTACAATAAGCATTATTGTTACAATCAAAGGAGCATCACATGGGATCTTGCAGTGCAACACTAGTAAGAGACTCATGGAAAAAGGTCAGAAACTTTTATTTCAAGAGTATTAACTGTGATTGGTATTTTTTACTCACCTTGGGCCTTGTGGACAGTTAGGGCATACGCCGGTTTGATGGGATATTGATCCCTTTGCGCAGCACCCTCAACAAATGTAGCCCTTCCCAACAAATAATGTTTCCCACCCACTTCTACCTTTAACCTATCCCCCACTTGCCCATTAAATGTCCCCAACGTTCCATTGTGTATTGTCTGAAAAGAGCACAGTAATGCTGCAATAAGTGTGTGAAATATGGATGTGAGTGACTATGGCTATTCAGCTAAGTGAAACGAGTCAACATTATAGGGTAGTTATCTATTTCAAACTTTTTCTTTTCTATCTGTAGCATAAAGGAGATAAGACTATAAGACAAACCTCAATTACATTTGTGTTAAACAATATATGAATTCAAATTAGGTTGGTAAGAAGATGGCGTGACTGTCTTAAATACTAACAGATATAGCTATTTTTAAGACTCAATATATTAGGCTACCAATAACTTACCTCATTCAGGTTTCGGATACAAATGATAGGGCAGCCCTCTTTTACAACCAGCTCCTTCACTGCCATACACCTGGACAGGGAGGATGTGGCGCCTGTGTCCTTGGCGCGCAGGTACAGGAACTGTCCTGGCAAATGATGTAGTCTAAAACGAGATTTCAGTTTGAAGGATTAAGTTTAAGTTAGAATAGGAATTACCTGTGAATGATGTAACTTTGAAGATGATGTAAATTTGAATCGGACTAAAATTTCATGAATCTAACATATATAATCAAGACATACATGTGACTGACATTGTTTGAAAAACGTATTAAATCAACACAGCACATGTAGAAATCTGTTGGCAATCATAGAAATATTAAGGTGTTAATATTAAAATATGTGATTTATTTCACATCTCTGACTACAAAAAGGGGTATTGCACCTATGAACAATCAGGTCATGCAGAACATGCCTGCTTATGACTAATCATCATAGAGCCCATCTGGCATATATTGTAAGGTTTATTGAAATGGAAGCCTTACCGCTTGGCATTTTCTACGTCCACTTCCAAATTTGTTCCGTAGAGGACAACAGCTGGAGGGAAGGGGAGCGGTCTCTCCAATGTCCCCAAGAACAGCTTGTCCCTCGTTGTTAAGGGGCCTCTGGAGGCACTGGCTACTGCATCGGTCAACTGAATAACGATAACATAGTCCTCATCTGATCAAATGTACTAAGAATCTGTTTGCGGAATTGACCGACAAGGAAGTGGCAACAATTTCCGTGTGTTTATGTTGAATAGAATTGACGATAATAGGGTGTGATTTTTGACTTAAGAATATAAATTGTCTTGTCAGATCTATTATTTTGAAATCTTGGCACCGCACCGATATATCAACAATATTATTGAAGTTTAAGTATAAATATGAGTAAAGATATAATTTCTGCATGTACATCACAGTATGTTTCAGTGTTGTCAGGCAGTACAGGGTGACATAACATAATTTGGCAAGTCCATTTGGCTGCGTCTGGTTCGATATACTTCTTACCAGATCTGACAGTATAGCCTCAAATGTTGTTTAAAATAAGAACAATTTTAGTTTTTGCATGTACACTACAGTACATGGCAGTGTTGTCATGCAGTACAGGGTGACTTAATATAATATATTTTGGCAAGTCCATTTGGCTGCATCTGGTTCGATATACTTCTTACCAGATCGGACAGTATAGCCTCAAATGTTGTTTAAAATAAGAACAATTTTAGTTTTTGCATGTACATGGCAGTGTTGTCATGCAGTACAGGGCGACAAAATATATTTTGGAAAGTCCATTTGGCTGCGTCTGGTTAGATATACTTCTTACCAGATCTGACAGTATAGCCTCAAATGTTGTTTAAAATAAGAACAATTTTAGTTTTTGCATGTACACTACAGTACATGGCAGTGTTGTCATGCAGTACAGGGTGACTTAATATAATATATTTTGGCAAGTCCATTTGGCTGCATCTGGTTCGATATACTTCTTACCAGATCGGACAGTATAGCCTCAAATGTTGTTTAAAATAACATCAATACTAGTTTTTGCACGTACATTACTGAATGTGGCTGTGTCTGGTTCGATATACTTCATACCCGATCGGACAGAACAGTCTACAATGTTGTTTACCAATAAAACCAGGGACAGTTGAGCGATAGTTCCGCAATGTGAAATTATTCTTTGTAATATATCATGTGTAGTGAGATATCTAAACCACTATGTTTCATTTTATTTGGTGGCATGAAAAGTGTGGTATATATAGATCAAATACTTACACTCTGGTCCTTTTGGCGTTTTTGACCAGTCAGAAGCACCTTGTGGAAAGTGGCTGTTGCCGGGTGCATGAAGCACAGCTGGCCACTGTCCCCAATGGCCATGTTGGGCACTGGTGCCAGTTGGCGGAAGTCGCCAATGAATATTATCTGTTGGATGTTAATATATAATTCAATATGCTTCCAATATATTAAAAGTGAATAATTCACCATTTATCAAATTGATAAGAAAATCATGAATTGCAAAGATCAGACTTATTTGATTCTCATGTAGCATAATTATATATATACATAATATAATTCACTAAAATAGTGGTATGCATGTATTGTGCTGACCATCCTTACCCAGACGTTTCCTTGTGAAGTGTTATGTGAGGATGAGTCCCATGAAGACCATAATGGTGCGTAGCTCATTATATTAGTGATGGTGTTCGTCCCTTAATGTTAGTGATATTGTTGGTATGCACCAATTCATGAAACAAGAAAAGAAATGGGTGGGTTGAATTCTTATTTTGTTATTGAACAAATTACTTATCTTCTATGGTTCGGATCAGCAAATATGGTGACTGTAGTAAAGCACCAAATATGTATTTGAACAACACTTATACTTTTTGCCAATTTGGTTTAAACCGGGTGACCACCATTTCCATGTTATTTTTTTAATTTTGATGTTCTCTGCCCGAAATATATCAATATGTGCTTAAATTAAACATGTGGCAGTTTTTCCTAGCCAAAATTGGTATGCCTTAACAATACTCTGATCACCAATACAAATGTAGCCTAAATGACCTCTTTTTCCCGCATCTTAATTTTGTAATTTTCGGTTCATGTATAGAAAAACATCACCTGGACTGACGCAAATGCTCTGGTTTCCTTTCTGGCAGACCGCAAAATACGATCCATCATGTCCACCAGCCACGCTGATACCATGGACACCTCGTCCACCACAAGGACATCTGTTGACCTGATCCTAAAAAACATTTATTGACTGCATAAGGTTGGATAACGTTTTATTTACACATCAAATTAACCTCCCCTTTGTAAGTTGATGTTTATGTTACCAAGTTTAAAAGTTTAATATTCAAACATGCTCAAAAATAACCAGTCTTAACCTAGCTGCATATAGTATAGGCATATAACTTACCGCTCTTGTACCTCAGCATTGTTGCTGGCGCTTTCCAGGAGGGCCAGCACTCCCTAATTCAGGATGTTTGGATTCAATCCAAACTGAAAATATATGAGTGTATTTCTGAGTTGAATTTCCGAAATAACATTAAATCAACATCATTTTAATACTACCTTTGATACAGATCAGTGCGTGGATCAGTGGTCCACCTGGTCTGCTTCTAAGTTATATTATTAATTGATAAAATAGGCCTACAATTCTCTTGCTATAGACTTATTACATTTGTTTGCATAGATGCTATAGGCCTAGTTAACATTCATTAATAGTTTTATTCATCTCATAGCATACACTACAATATAGAATACCGGGATATATATGCTTTTCATGATCATAAAAGTATGATGGTATGCTGTTCATTGAGTAAAAGTAACTGCCATGCTCCATATATTATAAGGGGCTCAGAAGGGGCTGTACTACTACTAGAGTCCACATGCATCAACATTGGTAAATAGAACATGTGGTTCATGTGTACTTATCCATTTGTGAAGGGTCATGGCCTTTACAAAGTTCTGGCAGGCCAGTCCTGTTGAGGCCAGGAACTGTACTCTCCTTCCTCCTGCCCATAACTGGCATCCAATTTCTCTTGCGAGGAAGGATTTCCCAGTTCCTGCCGGCCCCAAAAGAAAGATGTTATGGCCTGACAGGGCCAAATCCCTTGCTGTCTTTTCAGCCTCCATGTTGTCATCTACCCATAATCCCCAACGCGTTGTTATATGTAAATTACGGGGCACTCCCTTTTGTCTAAATATATCCACCATTCCAGTCAATGGGTCGAGGAGGAGCCACATGTTTGGGGCACTAATGGGGTGGCATACAGAGACTATTCGGATACCAGGTTACAGACACTTAATAATTTGAAACTTATATCAACAAATCATGACTATTCACATAACTTCTTCCAAAATAGTGTATTGGATTCCATCATTTCATTTTTTAAAATTTTGCTCCTTATTATTTACTGTGGCGTAACCATAAAAGCCGCCATCTTGGAATTGTAGTTTCATAAACTAATATTACATAGGAGCAGTCAAGCCAACATATATATGCCATTTCATGCACATAATTATCCATACCTTCTACTATCGGAGTGAGGAAAGCATACATGCTTAGGTTGGTTTCATTGAGATCAACATCTATATTATCTAGAAATTCACCTCTTTTTTCGTCATATCTCCTGCTTTCATGTCTACCGCTTTCATGTCTACCAATCTTTTCACTATCACAATGGGTAATGAGCTTAGCTTCTAGGAATGTACCGAAAGAATGAGACAGTACATGTAGTATACGTATAACACTAGGACGACCTAACAGCAATGTATCAGGCGGTAATCTGAGTATAGTGTTTACAATACATCTATTGGGCCATAGTAGGGTTGGTGGTGCAATGGGCCGGTCAGCGTGACACCGGGCATTTACACACAGCGGCATGTGCCAGTGAGTGGTACAGGTGAGGCTATTATATAACAGCCAAAACAAGGCTAACAAGTGATGTTCATGACACGTGGGCCAATAACATACTATCAATAAAGCAGTAGTCGGAGGGTTTAACTTAGAATTAAGCAGTAATGAGTTGAATACCAAACATATAAATCTAAATGTGGATAGGCAAATGCCAGTGAAAAATATAGTTTGTAGTGAATTAACGTGTATTGTGTCGGTGGTTCTTAACAAACTGCTTGGCCCAGTCTTGTACCACGAACCAGCGGGCGTGGAGACCGTCGTATAGGGCTTAATAGCTGAAGTCAACTACTCCATAATCCTGGTGGTGCACTTTACTAATTAGGGTAGGGTGAACCATGCCATTCTGAAGGTTGCTCATTTTAATTAGATAATTTATATCAATTATGGCGGCGTCCAGTATGTACTGTTCTGGGTCTGGGTAGAGTGAGCGGTTATAGACTTGCAGTGACATTTTTTTTTTTTTAATAAATTTTATTGGCGAAGTTTCATATTAACATGATAGTTCTCATTCCCAAATAAACATTAGAGAAAATACATCGAGGATAATTTAAATATTTTAAGCTCATTTAGACATATAATACAATCCTTAGATCTAACTTAGAATTTTTAGAAATATATGCGCGTAAGGTTCCATCTGGTGTTGAATTTATTAACCATTCCGCCGCATACTACAAGGATACTATACGCCACCAGTGGCTCCACCTAGAGTTTATCAGCGTCTTTAATCCACCTGGTATTAACTGTATAGCCAAAATTTTAACATTTCTAGTTAAACACTCCTCGTTTCACATTAAATTTTTCTAACATTTTTTTGTGGGCAATAGAATAATATATATAATGTCGCAATAAAAGAACCTAAATCGTGAGCATAACCCCTTTAACATCACTGTAGTTTTGATATATATATGTCGCAATTTGACCTCATAGAGGACCATATTCTCTTTAAGCTCACTAAACATTTACATTGTGTCCATTCACAACCACAGGGTCCCATCAGTTGATACACAAACAGACATCAGATATATAATAAGAGGCTTCAAATTATCACTCCCTCAACCTGTCATTCGACTTTAAATAGGCTTTGAGTACAGGCCAGGATTTTTATTTATTTATTTTTCCTAGTCGGTTCCAAAGTTTAGGGCCTTTCACATGAGGCGACCTATTAAATTTCTCTGATTGACATACTGGCTGAATGATATTCACACCTTGTGCAAGCCTGGTATCCCTGGGCATTAGCTGGATTTTTTCTGGAATTTCTTTGAATTTATACATTAAGCCTAGTAGTGATATATCACCCCTTTTCTTTACTGTATCTATCTTTAGATCTTGCCTCAATTCTTCGGTAGACATTCCATTATTATTATTATAATACACCAGTCTAATTGCCCTATTCAACACGCTCTGCAACTTATTCATATGGACTGAGTTGGGAAGGGTATATAGAAAGTTTCCATATTCGGCAAGGGAAAGTACATGAGCCTTAACAACAGTTGTAGCGATTTCCTTATTCAAGCTGCCCCTAATTTTCCGAAGCTATTCATTTTCTGTTGTATGGAATTTTTATTTTTTATAAAATGTTGATTAAAGTTTAGGGCAGCATCAATGGTGAAACCCAAATAACAAATTGTTTTGGCTCTTTCAATATCACGTCCTTCCATGAAGACATTACCCGAGGTGGCAAAGTTTTTTAACATGATTTTCGATCCCAGAAGTTGCACTTGACATTTCTGCGAGTTAATTTTCAAATTATTTGCTCGCATCCATAGTGAGACTTCGTTTGCAGCGAGTTGGCTTGCTCTTATACAATCATTTGGATCGTTCCCAGTGACCGTTATAGCCGTATCGTCAGCATAAACTGATATATTAATTTCGAGTACATTTCTCTGGTAATTTATTCTTTCTAGACAAGATAGTAGGTCATTAATATAAACTAAAAAAATTAACGGTCCTAGGAGGCTGCCTTGGGGTACCCCATTCTCTATTAAACATGGATCCGACATTACAACGACAGCAACACTCATAAAAGCGGTTTGGACATTTTTTATTTCTCAGTAAAACATAGTCAGATGAGATAATGTCTCAAGTTTCTTGAGGTAAAGTTAAAGTCTGTTGTAAAACAAGATAAGCCAAGTGTTAACCGATTTTAGACTTTCTTGAGGGCCCTAAATACTGGGCATGTTGAGAAATCATCTTCATATTGGTGGAAAGCTGCCGATTTCCACATAACATATTCCTTGATTCGCTGTTGCGCTGCAGGATCAGCTCTTGAAACGAATGTGACTGCTCCCCGTCTTATACCGTGGATCGTGTAGCCCTTGGGATCGATACCAGTTTTCCGCAGTCCTTCCATCCACATCTGTTTCATGGTCGACATCCCCATTGGTGATCGGTCTCTAAACATCAGCAACGGATCGTCTGGTCTTCTTGTGGGTATTTCAGCGCACATCTCTGTGTATGCAGAGCAAGGGCAAAGTGGTGAGAACTCAACCCTAGGGATATTGATTGTCCTGTTGGTAGATGAGTTCTGATGGGTTTTAGACCATTTGTGCTTGATAGCCAGGCTTGTGAGTGACTGGCTGACGTCACTCCTCAGTAGGTATCTCGTGGCATCAAATCCCTTCGACCTAAAGCTTGTGAAGTTACTTTGTCTCAGGAATGAAAAGAACATAAATGTTAGGCAGCATTTAAAAGTTTTGTAGTCCCCTTTTCCCTTGTTGGCCTTTATTACAGCTAAAATGAGATCAGGTGTCGCCGTCTTTGCTGGCGAGGGAGTGTGGCGAACTGTTTTGTCTGTGGCTTTAAGGGCATTCTGTACATATTGATGTTTAAATACATGTTCACAGAAACCCATTTTCTTGTATACTACTGATAAACTTGAGATACAGTTCCGAATAGTTGCTGGAGAGCGAACTTTGTGAGCTAAGAATTCAATGTATGCACAAAGAAGTTGTTCGTCTAGAATTTTAAAGCTAATTCCACGTGGGGCTAAGACCCCTGATTGCGGCATTGTCATTAGCCAGTGTCCCCGGCCTAACTGAAAGCTTCTGGCGTGCCTCGGCCTTCCTCATCCAGCAGTCCAACTCAGGGCCTGCTGGAAAAACCACATAGCTCTGGCTACCGCGTTTAGGAGCAGATCTCTCCCTTTGTGGTTGCTGAGGGCGCAGATGGTTGCCATATTGTCACATTGTAGTCTGATTGCTGTACCAGGGGTGGTTTGGTTGCCCAACGCCCTGATTGCTATCAAACAATTGATACATTCTAGTTGCGAGATGCTGAATGCATTAGACATATTAGTGGGGTAATTGTACATGTATGCCGTGTGGCCGTTGCTGGCCCCTCCGCCTGTGAGGTACGAGTCGGCTGCTATGGTACAAGTTATGTGGTTTGAGTTGATTAGAGCACGACCATTGAACTGGGTTAGAAATGACCGAAACCAATCCAGGTCGGCCCGAATAGTTCTGTCAATTTCAATTCTGTCAGAGGAAGCCTGACGTAGTGTTGCCAGCAACCTATTCATGAATAGGCGGGCCGGGGTAACTGCCTTGCCAATATGATTTATTGAACCAATTACACTTTCTAGTTGGGTGCGGGACATGTGGGTACACTTGAGAATAGCATTTATTTTCTCTAGGAAATTGCTAACTTTATCCTGCGGAATGCGTATACACATTTCTAGAAAATCAATCTCAATGCCCAAGAACCGGCATATTCTTGTGGGAGCTTGTGTTTTGGCGTAGGCAATGGGAAGCCCGAGTTGTCGGACTAAGTAGATCACTTCTCTGAACTGAGAATGTGCGTCAGTGTTTTGTGGGGAGATAGTTATTGCATCATCCAAATAAATGATTGTTAGTATACCTCTATTTTTAAGATCCCTGCATATGAAGTCTGCCACCCTTTGCATATACACGCTTGACATCCTGCTGCCAAAGGGCATAGCGGTGTCAATGAAGTATTTATGATTGTGTCTAATTCCTAGTAATGGCCAGTCATATGGGCATGCGGTAAAATTTCTGTAGGCTCTCTCAATGTCGATTGTTGAGAGAAGTACATTGAAATCAAATTTGCGAGCCAACTCGAGTGCCGTATCCACCGATGGGAGTTGGTGAGATATAGGTATGCCAAAAATAATGTTTTTCTCGATGGCAGCATTTATTCCATTGCCATCGGGGTATGAATAGTCAATAATGATTCTTCTTTTATTCTGTTCTGTTCTCTTTTGGGTCTCGACTTTATAGGGGAAACATTTACCCATGGAGAGAATGGAGGTATTTCGAAAGGGCCTTTTAATGCTCTACACTCTACTTCTTTGTCAATAAACTGTTGGATTGCTTCCGGATAGGCTGTGGCGGATTTGTGATTGTCAACAGCGGTATTTCTTGTGCTGGGAGGGGGAAAGCCATACTGCACAAAATCAATTAGCCATCGGTCATCTGGATGGCCGGTGGCGAGTTGGACCCAATTGTTTATGTTTAGAGTTGAGACTAATGGTATTTTAGCGCCGTATGCGTTATGCATGTTTTTTGATCTTACAATGTCATAGAGTGTTATTTGTTCTGAACCGGGCTGAGAGTTGACATGTGGCCATTCAGCCCTTTCCAAAGCAATTTCCTCTAGGATTTTAGTTGTTGGATTTTCAAATACCTGTTCTTCATATGTTTGAAATGTTTGGTCGTTTAGTTCCCCTTCTATGCTATGAGGCCCACCCCCACCACTAACACCCGCCCAGTCTTCAACCGTATTTGTAGTGAGATTGCTGTCAGGGATAAGCACAAGGGGTAGGGTGGGGGGGGGGAGGAATCTAGAAGTTTTTTGAAGATTGTTTATCTTCTTTCTTGGGAGGGTTCTTTCTGCCTTTGAATTTAGATTTGTCGTCAGAGGTTGACTGCCTCATGGCCTGAATGGCAGTCTGCCGCCTATTACAATCTTTGGAGGGGTGTGAGTATTCGGCCCCATTGAGGGCTGAACAGAAAGCGCAGACATGGTTGAAATCAATGCTATGTTTGGAGTGGGAGCCCTTATTCTTACATTTTCCTTCATTGAAGTCAGGGCATGGGATTGATTTTATAGCGGTCTTTGCTGGCTTGGCCTTGAGGTACTGGTCTACCCTTTCCCTAGCGATTCTATCGCTGTCCGTCCAGGTCCAGCAGCCCTTTGCTATGTTAGCAATGACCGCATTTGACCAACTACGAACAACTGACCATTCATGGCTATCAATATCCTCAGCAATTTGGCCTAGATGATACACGATTTTTCGAGCGTCTCTAGTCTTTTCTTCTTGCAAGGCCATCTCGGTGAGACCCCAAACATGTATATTGAAATCAAGGTCTTCTGGGTGGGATTCTTTCTTAATAACTCTTTGGACCTCTCTAGGGAGAAAAGCAAATGGTCTATAGGTCTTAGTCAGATCTGAGCGTTTACGTTTGTATCTACCTTTGTGTCTTCCAAATGTAGGTGAAACCAATTTTGACGCCTCTTTGATATCTTTTTCTACCGATGTAACTGAGCTTGAACGAGAGCTAGAGCCGGAATTACTGCTTGACTGGCGCTTTCTTCTTTTAGAGCTTGAGTGTTTAGGAGAGCTTGTGCGAGGTATAGAACTAAGGAACCTGGACCTGTTGCGAGAAGTGTTCATATTACCTTTCTGCTTGGCCCTTCTGCTTGGCCCTTCTGCTTGGTGACTGACTGGCGCTACGTCGATGGTCACCGTCCCCTTTCTTCGCGTAGGCGTCCTTCATTTCTTTGAATTCAGCGGCCAAGCGTTCGTTCATTGTGGCCTGCTCGTCAAACATATTAACTAAGAGAGCCACTGTCTCAGTCAATGTAGGCTTTTTCTTGTTCGGGCCCGTGGTCTTATCCCTGTCTTCCTCGTCAGACATGGCTAGTCGTGGATGGTACAAGATGTGCACCAGTGTAGACCCGCTTGTGCTAGTGTATGGCAGCGACCAGCTCGAACTTGACACATCGGTAGAGTGATTGAAACTAGCTTTCGAGCCAGGTTATATAGGAAGTAGTTACGTAATGTGAATTGGGTAGTGGAGTGGTTTTTGACTGCGTGTAATGATCGGTCATGTACCATGACCCTACAATTATATTATTCAACTTTGTTTTTTGATATGTCATGCAAATAATTCTCTATCAATTTAATAATAGAAGGATTTACTTTATACCTCTCGAGCTTCAATTTAAGAATGTTGTGCTCTATGCAATTAAATGCTTTAGCCACGTCATAGTATGTTGCTGTTGTTATTTTTCTTTCATCAATACCTTTAAGGATGGGCTCTAGGAATTCATAAACGCTACGATTAGTCGAATGGTTCTTTCTAAAACCCCCTTGCTTGTCTGAAAAGAAATTATTTACATCCATATGGTCTCTTAAAGCTCGACAGATAAAGTATTCCAGTATCTTTGAGGGTAGTGATACGATAGCAATGGGTCTCAAATTTGACAATACTCTTGGATTTTTGCTTTTTGGAATAGGGGGTAATACAAAACTCTTTCCACTCGGGAGGGATACAGCCAGTACATAAACATCTCCTCAATAGAATTGTTGTTTCCATTAACATATGTATCAGAAACAATTTCAAGACTTTTGAGTTCACCCATTCGAAACCACTTTTCTTATTTTCATCTATTTTCTGCAATTGTTCTAGAACCATGTCACCATTTATCAACATTCTTGTAGTAATGATCTGTTCTTGATCAATGTTCAGATAGTCAATTGGATCCACTGTTTGGTCAATATCGACTTTACCCATATCCCTAAAAATATTATTCAGGGTATTACTCGCTTCTCGACCTTGTATTGACCGACCCTCGTGCAGATACCGCATACCGCATATGCCACAGAAGATCGGTGTCAAGGACATAGTTTTCAGTTGCTTGTTGGTCAGGGAAGCGAAGCTGAACTTTCTTGGAGCCTTTATCTTTAACCGTTACATCGCATATACCAGCGAAGAAATACACGACATGTGTCATGGCCCAGTTCAAATGTTCTCCTAAGGCCGGCCCCTGAAAATACACGTAATCTCACCTCCTCATGCTCGAGAAATGCTGGCAGACAGAATCCTCGGGAGTCGGTCAGGATAAGGGATTTGACCACCTCAAAATTATCTGGAAACGCCATTCTCATTTGGTACGCTTTTTCTTCTTTTTCTTTGAGACCGAAGTACTCTGATGGGAGCCAGTAATGGTGCGATCAGGACTTGAGAGAGACTCGTGGTGAAGTGAGGGGCCGTCAGGTGTGCTGCGGGTCCTGGGGGTCCTGGGGGTCCTGGGTTTGGAAGCAATGGGCATAGGATTAGGTACAGCTTTCAATTTGGTGGTGTACGGTGAGGATTGATTGGGGGTAGGGCTCAGGTCAATGCGATGGTCGGTTATTTGGGACTCATCTATAACTACCGGTTTGTAAGTAGGGGCCTTGGCATTCTGGTCATTGATTAGTTTGTTGATTTTATTATCAACTGGGGGGCTTTTCATTAGGTTGTGGGCCATGTTGTGGGGTTGGGGCAGTAATATGTTGTTAGGAGCTTCCTCTAGGGGTGGGGGCTGATTTGGATCAGCATGTGGGTCTGCGTGTAGGTGGAGGTTGGGGGCCGTCTCAAAAGCTCGTTCTTCGGCTTCAGAGTTATGCTGGCTGTCATTGTCCTCCACCAAGGCACCAGTGGGAGGGCGAGGGGCCCTATTGATGTCATCAACCTCAGCATCGGCTATTTCTACTTCCTCTGTTTCCTCCTGTTCCTCATTCTCATTAGTAGCATCAATCTCATCATCATCCTCTCCCCCTGATGATGAGGAGGAGGGCGAGCTGTCAGAAGTAGCTGTATTTTGTGCGGCATTCTGCTGGCGCATATTCTTGGCGCATATTCTTGGCGGCTTCTTCAACAGTATTTGAAGCATCGCTTCTTCCTCCATGGCGGTCCATGTCGCATTTGGTGGAATTTTGTCCGCCATGCCATTTACCTCCCTTGGATCATCGTTCTCCAAGATTGATTGTGCTACGGACTATTTTCCAAGGACGAGACATTTTTTATGCTGAAATGCCTGCTCGGAACTACTCTACATATTGTCTTCAAATTGCAATACGCTGGATGAAAAATTACTTAAATACGCACTCTCACCCTGGAAGGCCAGTCCGCCTTTAACCTCGATGATCTTGATTAAAGTGCCTTTCTGTCTCTTTTCTCTGTCTCTCTCTCCCTTCTTCTCTATCTCTTTTTCCTGGGTATGATCATAAACTGCCTCCCTCTCAGCTCTCCCGCCCTTGATATAACACTTCAAAGTGTTGATAAGGGCGTAAAGCCACCAATCTCACTCACTCACTCACCAACAGCATATTTATCTTCAAGCAAGTGAAGTTGTCTATTGCTATAAATTATACCGTCAATCAGTAAATATGAGTAAAGATATAATTTCTGCATGCACATCGCAGTATGTTTCAGTGTTATCAGGCAGTACAGGGTGACATAACATAATTTGGCGGGTCAATTTGGCTGCGTCTGGTTTGATATACTTCTTACCAGATCTGACAGATAGCCTCAAATGTTGTTTAAAATAACATCAATACGAGTTTTGGCACGTATATTACTGTACATGGCTGTGTCTGGTTCCATATACTTCATACCCGATCTGACAGTACAGTTTAAAATGTTGTTCACCAATAAAACCAGGGACAGGTGAGCGATAGTCCGCTATGTGAAATTATTCTTTGTAATATATTATGTGTAGTGAGATATCTAAACCACTATGTTTCATTTTATTTGGTGGCATGAAAAATGTTGTATATATAGATCAAATACTTACACTCTGGTCCTTTTGGCGTTTTTGACAAGACAGAACCACCTTATGGAAGGTGGCTGTTGCCGGGTGCAAGCAGCACAGCTGGCCACTGTCCCCAATGGCCATGTTGGGCACTGGTGCCAGTTGGCGGAAGTCCCCAATGAAGATTATCTGTTGGATGTTAATATAAAATTCAATATGCTTCCAAGGTATTAAAAGTGAATAATTCCCCATTTATCAAATTGATAAGAAAATCATGAATTGCAAAGATCAGACTTATTTGGTTCTCATGTAGCATAATTATATATATACATAATATAATTCACTAAAATAGTGGTATGCATGTATTGTGCTGACCATCCTTACCCAGACGTTTCCTTGTGAAGTGTTATGTGAGGATGAGTCCCATGAAGACCATAATGGTGCGTAGCTCATTATATTTGTGATGGTGTTCATCCCTTAATGTTAGTGATATTGTTGCTTTGCCCCAATTCATGAAACAAGAAAAGAAATGGGTGAGTTGAATTCTTATTTTGTTATTGAACAAATTACTTATCTTCTATGGTTCAGATCAGCAAATATGGTGACTGTAGTAAAGCACCAAATATGTATTTGAACAACACTTATACTTTTTGCCAATTTGGTTTAAACCGGGTGACCACCATTTCCATGTTATTTTTTTAATTTCAATGTTCTCTGCCCGAAATATATCAATATGTGCTTAAATTAAACATGTGGCAGTTTTTCCTAGCCAAAATTGGTATGCCTTAACAATACTCTGATCACCAATACAAATGTAGCCTAAATGACCTCTTTTTCCCGCATCTTAATTTTATAATTTTAGGTTCATGTATAGAAAAACATCACCTGGACTGACGCAAATGCTCTGGTTTCCTTTCTGGCAGACCGCAAAATACAATCCATCACGTCCACCAGCCACGCTGAAACCATGGACACCTCGTCCACCACAAGGACATCTGTTGACCTGATCCTAAAAAACATTTATTGACTGCATAAGGTTGGATAACATTTTATTTACACATCAAATTAACCTCCCCTTTGTAAGTTGATGTTTATGTTACCAAGTTTAAAGTTTAATATTCAAACATGCTCAAAAATAACCAGTCTTAACCTAGCTGCATATAGTATAGGCATATAACTTACCGCTCTTATACCTCAGCATTGTTGCTGGCGCTTTCCAGGAGGGCAGCACTCCCTTCTTCAGGATGTTTGGATTCAATCCAAACTGAAAATATATGAGTGTATTTCTAAGTTGAATTTCCGAAATAACATTAAATCAACATCATTTTAATACTACCTTTGATACAGATCAGTGCGTGGATCAGTGGTCCGGCTGGTCTGCTTCTAAGTTATATTATTAATTGATAAAATAGGCCTACAATTCTCTTGCTATAGTCTTAGTACATTTGTTTGCATTGATGCATTAGTTAACATTCATTAATAGTAGTACGTTTTATTCATCTCATACTCATAGCATACATTACAATATAGAATACCGAGATATATATGCTTTTCATGATGATAAAAGTATGATGGTATGCTGTTCATTGAGTAAAAGTAACTGCCATGCTCCATATATTATGAGGGGCTTTACGGTACCATACTAGTACTACTAGAGTCCACATGCATCAGCTTTGGTAAATATAAACATGTGGCCTATGTGTACTTACCCATTTATGAAGAGTCATGGCTTTTTCATGGACGAAATTCTGGCAGACCAGTCCTGTTGAGGCCAGGAACTGGACTCTCCTTCCTGCTGCCCGTAACTGGCGTCCAATTTCTCAGGCGAGGAAGGATTTCCCAGTTCCTGCCGACCCCAGCAGGAACATGTTATGGCCTGACAGGGCCAAATCCCTTGCTGTCTTTTCAGCCTCCATGTTGTCATCTACCCATAATCCCCAATGCGTTGTTATCTACCCATAATCCCCAATGCGTTGTTATATGTAAATTACGGGGCACTCCCTTTTGTCTAAATATATCCACCAATCCAGTCAATGGATCGAGGAGGAGCCACATGTTTGGGGCACTGATGGGGTAGCATAGATAGAGTAGCACAGATAGAGTATTGGGATACCAGGTTAGAAGCACTTAATAATTTGAAACTTATATCAACAAATCATGACTATTAACATAACTTCTTCCAAAATAGTTGTATTGGATTCCATCATTTAATTTTTAAAAATTTTGCTCCTTATTATTTACTGTTTACAGGCGGATCATAATTAACGCTATTATATTGATTCTTCATTCCAAATTATTATATAAAGTTCCAGCAATCATCAGGATCATTTAATCCATAATATCGTCTCCAATCAACCTTGCATAATTCATTTTTTAATGAATCATAGTTATAATTTTTCAAACATCTACCTTTTATTTTTACCTTCTTCTTAGGCTCTGAATTCTTTCTCATAATCACATATATTGCCTGATGGTCTGACAGAGAATTACTAATTACACCTGCTCACATCAATTTTGCTCCTAATCAAAAAGTGATGGATTATGATATCCCTTTACAAACCATATCTAGTGACATTTTTAATATAACTAATCAAGTTTTTACTATCTATGAATTCCTGAAAAACTTTACTCTTATTATCTGTAACCAGAGTGTTAATATTCATGTCTCCAGTTATAATTAGATTCTCATTTTCTCTCAGTATACAATTTTTCATCACCTTGTCAAGATCACCAAAATACAAGTTCAAATTTGCCCCAGGTGGGCGATACGTTGCAATTACTTTCTAGCTAGGATTGTTCGGTCGTCAAATTCTTACTGCTAAGATCTCACTATTAATATTCGACACCTTCCAGTCTGGTAAACACTCTACGAAATAATCAACCCTTATATAACAGCATATTCCTCCTCCTCGAATGCTCGGGTTTCTCGGTCTAGCCTTAGTAAGGAGTAACCTGGGTAAGATATCATTCCATTATGGATTTCTTCCTTTAACCAACTTTCAGTTAGAATAATTACATCTAATTCTTTATTCAATAACTCATTTCTTATATTATCTATCTTAGGCAATAAAGACCTAATATTGTAATGCACAACTTAAAAACCCTTTTTACGAGCCAGGTCTTTCCAATTAGCAATTGTTCGTTGATCACTCATGTTTCTTCATCATTTAGTCTATATAGTAAGTCTCGTTCATAATACTTGTCGCATTCAGTCTCTTTACAACACACTGTGAACCATTCATACACCATGACACAATGACTCCCAGGTCGCCAAACGACTTCTGGTTGTGGCATCAATGCGTCGAGTGTGATATAAATTCTAATTATTATGCAGATATTGTAACTGATATGTTTCCTCACCAGATAGTACAGTTCCAGTCCGATAGCAGTTTTTCCTATTTGCTCAAGCCATAGTACCATACTCCGTGTTAATAACTCTAGCCAGTGGTCCCCCTCAGGTCGCCAAATGACTTCTGAGAGGTATACCAGCAACCTTCTGAGGAAGTGCCTGTATTTCTTTTTAGCTTTGTAATGCACCTTGTTTTTTTTTTCGACAAAATCTTTATTCAGTGGTATTTACAAAACAACCGGACAAACTGTCTCGTCCCTGAGGACGGTTTTCCTCATGTCCTGATATTGATGTCTAGTATATTAGCCGAAATTTTAAGGTGGGTGATAGAACATCTCTCGTTTGTACAGTCAATCATTTTGTTTTACAATTACACTTTATGAGGATGAGATGAAATAGTTATTATGATTCCTAGTGAATTGTGATGTGTGGAATAATGAAATGGATGATGAGTTACACATTGTCTTAGGTGAAAGCATGACTATTAGTGGTGGGTGAGTGAGTGGTATTAGGACTTTTTTAGAACAAAGGGATGATCTCAGTATGAATTTATATACAGTTTTGACTCGCTTTGAGTTACTTAAGTAGAGAGTGTTGCTAACATGTTACAACATTACTAGTGCATATTGGGTAAGATACCCCTTATGATTCTTGATTTCAATGCAGCACTAAATTCCTTAGGGGTTGATAATCTCCTTAATGCAGGATCTAACCTGTTCCATTTCCTAGCGCACTGGTATGCCAACGAGTTCTTATCTTTATCAGTTTTGGGGATGAATGTTGGAAGGGTTAGGGCAGCATTTTTACGGGTATTTCTTTGATCTTGATTGGTAGCATCATTTTGTGCATTATAAACCTTGCCGTGTGCTAATTTCAGGTTACATCATTTTGTGCATTATAAACCTTGCCGTGTGCTAATTTCAGATTATTGTAAATCATTCTGTTTCTTATCAACATAGTTTTCATTTCAGTATGCATAGCAAGTATAGGTGTTCTGATATCAGAATTAGTTGCGCTTCTAAGGATTCGGTTCTGAAGTTTTTGCAGTCTGTTTATATTGCCTTGGTTAAGGCAGGACAGTATTGACAGACTGTAGTCAAAAATGGAAATGATTTTGGATTTGCATAGCATAATCGCAGTTTTAGTATCTAAGTATTTTCTAATCTTATTAAAAGTATATAATTTATGGTTGATTTGCCTGATCAGGGCGTTAAATTGCCCTATCATTGTAAGATGCGAATCCAATTTGATACCCAAGTACTCGTATGATTCTACCTGTTGAAGGACTGATCCACCCACCCTTATATCCACATTCGGTGCTTGGTTTTTGTGCTTTGTGTTGAATACCAGGAGCTTGGTTTTGGCAACATTTAGTGACAATTTGCTGCATTTACACCATTCACAGAATTTGACAATATCAGAGGTGACAATCTGTTCACATGTGTTAATATCGATGTTTGTATGATAGAGTACGGTGTCATCGGCATATTGGATATATTTACAGGTCATATATAGATCTTTGATGTCGTTTACATATACCAAAAAGAGTAGTGGGCCAAGGACGGATCCCTGGGGTACCCCTATTGGTATTACCCCTTCAGAGGAAGTGTAGCCTTGAATTTTCACCATTTGCGTTCTATTTTTCAGATATGAGTCAAACCAAGCCCAAAATAAATCATTGATTCCTAGATCCGAGAGCTTCATTAATAGAATGTCATGATTGACACAATCGAAGGCTTTGCTAAAGTCTATAAAACAGGCTAATGTATATTCTTTCCTATGCATAGATTAGTTTGTGTTAGAATTGTTAATGAGGGGGATATGCTTGACACCTCTGCTTTGGTTCAGACCTGTCAACTGGTGATTGATCTCAACGATTGAGTCGTTGATGTCCTGTTGATCATTAGCATAGCCCTCTAGTCAGTTGGCTTTATTTAAATCCAGGCCCACCAGACCCCCCAGACCCCCCAGACCCCCAAGTGAGATATTACATCTGTCCATTATATGACTCAACTTTTCCAGTGATTCCTCATATATATTGGTCATTTTTTCAATGGATTCTTCTTTGATCGCATCATATGTTAGAGATATTTCCTTTGTGCTTCTATTTTTTGTACTCCTAGTTACATATCCCACCACAAATCAATATATTACTTGGCCTATATCTGTTAAACAGATTTATCGCTTGTTGCATAAGAAATTCCATCTTTGCACTAGGGTAAACGTATATCGTTATCCCTCTGTCATCTACTATATCCTCTATTCCTCTCCCCCTCGAGTCCGCCACAACCACCGTTCGAATCATATTGGTTGTGTTATATCGTATGAGCTTATAACCTCTGATTGAACAGCTGCGATGCTTGCTCTTGTTCACGATTACTAGCAAATTGATTGGCCCCCTGGTAATATTGTCGTGCCACAAAGTCGTGTATAAAGGCCTCCATTTGCTGTGGGTCAGGTGGTACAATATTTAGCCTCTTGCTGGGACTGTCTGCATTATTATCACCACTCAGCATTCGCTTAGTCCTGGGACTCGGTTGATAGCCTTGCATATTGCGTCGTTGTATACCTTGTTGTATACCTTAAGAAAGCTAGTTGTGCTGTGTCATACTCACTTTCTGCTCCCGCGAAATCGTCTACATAGGCGATGCAGGAGTAGCCTTCATTTTTCATGATGTGGCATATGGCGTTTGAAACTCTTTGTTGTGCCGCTCCTGATGAGCGGCAACCGAAGGACGGACAAACATCTATGAATGTTTGACCTTTATGCATTATCCCTAGGAGTGGGTATGCAAGGGGATCTACACGTAGTTGTTTTTGGCCATACTCGGAGAATATAGCCCCCCTCATACCCGATACTATGCTGTTCTTGCTATAATACCTTGCCACAGAGTCGCACGCCATGTGAGCTGACATTTTCAGTGAGGCTCCCGAGTAGGAGGCCACACGAAAAGTATCTGGGTTAACATAAGCGTCCAAATATTGGTCCAAATAGCGAATGCGGCAGTCACCCACTATATAGTATTGTAGCCTCATTGTTTCACAGGTTTGGTGGGTTAGCAATGAGAATTCCTTTTAACTCAGCGAGAGCGCTGCATTGTATGTTTTCCCCGTCGTAGTTGCTGGGATCGAATGTTTGGTCTGTTAGTCTATGGCCTGTTAGTCAATGGCCTGTTCGTCAATGGCCTGTTCCCCACCGTATGCTAGTCGTCATTTCGTAGTAGAATTGATAGGGGGTTGATGTTAATTTATGGAGGAGGTCTGCATTTTGGCTAAATTTTTCCTTCATCATTGCTTTCATTTCGTCGTCTTGGTTTTGAACCCAATAATCAGAGGGTTCCATGCCATCCCCAATGGATTTAATAGTATAGGGATTGTCAGTATACGTAACTGCTGCTGCTAGCTCTGTATCATTGCCGGATAACAGTTTATGATGTTGCATCGCTTGTTCAACTGACGTGTACTTGATGTTTTGATACCAGAACTCTTTGAAGTAAAAGTTAGAAGTGTACACCATTTCTCCCTGATAGCCAAATGCTGTGTCATTGAGGAAAGATTTAGATTTAATATCTTCCGGTCTTGTGCCATCAGGGAGGTTTTGTAGATCATCCCAGTAGAATCTTTTATTGTTGTACACAATAAAATTGGTGGAGAGAGATGGGGGGTTAATTTTGTCCTTATCTTTCAGTCGTAGATGGCATTTCCTCCGTATTTGTTGTTTTTGTCTCGAATCATCCGGGATATCTTTGTTTATCCATATATTGGGGATTGGACTATTTTGTCTGATCGTTTTGGATAAGCTGATGATTTGATCTCGCATTCTCAACGAGGATACAATGATGAGTATTGGTCTGGTTTCATTGAGTTTAAATTTCCCAAGATAGTTTGGTTTGAATTCTTGTATTGAGGGATTAATTATGTCTGTCACAGTATCTGGGACGTTTTCACCTCTCCTTTCAGGGACGCCATCCAATATGACGTTAGATCTGCGAGTTTTTGTGTCCAAAACTTCTATTTTTTAAGCAGCGTTGCTCATCACTTTGTTGGTTTGGGTGATTGCTACTGTGTTACTAGTCGCTATGGTATGTGAATAGGTTAGCCATGTATTTGGTCCTTTTGTTTCAACATCCAGATTTGTGATATTCATTTCAGAAGTGGCTAATTGACCTTTGAAATTGTTGAGGGCTGCATTAATTTGAACTAGGGTCTCATCTTTCCATCTCGTTAGGTCAGTTTGTAGTTTCTGCTTATGAACAGTATGACTGTCACTGATTTTATCTAAGTGGGGTTGAATCTTATCATCGATTTTTGTTGTTACTAGTGTTTCAAGGTTGCCTGCTGAACATGAATCTTTAACCTCCTTTATTCTCGACTCAAATGAACGCAGCTTTTCATCTAGAGAAGTGGATAGCGTTGTAAATGGTAAATCTAGTCGAGAGCATGGAGATTTTCCCGTTGACCGTAGCAAATTGTTGAGTTGTAAATGCTACTTGTTGGGGGGAGGAGATAGGCTTCCTCTTATACACATGTATGTAAGTTTGGGGGAAGGGTTGTGTTTATCCATTTTCCAATTTTATTCTTTTCTTTAAGAGACTCTTGAAAACCCTTTCTTCACCTATTACTCTCAAGTCTGCACTAAGTCCATTCCAATTTACATTAATACAATTCCACAAACATCTCTCATCTTTACTTGTCCTGGGAGCAAAATTACCAAGCATAGGTGCCATAGCCTGTCTCATGTTTCTTGCTGGGAATACAGCATTACCTTCCTTATATACTTCTTTATGTCCAATATTACATAAGTTATACCGCATTCGTTGTTTGATGCTCATAACACCGGTTAACCTCAAAATCTCAATATTACTTACATGATAGTCGCAGCCTAAAGCTATTCTTAGGATCCGATTTTGAATTTTCTGCAGTTTACACAAGTCTGTCTGAGTTAAGCAACAAAGGCTAAACAAACTATAATCAAATATTGATAACAGTTTCGCTTTTGCAATTAATAATGCCGCTAATTTTGTAACATTTGGCCGTATTTTTCTAAATGCAAATATTTTGTCATTTAATTGTTTTACCAGGCTTTTATATTGCTCCTTCATTCGTAATCTATCATCAATCGCGACCCCTAAGTATGTATAACATGTTACTCTTTCTATATTATCCTTATCAAAAATTAGCGAATTAGAGTCGTTCATCATGCCTTCCATTAGTGAATTATTATGATTCAAGGTTGTGTTGGGGTTTGGGTGCAGTTCCTGGTCTGTGGAGTCACCGAATATCTTTTTTAGTGCACTCGATAAATAGCTAGCGCTCATTGTTATATTGTGCACCGTCACGGGTGGCAGGTGATAATAGAGGTAATACACAGTCTGCTGGGTAAACACACATGAAATGTCTATAGTATGAGCTGTGTCGGTAATGACAAGGTTATAAATCGTTATGATGGTTTGTAATACGGTCCTTGTAGGTGTCTGACTGGATTAATCCATGTGAGGGTTGGAATTAACCCCAGTCCGGCCTAATTTGGTCTAACACATTGGCTTACGTCTACATGGTAGCGGCGCCATCTTGCCTCATGGTTTCTTCAATTGTATTATTAAGTAAATTATAATTAGGGATTTTCTCTCTTTGTCTTCTACCTCCATATATCCTCTGCACTCTAGTCTTGCCTATATTAAGTTTAAGTCTGTTGTGTAAACACCACTTCTCAAACCTAACCACATCTTGTTGAAGTTCATCAATATCATTCTGGTTGATTATGGGTCGCCATATAACACAGTCATCCGCATAAAGCTGAACTTTTTAGGATAAATTCATATTCATCACATCGTTCATATACAATATAAACATAGTCAGCCCTAAAATGCTTCCTTGAGCTACCCCGGCTGTTAGATTGACCTCTTGTGATATATTATTATTAATTTTGACGGTTTGAGTTCTATTCAAACAATAATTTCTTAATAAATTCAACTCAATACCTCTGAATCCTAAGGCTTCTAGTTTGACAATTAGTCTATCTAGATTTATCGTATTAAATGCCTTGGAGAGATCGAATTAGATCAAATCAGTAATATAGCCTTTGTCCTTGTTCTTCAATAGATCAAGGGTGAGGTAGCCCAGAGCTGTCTCTGTTCCCTTTCCTGCTGTAAAACCATGTTTTTCTGAAATTATAATGTTATTCCAAAGGAGGTAATCATCCAATTTTTCTTTTATTAATTTTTTCGAAGATTTTGCCAGCAAGGGAAGTTATGGTGATGGGTCTAAGATTTTCTAGTTCATAATTATTCCTTTTTTGGGGGGATGACTGTGCACATGCCTTTCTTCCATTCTATTGGATAGTCCCCTGTTATTCTTATTTTATTCAATAGCTTTGTGAAATTATATGAATCACTCATAAGGCAGGCTTTTAAAAATACAGTTGGAAGTTCAACATGGCCACTGCCTTTGCTGGTATCAATAGCTGTTATTTTCTCTCTGACTTTTTCTTGAGTGATGACCTCTTCCCAATAGAATCAACTATTCAGCTGTATAAGTTCAGGCATATTTAGCTGCGGGTCTCTAGTTGAAGTAATTTGAGCAAAGTGATCGTTAGTTACATTGGTAGCCTCAGTACCAGAATATATATACGGCCCTCACTCGTAATTGTTTCAAGGGGATCTGCACCCTTAGAGGAAGATTTCATAGGGAAAATCGTCGAAATATGGTCCCAGAATTTGCTCCCATTTGTAGAGCGTACTCTCATAATTTCCAAGGTATTTTCCCTTCTAGAGGCCATTAATCGACTATTTAGAATTTTCCATTGAGCCTTGGCAGCTATCCAATCTAAATTATTACCTGTTCTTTTGGCTAAGGTGAACAGTCGATTCTTTTCTTTAATCATCAGCTTTATTTCTCTGGATATGGTTCCCTTATACACAGGCTTCACAATTATTTCTCTCTTTGGATACAGATTATTTAGAACATTGAGATAACATTGAGATACTGCCAAGGCTTGATGATTGGCATTGTTGACTTCATGTTTAATTTCATCAATATTCAACCGTTTAGATAAGCTTCTCATGGTTATCTTTTTACTCACATGTCGAGGGTATATTATATCGACTTTTTTTAATTACAATATAAATCGGCATATAATCAGACATCTAGTGTTCCAGATCTTTCTGCAAATCGACAATCTGAGTACAGTTGTGGTTCCTAATATGATTGTATAGATACCTTTTAGGCTTGTTGTTTTTCAAAATGTCTATATTAAAATCTCCTATACATAGCCTTTCAAGTTTCAGCCTCCTGGAATGATGTAATATACGGTCAAACTCCGTCATAAAGTCTATTATGCTTGAGTTTGGTGGCCTATAGACATTGCTTAGCAGTATGGGTTTTCGATGTCCTGCCTTGATGGTCACGCTCAGGATTTCTATGTGGTCTTTTATAAATGTCATATCATCAACAACCTTCATGTCAACATATTCTTTATAGTATATTATTAATCATCCTCCTCTATTTTTTTCTCTATCAGGGCGAATGAATTTATACCCGTTAATTTTTAGTTGACAATCGTGTATGCAGTCTGATAGCCACATTTCACCTAAACATATAATATCAAACGTGCCATTTATAATCTCAAGGTGTATCTGGTCATAATATCATCATTTAGCTAAATTTTAGAGTGAAGGGGTAATAAATTTCTTAGGATGGGTTGCGTCGGAATGTGTTATTACTGCGGAGTGCGTTGTTATGGCCGAAGTTCTTCAGCTGGTTCTATGTTGTTGGACAGGATACCAATTTTTACTCTTTGTTTGAAGATTAGCTTGTCGTCGATTCTCTTCAGGGCGTCCTCGAGGTTATTCCACATTAATATACCAGCATATGCTATGGATTTCTGATAAGTATTACAATTAGGTCTATTAACTTGGAAATTTAAATTTTGTTGCTCTTGTAGATTGTAATTAGGCTCTTGTCTTCGATTCTCCATCCAGTTTATTCTGGGGGAGTGTAATTGCTTTTGATAAAATTTAATGTTGTTGAAGAATATTCTTTGGGTAATAGACATGGAACCGGACTCACTGTGCAATAGATCAATATTGTACCTTCTTGGTTTTTTTAAAGCGAAACGAA
Organism: Sthenelais limicola; assembly: GCA_942159475.1. NCBI lineage: Eukaryota > Metazoa > Annelida > Polychaeta > Phyllodocida > Sigalionidae > Sthenelais > Sthenelais limicola. The sequence goes on from OW804097.1 coordinate 9,284,036, forward strand.
GTGCCTTATTTTGAAACACTTGTAACTGATTAATCAAGTTCTTACTACATGATAGAAAACAAGCATTACAGTAGTCTAAATAAGTTAGAATCATTGATTTTACGAGAAGTAGTCTGGTTCTAACATTCAATGCGTGACGGTTAATATATAGGTTAGTGAGCCTGGCATTTGCCTTGCTCAATACACTTTTGGCCATGAGATCAAATTTTAGATGCTTGTCGATGGTCAAACCGAGGTATACAAATGAGTTGACCCATTCGAGATTGGTTCTATTTATGTGTATACCTTGGGCAGGGATATGTTGCGAGGCTATTTGATTGGTTGGTATTAGCATGGCTTTGGTCTTGGGTATGCTCAATGATAGCCTATTAGTCAGGCTCCATTCAGCCACTAGATCAGTATCGTTTTGGCTACGTGAGATTACCATATCCTGCGTGGGGGAACTGTTAATGAGTACAATATCGTCTGCATATAATAGAATTTCTCCTCTAATGGGTAGGAGACATATGTCATTGATAAACAAGTTAAATAATAGGGGGCCCAGAATAGAGCCTTGTGGTACGCCACATTTTACCGGTAGGTAAGTCGAGTATGTAATTAGCGCGTACCCTCTGGTACCGTCCAGTCAAATAATTTTGTATCTATGTTCTGAACCATATGGGAAGAAAATAGTGTTCAAGTTTGTTTGTAAGTAAGCGATGGTTAATGGTGTCAAAGGCTTTCTGATAGTCAAAAAAGACTAAGTTACTATAATTTTTAATGTTTCTATTATTGACTAATCTATAAAGTAGTAAATAAACCGTTTCTATGGTGGAAGCGTTTTTTCTAAAGCCACCTTGGAGGGGAGATATTACATTATTGATTTCAGTAAATTCCTGGATTTGGTTATTGACATGTTTTTCAAGCATTTTACTTAATACATGGGTGAGCGAAATTGGCCTTAAATTAGTTACTTGGGTAGGGTATCGGAATAACTGTAGCCTTTTTCCACCTAGCCGGCATTATGCCGCTATTGATCGATAGATTTAATATAAAAATGAGCTGGTGTTTAGTAGCTGCAAACAGGAGTTTATAAATATGCATTGGGATTTCCTCGCATCCTGAAGATTTGTTAGTTTGTAGATTATTTATAATCATTCGGTGGAAGAGAATAATCACTCAAGTCGACTTCTTAGATGGGGTCCTATACCTAGTCGCGCCAATCCCTTACCGCGACGTCCTTATCGCACCCACCTTACCACTGCGCGCTCGATGGGCCTGGGTGGCCTGACCCCACCGCGACCCGGCCTTACTACCCATCAGTGCCTATATGTTACTGTGTTCCTCAGAGCGCTGTCCTCCTGTGTAAACGTTTAATATTGTTATTTTTGTTGTAAATCACGTCATTTCCGCATAAGCAATAAGGTATTGCAGTAGAGGCCTGTTGTACAAGTGTTAACTCGATTTAAATATAAATAGGCCTACCATCTGTGCTCCTACCACTCTCCCTTGCCACAAATATAAGATATGTAACACTTTCTTCCCCTCCTCTCATGGGTTAGAATGCAGATTCCTATCCATCATTGACTGTACAAAGGCTACTCCTAACAGCTGGGAATTTCACATATAGGAAGAATATTTTTCCTCCCTATAGGGGAAGATATTGCCATAAGAATATGGCTCTCCTTAGCTTATACAACAGGACCCTAGTGTCTAGTTAGGTTTTGGACTTGTTGATAGAATTTTAAGTGCCAATCGTCAGACCACATTCAAAATATCTTTCCTACTTTTCGATCTGAGCTAACCCTATACGATATCCATCCAGACAGATAAAATATTGGGGGGGGGGGCAAACATCTCTGGGTATAAGTAAAATTAATCTATGTCAAATTATAAGCTTTGTCTTCAAGTAAATACTCATTAAGACTTGCTGTAAACGTATTTATTTTCGCGCAGCTACACATTTTCACGCACTAGATACTTTGACACCTTTTTACACATATTTAAATTCGCGCAGCAGGGAAGCCTTCACACCTTGTTTATGCATTAATTAACCTTTTGCACAGAATTTATTTTCACGCACAAAGGTCGGTGCGCTAACATAGGGGAAATAAATACTGCACGAACATTAAAACATTTACAGTATATGAATAAATGGTACTATAGGTGGCCATAGCTTGACCTTAATCCAACACAAGAAATTCCCGTATTATTCCAGTTTAGCCTTCAAGAACCATCCACCTACATCTCCCCTATAGCCGTCCACCAGGACAGGAAATACTGAACTTTTAGATATCAATCTGTGAAGGATTTAAGAGACTGTTGTCCCCCTGCTTGTACAGTCGATGGAATCAATCCAATTGTTTTTATGCGGCACACAAGCCATACTTGGAAAGAGCTGCGAGATACATGCCCCCCCCCCCCCCAATATAATTATTGGAGGGGCAAGTGTCCCCCTTGCCCCCCTCCCCCCGGTTCCGCCGCCCCTGCAACTGAAACTGAGCATTATTCTATGTAATTATTGGAAAATCAACATCAGGGTGGAGTTAAATTGCGGGCGTCATTCAGGAAGGGAGGCCGTCACAGACGGCCTTGTCATGGGCCTCTTTCCAGCGGCGAATATACATTAGCGTGTCGGCCGTCGGCCGGGAGCGCAAAGCACAGGGGAGGATTTAGGGGGGTGGCGCGGAGGCGAGCGCCCTCCCCATTTCAGAATCAAGCTAGTGCATTGTGGTGAAAAAGACAACAGAAAAACATTTATATAACCCTAATACTATAAAATACGATGTATACATTTATGTACACTTCATCAACTGTATTCCAATAATAGGGCTTGGAAAAGCCTAGAATTTAGGCAAATAATTCAAGGGTTGAAACATTAACATCTGGGTCGAAGGGCCTGAAATATTATGACATTGCCTTGAATCTTGTTAGAATCTTTTGAATGGCCTTGAAATGTTCGGAGATTCTCAGTTTCTTTCTTACAGAGAGGTGTGTGTGAGGGGGTGTAAATAGGTTATGGCATATAGTTCGATTATAGTTGATGACAAACCTTCAAGTATCAAGATATACACATAGAACACAAACTATTTCAAACTGTTTCATGAAACATTAATGTACAGATAGCATGAGTTTGGAGAGTTCCCCAATGTTACTTTAATCTTTAGAAATAAAATCGAAAATTGAGAATAAAACATATAAAGAAATTGGGCATTAAGGAAAATACTTGGATGCTCTTAAAATGAATCGTTGAATGGTGAGGAGGCATAACTAATGCTGTATTTAAAGTTTAAAACCAAAACCTTAAATTTAACAAATAATTTTCTAGTCACAAGATGGTCGGTTTCAGGGTTGAAATAAGTGAGAGGCATCTCTGAATATTTAAAGCCTTGCAGAACAAAAGCTGAGCAATTAATTAGAATATAACATATAAATATGATCTTTGAAATAAAACTTGAAACCGCCCCCCCTCCTTTTGAAAATCCTGGATCCGCCCCTGAAGCAGGTGTGAGGTATGCCTAACAGCGCTTGCATATAAGCATTCTCAAACTTTGACTCTGACTGCCAGAGGGAATGGTTCTAATTCCCCCTCAAAGCTCCACTCAGAATGCACCGATTTGAATAAATCTTTTTGTTTAATTTAGATCCACATTTTCTCCAAATGTACCTGTATATTTCAAGTCTCCCCCATGCTTTAAATAGCCCCGTTGCTAGGGGCAACTGAATTCAATGCCCTCTACTGGTTTTAAAACAGTTGAACATTTGAAAAAGACAGATTCATTGATTTTGTATCTAAAAGTAGGAATTAACAGATGCTTGAACGAATTTAAGCTTAAAATCATGTCTCACAATGTCAGAATAATAAAGCTCTTTTTATATGGTTCTTACAAAGAAATTACAGAGGAAATACATACAGCTTCATGTACCAATATCTTTTAATATCTATCAATTAATATATTAGCCTATCAACCAACGACATATGACTATAAAATAGATCTTAAAATAGATCTGGCATTTTTAATGACAAATCTTGGTCAGGAGGTATTTTAATCAATTCTATCAGGTCCCCGATGGAAAATATATCAGGAATACCCCACTTAAATATCTGACATTAATATTTCAACTATTTTATTGCCTAAACATTAAAGAAAATCTCACTAATTTTGAGAAAGAAATGATGTCAAATCAGTGTTGAGGCCAATTCACATTACGACGGCCAATCGCCGGCCGGTTACTGGCAATTGTGGCTGACGTACGCCCAACGCTAGACGACAGGGATGTAAAATCGTGCCACAATTTCACATGCCCACTACAATGGTGAATATACGATATACGTCCTAATATGAGGGCTTCCCATTGAATTGTTTTGTTGGTGTAATAACAAAGGCTATACATACTGCAATGATCAGTTAATGGTTATTTTTGATTGTGAGGGGGGGGGGGGGGAGGCAGTTATTTTTGCTGAGTTATTTATTGCTTGTATATAGCGGTATCACAACATTGTGTCACTTACTAATTGTGGTGATGATAGGTACTGTGATCTTGATGTCTTATTGTTAGTTGTATTTGCGCCTGAAAAGACTATGTCTAAAACTACTTGATCCCTGACAGGGTCAGTCTATAAATACAGCCTACATTCATGTGGGCATGGGTTGATTTAGATAGACTATGACAGGGGCACTATAGAGGGCTTGAAATTATGTATTTTATGTAATATATTCTAGCTTATATAACTTGCTGATTTGAAGTATTGTACAAGTTTTGCATTTATTAGAGCAATTTTGATTTGGACGAGAGAATGATTGTGCTAGGTTTATATTTGATATATAAGTGTTGCTATCTATTTTATAACTTGAGTATACTGATACTGATACCCATGTGGGCGTTACAATGCAGTAACAGTATGCACCTAGCTCCCGATGCCTGTGGGCGGGAGCTAGGAGGCCCTGCCTCGGTCTAGTGGTCACAGGAAGGCTGGGGTGCCTTGTGGCAGGCAAGCGCATAACGCTTGTTCGCGGAAGAGGTTGGTCGCGGTAGGGTCTGTGCGCGGTTCCGTGTGGGTGCGGTTCGGTCTTGGCGCGGAAAGGTCGGCCCCCCTTAGATGGTAAACTTTATTCCAATATTTCGCCCTGTTGGGGGGGCTTCGTCAGGGATAATACAGTGAACCGATGCGCTACTATTTATATGAAGAATGTGTATAAAATGTGTAGTTCCATTACACATAATGTGTAGTGGACGACACATAATGTGTCGTTAATGTGTAAGCGAAAGTTCTAAGCGAAAAGTGAGGACACAACGTATGAGCAAATTGATGAAAATTTAATGTGATAATAAACATGTCTTCCAATGTTGTCTTATGTAGAAAAAATTTTTTTTGTATATGAAATATAGATATTAAGTATTATTATTAAGTATTATTTATAATCACCTCAAGTGAAACTAGATTAATTGGTTCATAGGGAGTTGCTTCCAGTTGTTCTCCATTTGGGGCTCTAGGTCCCAAGTTCAATGGGGCATTACTAGCCAATAGTTTATTTGCAGTCTCAATGCCAATATTGGCAAAGAACTTCTTTATAATATTAGGTACGTTTTCGGCATAGGCCATTTGTTCAGTTGTAGGATCTATGATCTTATTAATTGTTTTGTGTTCATCCTTGATGGGTAAATAGTCGTTTAAAATTTGCCAAAACTTTTTATAATCATACCTATGCTCGTGGAGTTGGTCTCTAAAATAATCACTCCGTGCTCGTCTAGTTTCTGAGTTTGCATGATTCCTACAGTAAACTGCTCTTAATCTAAATATTTCCCTTTATACCGTTTCTTGGGACACACTTTGTTTGTTATATTCAAATAATTAGAGTAGAGGAGTTTCCATGCAGCGTTCGGTTCAGTACAATTGTAGTATTCATTCCAGTTTTCAATTAGGCTAACTTCATTGTTGATAGTTACAGCGTTTAGCTTGGCATATGACCTAGCTTTGAAATTACATCTGTTGTGGCTTTCTCTTTCTTTCCTTTTTGGTTACAAATATTATACAATGATCGCTAAGATTGAATTCCACTATACCTCCCTCACCTATATGTTTGACATCCGTCAGAATATGGTCCAGTGCTGTTGAGTTACCATTTAGCCCAAGTCTCGTTGGCAATGTAATCAATGACTGGAGGTGTTTGTTAGATATTAATTTACTTAAATCGTCTCTATGACTTTTGGGATGGTTAGAATCTGGTAACATATCAATATTCAGATCGCCCATAATGATAATTTCTGCATTCTGGTATTTGTCTCTTGCTAGATCTATAATGGAGGTTAGACTATCGCAAAAGGTACCGACCTGTCCCGATGGTGGACGGTAAATATTGCATAGTATGAGACTTTTAGATAGAGGGTAATTAATGTAGAAACATTATTATTAACATAGGCGCATAGGCCGCCTCCATTTGCCTGTTCTTGATCCAATCGTTCTAGCGTGTAGTTCATAAGATGGAAATTAGAGCTTAGGATGTCATTTCTCAACCATGTTTCAGAAAAAAGGAATACATCAAATGTTATATTCATTAATTCAATTTTTAGTTGAGCCCATTTGTTTACTATCGATCGTATATTCAAGTGGAAATACTTTTTCCCCTTGAGTAGGTTACACTCTTTGAGTGTTGGTTTTAATTTACAGGAGTACTCATACATCGTGACTAAATATTAACTCTTGATAAAATTAGAATAAACCTCTTCGTGGGTATAGCAGTATAAACAGATACAGGATACCAGCAACAACTGTTTTATGCTCAGATGGTAAGTGGTACAATATGTTACAGCACAGTATCATTGAGTGATAACACATCGTGGATGTATCAATATATGGATGGGAATAATGCGCCGGTAGTAAATGCTTTAACACAGTAACAATATATAAACAATAATAGTATAACTGGGTTGGGGCAGCCCAGTCCATTCAATATTTTTATCAATGAGCAAGTCACTACCTTTCGGTCACCGGTGCTACGATAAGTGTTTACCACACTGTTTGTGTCCAGGCCAGGCTATAAATACCTCCCGCGTATGTGGCAGTTCATGTATTGTCGCTCACGACAGAATAAAATGTCCAATTTCTCCTTAAAAATCCTTTTCAAAACTCAAAAGTGGACAAACAGGGTATAACCTCCACATATCTGTTGGTTTGCATGAGTGTGAATTTTCCGGTATGGTTATCCTTTGTGAATCGGTAGAAGTTTAGCCTGTCATTCTAAGGTCAACTGTACAATTCAAAATTCGCGCCATGCCATGCCATATAAAACAGTCGTTATTGGTAAAACTTACTGAAAAGGATGGTCTTCAGCTTCATTTCGCTGAATTTCTGGGTGGCGGTTGAACCTTGCCCAGTCCAGCTCATCTCCAGGGGCAACGGATGCTGGACCAGGGACTGAAGCATCAGTTTTTTGGTCACTAACACTGATGCTCCACCGACCACAGACAACTTTGCAATCTGAAAGATATATAGATAAAATTTACAGTTGTTAGATGTACTCATATGGAACACTTGGTTTGACAGGGCAAAACAAAGAGTACCATTTTAAGTAACATTTTCAACTAACATTTTAACTTCTGCTAGTTGAATGATATGTATGCTAACAATGCAACCACACTTCTAATTGGAAGTCAATTTTCACTACATTTCTTTTTACTCCGTTGTACTTCCTGTAATAGATCATATTTTTTCTTATTATATATGTTAACTTTCTTGCATTTTTCCTGGGTGCATTCCCTGATATATATGCTGGCAGCTGATTGAATGTCATGACTCAATATAACCGTCATTCTTTCCTTGGTCAAAGCAAAATATTTCTTGTTATCTGACCCAAAGTATATCCTTTGGAAGAAGTGTTTATGTACATACCAACAAACGGGAGATATTTGGGTCCTCTCGTAGGTGGGTGTCCATCTCATCCAGATCCTCTAGTGTGCTGAGGGGCAGTGCTATACTGTCTGGCAGTGGCTGGTCTGCCATCAGGACGTTGCCATTGCTGATCAGGCCTTGCACTAGTGCCAGTAGCTGCTGTCTATCTCACCTTGCCTCCTTAAGCTCCTCCTTCAGCTCCTCCTTAAGCTCCTCCTTCATTGCAAGGGGTTGCTGCATAACTTATAGAAAAAGGTTTTTTTTTTTTTTTATAACATATTTTATTGCAGGGTAGACAATACAGCGTCGTCGCGGTGACGATGTTCCCACCGCCTGCCTATTCAATAGTTGCAGTGATACAATATCTTTTTATAAGAGAAAAAACAAAAAAAACAAAAAATAACAAAAGAAAACAATTTCAATTATATGTTAGTAAGTCATGCTGTCTGTCAGTCGAGGGGGAAGACTGGGTGAGCTATTGATTATTCATAATAGTAGTAGGTAAATACCAGAGATTATCAGCTTGAAGAAGGAAGATTGTAAAGTGTGGTTGTTCTGATCTCAACTAGTCTGGCTCTCTAGGAGTAAATTCTTTCTTCAGATACGTTTTGATAGCAGATGGGTCCATATTTCTAATATTCTGGGCACTGTTATTCCAGACATGACTGAGCTGGTAACTTATTGACTGTCTACTTTTCTCAGTTTTAGGGTAAAGTTGAGTCAATACTGTAGCTTCTCCTCGCCTTGTCTCTCTGGCTGGGGTGCTAATATAGTTTTCATATTGAGAGAGCCTTTTTGCCAGGTTAAGCTGCAAGAATTGTTTTCTGTTATTAATAGTCATAACTTTGCAGGAGCTATGTAGTTCGATTGAGGGAGTATCATATCTGCCTTTCATGGCAATTCTCAGAGCTTTGTTCTGTACTCGTTGTATCTTAGCTGTTTTCCTATAAACCTATAGGAGTCAGAAATAGTAATGAGTAATCTATAATGGACAAAATTAATGATTTAACAAGGCAGATTGCTGCACTTGTGGTTAAATACTGTCGCATCAGCCCTAATTGGTATATTCTTAGACCCATATTACGAATAAGTTTATCATATTGCAGATTCATTGTCATTCTGCAATCCAGCGTGATACCTAAGTATTCATAGCTATTGACATATTCAATGATAGTATCTCCAGTTCTTATTACAGGCGGATTCATAATTCTACGTTTACTAAATATCATGCTCTTGGTCTTATTCATGTTCATAAGGATTTTATTACGGATTGACCAGTCATTGAACTTGGACAGGTCTGTTCCCATTTTGTCAGCTAAGTTGGTTAGGTTGGCTCAGTTGGCTCCATGGCAATACAAAATGGTATCATCTGACAAAAGATATTTCAGATCATTTGCGTAGATCAGGTAGAACAAGGGCCCTAATACTGACCCTTGAGGGACTCCACAAGGTACATTGCGAGCCTGTGAAACAGTGTCATTCATTTTGACAAATTGAGACCGATTTTCCAAATACGACCGTATCCATGTAACATATATGTCTTGTAATCCTATATGTTCTAGTTTCTCTATCATTAAGTCATGATTAACGCTGTTAAACGCCTTAGTAAAATCTATGAAGGTGGCCACTAGGTAGTTACTATCATTGATCGATCTGTCAATGTCGTACACTAATTTATACAAGGCTTCTCAGTTAGGTTAGGTCATGGATGAGTGTGGTTATTTCAAAATGAATAATATCATACTAATAAATTATACATCATTACATGGGGATTCAATTGTATAATCAACAGTCTAACAAGTCTATCAATACAGCAATAAATTATTAGAAATTAGTAGAAGTGTCTTTATTACAGTTTTGCTGTTTTCATTATAACTTTGAATATTGATAGAAGTGACCCAAAGTGGTAAAAAAGTACGGACAGTGGATATTGTTTGTTCATTATATATGCCTTGTAAAGTTTATTTTGTTACCAATGATGTATGTTAGCTCATACCTCAATAAAAACGAATTAAAAAAAAATATGCAGCCTAGACATCTCAATGAACTAAATAGATACTAAAATACTAAAATAAAGATATATAGGAGAAAGTAAAATAACCATCTTAGTTCTGTGATCACTGTTCTCCCCCCTGGGTTCTCCTCCATAGCTTGGGCAAGCACATCTGGCCTGCATGTAAATGTCAGTGGGGGAGGTACATGCAGGGGAGGGTTGGTAGTTATAACCGGTGTGGTGGGCGTGGTTGTAGGCATCAGCTGAAGAATCAAAACATCTAATGAATTCACATAACTGTATTTATGGATCCACAGCCATATTGTCAAAAATATACTTGAATTTAACATGATTCACGTAGCACGCTCATTATCACAAGATTTTTGTGTCTAAATCCCCCATTTTTTCCCCATTTTTTCCCCATTTTTTCCCCATTTTTTCCCCAATAATTGGTAGAATCTGCATAAATATCCACTAATAAAATGACAGAGAGGCATAATCTAACTATAGGCATAGAAAAAGAAACACATTCTGTATGGCCCATATTATTACCTACATTTTACTGACATACAGTGTGAATTAGTCTTAAACGTCCTTGAAATATTACTGACTTTTACGTGACCTTGTGTATTATTTGACAGAAAAGAATTGCACCATGATATCTACCTTGCATGTTCTGCCACTGGTGATTAGATGGTGTTGCCGAATGCATGACAAAGGGTGATGGGTTGGGGATAGTGGCTGATGGTGATGTGCGGTGGCTATTGTGGATGGACTGTGGTGATTGCTGTGTGGGCTGGGCCACTTGCCCAAAGGACAAGTGATGGGGTACAACCACTGCATGATTTGGTTGATACCCAGCTCCTGGAGCTGCAAAGCCTGGTGTAAGAGGAGTTACAACTGGAGCCAATGGCAACGTCTTTGACCTTTTGTCTGTGCCATGATCTTCTTCCTCATCTTCCTCATCCTCCGCACTGTATTGTACAGACTTCCTGATATCAATCAATGCCAAACTTTACAACCCAGTCTTCTCTTGATGCCTGAAAGGACCACACCCAGGACGAAATCCTCTCGCAGATCAGGACCATTATTCAATCTTGAAAGATGATTCAAAGCAGACAACATAATATTGTTAATTGTAGAATAAGCATATGAGTCTACCATGAAAGCCAAGAACAGACTGACGTTTTCAGGCATGACAGGCCGAGGTTGCAACGAATGTCTGGCACAAAACATGTAGTATTTGTTCCACTGTAATGTGCGAGTCTTTCTTGTGGTAGATGCCAAGGCCTCCAGCTTCAAAGATTCCACCCTAAGGCTCAAGGTGTCTGAAATATTGATAATAAACTAAAGATTAAAGTAAATAGTTAAACGTGTCTTGGAATGGGTCGATGTAGCCTGGGGATATGGTATTGTACCAGCCTATATCCATTCCAGTGACTGGACGAAAAAGAATGGGCGAAGAGAATGGATATATGATGTAGTTTCCGTGATTGAGAACATGGTCCATTTCATCCTCATAGGTTTTTTGAGCTGAAGACACGTCAGGGTGAACTAGGTGAACTTCCTTGGTTTCCTTGTCCTTTTATGTTAAGGTGCCATTTACCATGATGCTGAGCGTATTCTGAAATAATTAAGCAAATTCAATTTTTAGCTTCCTGAGTATCACACCAAACTTGTTTTCGCCCCTTGTGTTCTTTGAGGGGACAAAAGCTGAGTCGTTCAATTTGTACCCGGTGCCCCACTTACGGTCATAAGTCATTTGGTAGAAATTGTCAAATGTTGAGTCTACAGAATGTCCATTAGGTCTGGGTTTTGTACAAACTTTTATCGTGCAATGTTTTAAGGGAAGCTGCCTCACCTTTTTTCCAGTCGTTGGTAGTCATGATGTCCGCGGAAATGCGTTTTACCTCATATGGGTTATCGTTAGGCATTAGTTCTACCGCTAGTTTCGCATTCTTCTCCGACGGGTTGGATGTTGCTTTCATGTGTTGGAAAGCTTTTTCAACAGATGTATATTTTACATCTTCAATTGTGAATTCGCATTGGTAGAAATTTGAAAGGTAGAAATTTGAAAGGTGTCTGAGGCATTTGTTTGAAAATAAACCCATCGGCCCTGACGGGCCTTGGGGTTTATTTTCAAACAAAAGCCTACACAAAAGCCTACACAAAAGCCTACACAAAAGCCTACACAAAAGCCTACACAAAAGCCTACACAAAAGCCTACACAAAAGCCTACACAAAAGCCTACACAAAAGCCTACACAAAAGCCTACACAAAAGCCTACACAAAAGCCTACACAAAAGCCTACACAAAAGCCTACACAAAAGCCTACACAAAAGCCTACACAAAAGCCTACACAAAAGCCTACACAAAAGCCTACACAAAAGCCTACACAAAAGCCTACACAAAAGCCTACACAAAAGCCTACACAAAAGCCTACACAAAAGCCTACACAAAAGCCTACACAAAAGCCTACACAAAAGCCTACACAAAAGCCTACACAAAAGCCTACACAAAAGCCTACACAAAAGCCTACACAAAAGCCTACACAAAAGCCTACACAAAAGCCTACACAAAAGCCTACACAAAAGCCTACACAAAATCTCGGGAATTAATCACTTTAATAGCCGATTTATGGATTCAATACTACTGTTTAAACACATATTAACAAATATTAGACCCTTAAAAAAACGTTTTAGATGTACTTACAGCATGAAGAACTGCAATAATTTAGCTCCTCCACTCGAATACATTTTTTTTTTTAAAGATTTTATTTAGACTTGGGATCCCGACTCCCCTTTTCGGGGTTGGTTCTGTGGTTATAGATTGTCACATTGCCACTTTCCATTCAGTTTATACTGAGGAGTGTTTGTGACTTAAGAGAATGTTTTATCTAATGCTTATTTACCTGTAGTAAAGATTCGTATGATCACTTGCCACTCTAAACAAACTGGTTGAGTGTTGTGATTTAATTCTATATACCAAAAAGAATTCAGTTGCAGTTCCTTATACAATGTACATCTCTGAGAGCAATATATATTATATTAATATACTTTCTATATACAGTTTTTACAGTTTTTTCTTCAAATTCTTGATGTTCTAGATTATTTCTTCTCGCTTTGCCACAGGGAGTAGGAATTCATTACTCTGTGATTAGCTGAGGAAGAAAAAAGTTTCAAGTATATGTAGAAAATAAAGAAGAATAAATAATACATTATTATGGACTATGATTGTTTTGCTTTTAGTATGCTTATATGAATAAAGAATTTAACCAGTTTTTCTGGTTTGCTTTAAAGGTTTCAATGGTTCCTATTTGTCTCTGTTTGGGCGATAGTTCATTCCAGGCCGAGGCGCACTTAACCTGTACCGAATTTTCCCCCATTTTCCCCCATTTTTGTTTTATATCTGGGAATTTTGAGTATTGGCCCGGCATTTTGCCTGGTTTCTCTATTTGGTGTTTCAGCATATTTTGGGTCATTCTTTCTTTTAAAAGCTAGAAATCTTAGATGGGTTATTCTCCTATTGTATAAAAGATGTATTTTGGCTGAGCTATGAAGATGGTTTATTGGTGTGTCGTATGGGAGATTGAGAATTATTCTGAGTGCTCTATTTTGTAGTCGTTGTAACTTATCAATCAGAGGTTTGTGCGAGTTATGGATTAATACATCCCCATAGTCAAAAAATGGTAAGACCTTTGTTTTATATATCCTGATTGCTGTGTTATTATCTATGTATCTACGTATTCTGTGCATTTGGTAAATTTTGTGTGAGATGGTTTTAATTGATTGCTGAAGTTGTGCATGGTAGTTTAACTTATGGTCTATAGTAAATCCCAGATATTTGTAGGTGGTTGTTGGTTTTAGTGGGCTGTTTTGGTACTCTATCATCATAGTGTTGCTCTTTATTGTATGGGCTTCTGGTCAAACTATATAATTTATAGTTGATGTGCTCAATGCTATCAGGAGCTGCAGCAAAGCGTGAATATATATTTCTGCCTCTAATTTTTTCTGTTACCCGATGTGCATGATACCATTACTGACCTAGTTTTGACCTGGAAATTTTGACCTGATTTTGACCTGGTGCTTTACTGGTGGAAATCGTAAACGATTTTGAGGGTCAAACTTGATTTTACTATGCTCTATTGACCCGATTTATAAATACACTTCTAATGCTCTCAGAGATTCTCAGAGATGCACAATTAATCAGGTTATAAAATGCACTTTTGAAGCACTCAACGATGCACTACTGACCAGGCTATAAAAATCAGTTCTGTTGCACTCAGCAAGAGCAGTTTCATACCTCTGAATCTTAACGGTGAATTCTTCAGAAATATATTCCCCAATATAATACAAAGATTGTATTTCAAGGTATGTAACCTTGTCTTTGCATGGAAATACATCAATTATTGCATCATTATTTCCATCCTGTTTTCCATCCTGTTAGGCTTCACCATTGCTGGGAAGGGTTATTCCAGATGTACAAGGAACCAGGGTGGCCCAGTCTACTTCAGCTAATGAAGTATGCAATGGTCGGGGGTGGTTTGATCAAAACATTTTTCCACATCCAACAATTAAATTACACAATTAAACTATAGAAGTGTATCACTTATAACATCCCTATGTACATGATGTGAAATATCTATATTGGTATAAATTCCACATATAAGTGTATAAGCAGCACTTTCATTAAACAAAATTGTAAATGTGCCCCAGCTACCAGAAGCGCCACCTGGTGAAAACAGTGCGCCACCTGATGAGAACAAGTGGTATAATGATAAGCCTATGGAAAGGAGCATCACACTGTTATACCATAATTTAATAACAATTTAAATTGTTTGTGTTGGTTAAAGAAAAATCACTTTCGTCATAATTATGCAGGCTTTAAGAGGTTAATCAACAGATGCTATGGTAAATGCCAGTTTAGCTTTGTATGTGCCATAACAAGGAATGTAAGTGGTGATGTCCTGGGCGACAGATAAAGCCAAAGAATGGTCCATCTGGAGAATGGTCGCCCAGTAATTTAGCTTGTTCAAGATGATTCTATAAAACTTTGTGTGAATGTTAATAGAGAGGACACTCTTGCCTTGCTCTACTTTGTACCAACATTGCGCCTGAATATATCTACAATGAAAGTACAAAAATGTCTTTACTTCTGTATGTATTTCTCCCCAAACAATCGCCACATACATTATATAAGAAACTTCATTACTATAAGGGAAAACAAGATCAAGAAGGAAGTTCAGGGAGCCGACAGTCCTGTAGAATTGTTTTTCTGTGAACAAATTACGCCCAAAATGATCATAATGGCATGACACTTTGAACATGCCGAATTGAATTGAACATATTATTTATTTGCACCTAAAATAGACAAAAAGTAAATCTGAAATGGGACTTGATATATAGCGACTTACAAAGGGCCAACAATGGTAATGAGGGGATAAAACATGATTAGACAAATAAATATGAGTTAATTCCTATGATTTAACCTTTTTATACAGTGCCCTTGCTGTTTGTCAAAAGGCAGGCTTCTGTGAATACACATAGCCAGTGTAGCAGCAAAGTCGCACATGCCATTCTGTAGCTTTAACACCTCTGTTCGCTCACCCATACTATATATACCAGTGGCACTGTGGACTCATTGTGCCACCTCTTTAAAGCTAATGGGAACCCAAAACAATGGTTTTAATCAATGGTTCCCTGTGTGTGTTCTGGGGGATAGGTACATACATAACTATAATAATAATGTCTTTTTTAAAATAATTTGACTATATCAAAAGAGTTCCAGCCAAGTTAATAAACCACTTCAAAAAAGACGAATTTTGCAACTTGTGACTCATTTTCCTGTGACACGTCACATATGGGATATGCACTAAAGGCCCAAACATTCTTTCATCAGTACAAATATTTACATGTTCATCACTTGATAAAATAGTTCAACTGCGTGTAGCTAGTGCATTTACACCTGATTTAAATACATAACTTTGATATGCATTTCGAAGTGCATTAGATGATGCACATTGCATCAGGTTCAAAACCAGGTTCAAAACTGCTTTTTTGAGCGGATTGCACTTTTGTGACTGGTCAGTGGCACTTTTGCATGCACTGGCGGATTTTCCAATGCACATCGGGTAGCTCATTTATGCCACCGATAACATAACATAAATCGAATTGTTTAAATTCGAAATTTATTATCGCTTCGTTTCCAATCCTTTCCAGCCTGGCTCCCGGTATTGGAAGTATGGTGATATTCAGGTTATCACAGTTATAGGTTCTGAGGAGTTTCCATAAAGGTAACTCCCAGCCCTTCAATCTGGAATCACCTATCAATAGGATCTCGAAATAAGGCATAATTGTTCAGGAAGAAATAAACAGTCAAGTAGGTGAGAAAGTAATATTGCGGTTTCAGTTGTCTAGTTCAATTCTCAGTTTAGAAATCATTTCACCACAGATATTTTGCGTTTTCACCATATCCCTTGTAAGCGTTGGGGCATCCGTCAAGTGATATCCGCATCCGTAATACTGATCAAGGGTAGCTTTGTAGAAGAAGGCGTCCTTCTTGAATTGCAATAAATAGTCTCGTAGAGTCTTCGATTGCTTGAATTTTCTTCTCATACAATCTAGAAGTGTCTCATCAGAAATTCTATTCCAGACTGTTTTTTACTGCGTTAATTCTTTTGATCAAGGATTTGTCCGCTCCAATGAAAATACCTTTTCTGACTTGGAACAGCTGTTCGGCTGAGCTACCTACATAACCCTCATATTCGATTTGGCATTTGTGCATGTTCGACAAAGGGCTCATATGGCCTTGAAAAGCAATTCCGTCCTGTGTTTCAATCGTGGCTGCGTTTGCTTTTGTTAAACCGTTTGGGAGCCTCTCAAAACTATCCCTATTATACACGTCGCCATCAATTATCACGTCAAAGCCCCTTGGCCTAGCATTCAGTTTATGGATTGTACATGCGGCATTGGCAATTGTACGAGCCTCACTCAAGTATAATTGCTCTTCCTCGGTCGAGTCTGAGGAAATTCTGATATTATGTAATTCAGGTTTGTGTTTATTTTTGTTGATGGCCCTGAAGGTTTCAATTTTTAGCTTGGTTGACGGCAATGTGACTTTTACTGGCCTAGGGTAATTTGCATTGGCCCTAGGTTTGCCCAATCTTTCAGGGAAAGAGAAATCTATGTTAATTTCCAGATTGTCAAAAAGTTCTTTCAATACATCGTTCAACATTTCGTCTGGTTTCTCCTCAAGTCCTCTTATAATTATTCGCATGTCCCTAGGTTTCTCATTTGGGGTTTGGTACGAGGAATCTGAGTTTGGTGCAATAGGGCCCGATATGGTAGCATTTGATTGTGCTTTTTGGGCAAATGTCGATCCATTGTTGTTCAAAACAAGGAAGTGGGAATTGAACTTTATGTTTTCGATCGTTGATTTGTTATCGGTGATCTGGGTAGAAAGGCTTTCAATTTTTTCTTGTAGTTTATTGAGATTTTGAGTTATATTGTTATCAAGTGATTTTTGAGCTTCTGTAATCGTATTTACATTTGACGTTAGATTGGTTATTTGAGTTCGATTCGAAGTAGCAAGAGCGTGCATCTGAGACATCGAGCCTTGCATTTGTGTAAAACTGCTGAGCACCTTGTCTAATTTTTGCTCTCTTTGAACAAATTTGATCATGAATTCCGACTGCATGAACTGATCATAATATAATTGACTTATCTGGTATTGTGTAGGCGATTGCTGTTGAATAGCTTGCGTGGTTGGTTGTTGATGATACGTCTGCACCGTCATCTGCGATGGGGGGGGCCATTTGGTGTTGCGCTTGCGAGTCCATTGAAGTTGTTGGATAAGAGTGATTTTGAGGCATAGAGTTCACATTTTGGAAATTTGTATTTGGTTGTAGAAAAGTCTGCATAGGTGGTCCTTGGAAATGACTTCCATTTATCGATTGAGAATTGTCTTTGGGGGGACACATAGGCCTGGGCATGTTCCTTGAGTTGTCTGTGTTTACGGGTCCATTGGGTGTCGATGCTTGTTGTGCGTGACTGGTCATTCTCCGTATATCGTCCTTTCGAAATAGATTTAAAGATTTTAAGTCCCTTTGTGATCTTAGTGATCTAATATTGTCTTCATTGATCTCCATTGATCTCCATTGATCTCCATGCATCTAGTATAATCATTTCAACGAGATCAGACGCAATCTGTAGTCTATATCCATCAAAATAGAGCCTTTTCTTAGGATTCGCTACGAGCGGTGCGGATACACGTCTTACTCATTAGCCGCCATTGTACTTTGTAACATGGGTTACTATTTTACATCTTACACGGAAAGGACCGAGTCAAAACGCCGCCTTCATAACGTCCAAATCAGCATGTTTTACACAATTCAAACCATCACATTCTAATATTTAGTTTATTTTACCTCTGTCAAATCAATATCACATATGTACATGTAATCATAACCTCAGAATGTTGGTTATGTCAGCCGCACTCTCTGTTCCATAAACAAACGAAGCTTCCACTTTTTGCATGCAACCAACGGAGCCCGGACACTAGCGTCCCGAAATCAGACAGTATGGCCCACACTACAAGTAGTTCACGCTGCTTGGGTATTACGGTCCAAAGGCCCAAGTGTCCGGGGCTCTAATGTCACGCGCCCAAAGCATCAGATTTCCGGTTTACGAATGCCGTGTTCCGTGTGTCTAGGGACTAAAAAATAAAAAAATAAAAAAATCTGAAATGGTAGAAATGTTTTAAATACTGTTTTGACTCGATAGCGAAGTTTTCCTTTATGGAAATCAAGTATTCAATGAATGGCGATACAGAAATGCAGTCATCAATGTTTAAACATGTAACTGTTATTGCTGTATCGTCGGCGTAAGTGC
Source organism: Sthenelais limicola (assembly GCA_942159475.1). NCBI lineage: Eukaryota > Metazoa > Annelida > Polychaeta > Phyllodocida > Sigalionidae > Sthenelais > Sthenelais limicola. The sequence continues at coordinate 9,302,787 of OW804097.1, forward strand.
TTATATTGATCTCTACATCATCAGAGGGTATTTCCACATTTTCTATGCATTTAGGTAAATCATTTATATATATTAAAAAGATTAAAGGTCCTAAAATACTCCCTTGTGGTACACCTCTTTCTATAGTGATTGGATTGGATATTTCATTTCCCAATTTTGTTCTTTGTACTCTATCTGCCAGGTTATGTTGATGATTTTGGGATTTACTCTATAATATTTTAGTTTTTTCATCAGGATCACATGGTCAATACAGTTAAACGCCTTTGCTACGTCGTAATATGTGGCTGCAGTTAATTTATCTGTATCTATCCCCTTTAAAATAGGTTTTAAAAATTCATATACTGTTCTGTTCGTTGTATGACATTTCCTAAAACCCCCTTGTTCATTGGCGAAAAACTTAGAACATTTTATTAGTCACTCTCTAAGGGAGCACATGGATATCAATAACAACTTTGATGGAAGTGGTACTATTGCTATTGGACGCTGTTGCTGTAAATTTCTGACGTTCTTAGTTTTTGGAATGGGTATTATATAGTATTCTTGTCTATATCTTGATCTTTCCATTCTTCTTGTTATGCATAATTTTAGCAGTTTAACTACTACAGCCGAAAGATTCTGAAAATACAGCCTTAGGATTTTGGCATTTACCCAACCCCAGCCACTGTTCTTGTTCTCGTCTATACCCATCAGAAATTTTGTGACTTTGTCCTCAGTAATACCTATTCTTGTGGAAACCACATTATCTGGGATTACATTCAGATATTCAGAGTACCCCTCGTCATCTTTCATGTTGTTGTTGCACATTTTTTCAAAGATTAGGTTCAGAGTATTACAGGCTTCTCGTCCTTTTACAGTACGACCCTCATTCACATAGTTCTCAGGTAATTATGGTCTCTTTTTATCTAATAACCCGTTCAATTTATGTATCGAAGTAAGGTGGGTCGCTTGTATATCTTTCGCCCGGGTTGTTGAATCAAAGAAATGGTAAAGGATTGGAAAAAACCCTTACTATTAGTTTGGTTATTTTTATTAATCACTAGCTTTCAGGCTATGGTGTGCCCTTCATCAGGTGGTTCAATTTATGCCAGAATTTTTTGCTGTTATTAGCGCAATTATTCAGAGTATTGAAGATATATGTGTAATGACCCAGTGTGTGTTCGAGAAGGAGAATCAAGGGACAAATAAGAAACAAGTTGTATTAACTCTGGATTTATTTCGTATGAGAAGAATATGTCATTGATTTAGTAGAGATACATAAATGGTGTCCGTGATGAACATACTGTTCATATACATGAAGATGTAATGGAATAATGGAAAGAAGTAGTTAATGATAATTGTCTCCCTCTAGTGGAGAGACTTTTAGGCGCATAATACGTGCATATATAGCTGTAAATATTGCATGTGCGCGCCTTCTGCGCGGAGCTATGATATGATAGTAGTATAGAAAAAGTCGGCACACTACATATGTTCTTTTATCTCTTTTCACCAACTTGGCAGTGTCTGCCCATGCCCTGGACGCATTTCTTTTATCAACTTCACTGTTAGTTCTCTTGGCCAATTTAAACAGATTATCTCGGTTTTTAATTGAATTAAGACAATGCCTATCCAGGAGTAATTTCCCTCTGTGTACTTAGTTACAGTAGGGCATTTATCGTCCAGATAACTCAGCAAACATTCCCTAAGTTTCTTCCACAATGATTCAACCGATTGTATATGTGGGTTAAATATATCATCAGTCATTAGACTGTTACAATAGATGTTAAATACATCCTCGACAAATTTTTCATACTGGCGGGATACCTTTGTTTTTTTATTCAATGTTCTTCTTTGTTTTTTTAGGTTCATAAATGTACACAAATGGTCTGACATGTTCACTTCTATCACTCCCGCTGTATAACAGTGTGGGTGATCAGTTGCTATTATGTCTAATAAACTATTTTTATTGTGACCATATCTAGTGGCTTCTGTTATTCGAACCTTTAGGGCCAGTTCACCAAACAAATGGTTTAGGCCGATGACTGAATCATTTCTAGTATCCAACAGGTCAAAGTTAATATCCCTGCATACTATCAAACTACAATTTCTGACTTTTTCTCTGACATTTATAATAGTATTGTTCAACTCATCTATGAAGGTTTGTTTGCTTCCCGCAGGCGGGCGATATATGTTACATAATACAATTTTATGCCTCTCACCTGGTTTACAATGAATGACCTGCACCTCAATGTCATTTGTACACATATTAATACCTTGATAATACATGTTGATCAACTTGGAAGTTTCTATCAATAATACAGCATAGGCCACCTCCCTTTTTGGGGGCATTACCCTGTATAGTAGTTCTATCGGACCTATATATCATATAGTTGTTATTATATAATAGTTGATCATCATGATCTGATTGATCCAACCAGGATTCTTGTAGTGCAATTATTTTTATGCTCCCTTTCATTATTTTATCATTTAATTCACTAACTTTATTCCTGAGCGATCTGATGTTGAGTGAGGCTATGGTCAAACCTTTCAATTCACAGACGCGGTCTATGTCATCCCACACCATTTTTTTTGTAGCATGTTTTATATAATTTCTGTGCTAGACAAACCTTAGAGTTGTATGGTCTCAAGACATACGAGGCAGGGCATTTTCTAATCAGATAGCGAACGTAAAACATAGCAATTGGCCAGAGTAAAAACAAGAATACAATCATATACTCCCTCATAGGGATTGACACTGACAGCAGTCTACGCTAAGCGTGCAGACAGTATGAGTCTTTGCTCCCGATAATCTTATCACTACCTAAAACCATTCTTCTCAACCCTAGTTATGGTCGAGTTACATGTTATATACAAATGAGACACAGTATAAATGAGTGAACAGATATTACATACGTTTTTCACAAGTTTGTTACCCTCTTCGATACAATATCTTGACCGGCACCACCATTTTGGAAACATTTACGCAGTAAAGGACAGCGCTTCGATTTATTGGTCATTTTACATCTATCGACTCTATATAAGTCGTTATTGTGTATTTATTGACCCGATCATTAAATACCAACTTAAACCTGAAAAATCATCGTATACATGTGTGATTTAATACACATAATTAATTTATCATCTACTCCAGCACATTCACTTTTCTATATTTTTTTTGCCATAAATTTAAACACATACCCAATGGGTCAGTCCACAATGATAAAATCAAGCATATTTTACGAACCCAAGTGGTTTATATAGATATTCAATACAAGTATTCTTCGAATCATAAGCTGAGTTTCACAATTTACTGTATAGTCTTGTCACTTTCTACTCGGTTCTTATTTTACCTTTTTCATGCTAATTCGGCTCTGGCTTTTAGATCTTTCTTCAGATTTGGCCATGTCATATTTTTGCATTCAACACTAGGTCCATTCCACGTATGTGGTCCCAGATGATTTGGACTTTTTCTTAACTTTTACGCTTTCGGCTGTACTACTATCATATTGACCCCTTCAGCCTGTCTTGTTTGTCTGGGCATTTCTAACCTGTATTCTTCTAGAACCTTTAGATTATACATTAAGCCAAATATAGCTATGAGTTCTCTTTTTTCTATCATTTGGAACCCATGCCTCGCCATTATGTCCAAAATAGGTGTTACATTATTGAGTTCAATTTGCCTTAGCCCTCGATTGAATACACACTGTATTTTTCTAATGATGTTGGCATTTGCTAGCTTGTAGAACATAAGTCCATACTCGAAGAGAGGTAATATATGGGACTTCAAAATAGTTACAGCAGCTTTTTGATTGATATAGAATCTGATCCTCCCTAGTTGTGTGATTTTTGCCTGTACAGAATTTTTTATTTTTGAGAAAATTTATTGATCATTGAAAGTCAGGCAACTGTCAATATTGAAACCCAAATATTTTACTGAGCTCACTTGCAAGAGTGCAATCCCATTTATGTATATAGAGCCCGGGTTTCTACCTCTGATCTTATTTAGCTTCCTTTTCGATCCTAAGATCTGCACCTTACACGCAATTTGTTTGCCAGCATCCAGTTATTTACATTTGTGGCCACGATCTGCGCTACTGCTATACAATTTTCTACTGTACCACCCGTAACACTTGCAGCTGTGTCATCAGCGTACATGGATAGCGACACTCTTGTTTCGGTGTTAATATCAGACAAACTATTTTCTAAATCATTTATATAAATGATAAAAATCAGGGGTCCTAGCAGGCTTCCCTGCGGTACACCCACGTCAACATCAACCTGCTCCGATATATGACCATTAAGAATAGTACGCTGTTTCCTGTTGCTGAGGTACACTCTCACCATGTTAATGATGACAGGATTTATCTTATGATACTGCAATTTTCTAAATGTGATATTATAGTCTAAACAGTTAAATGCCTTCACTACGTCGAAGAAAGTAGCAACAGTTACATCACCATTGTCTATACCTTTTATTATCGGGTCAATGAATTCGTACACAGTTCTGTTTGTCAATCTACCTTTCCTGAAACCTCCCTGCACTGTCAAAAAAAGGTTATTTATGTCCATGTGATCTCTCAGTGCTGCGCAAATAAAGTGTTCTAAGATCTTTGAGGGAAGTGGAACTAGTGCTATCGGTCTTAAATTGTTGAAGAGTCGTAAGTTGCCTGTTTTAGGGATTGGGGTGATGGAATACTCCTTCCATTCCTGCGGAATCCTACATAGTCTAATGCACTCATTTAATAATAAGGTTAGCTGAGGGATTATTCTAGAGAAGTAGTATTTTAGAATCTTGGAGTTCACCCAATCTAGACCGCTGCTCTTACTAATGTTAATATCTTTTACAACTTTCGCAACTTCGTCCTCTCTAATCAGTATCCTGGTCGACACCAGAATATCTACATCATTTTCCAGATATCTATTACTTTGATTCTCTAGATCTTTGGTAATGTCACTCATATTTTTGAAAGAGAGATTCAGCGAGTTACTCACTTCCATTTCTTTAATCACTCTGTTCTCATGAATAAAGCTTTCTGGCAACGATGCAGACGTTTTTCCCATCATTCTATTTAATAATCTCCAGAATTTTTTGCTATTATTGTTGTTTTCTTCCAAGAGAGAATTGCCGTTTTTTTGCGATTTTAACTAGCCTGGTGCTGAATAGTCTGGCTCCTCTAGCTCTCTGCCAATCTTCCTCCCTTTTTGATCTGATAGCTCTACGAAATAGCTGTTCCCTGTTTTTTATGGAATTCAGAGTATCTCTATCTAAAGCTAACATACCCCTATGCACAATCTTTCGTTCTCATATAGGACATTTTTCATCTAGGTATCTTATAATGCTTGTTTTCATACCATTGCACACTTCACCAGTATCAATTGGAGCATTATTGAACAGGTTCATTATATCTCGCTCTATATACTCACTAAACTCATCGTAATCTATATGGTCATATCTTCTACCCTTGTCTATCTTAGTAGTCCGAGGAGCTGTTTTCTTCTTTAAGTTGACATAAATAGCGAAATGATCTGATATAGACGTTTTGATAACCCCAGAAGATAAGATGTGTGGGTGATCACTAGCAAAAATATCAATCCAGTTGTTGGTATTTTTATAACATCTGGTAGGAGTAGAATTATACAATTTTAGTGACGATTCATTCAATACATGGATCATTTCTTTAGTTCCATCATCTCCCTTGTTCAACATGTTTATATTGATATCACCGGACACTATTATATTGCAATTTGGTTCTCTTCCTTTTATGTAAGTTAATACCTCATTCAACTCGTTGATAAAAATGTTCTTACTGCCCTTTGGCGGCCTATACAGATTGAGGAGTATTATTTTCCTCCTGTTGCCCGGTTTTACCTTGAGTATTTGTAACTCGATGTTATCATTACATATATTGCGTTCAGATAATACCCATCGGTCAACTATTATATGTCTTGTCGATAATAAAACAGAGACCTCCACCTCTTTTTGGTTCACCATTCACAACAGTAGATCTGTCTGCTCTAAAGATCTTATAGTCAAGATTCGAGATAATATTATTATCATGATCATTTGAATCTAAGTTTCTTGAAGAGCAATAATTCTTATTCCTCCTTTCAGAAAACATTCATTTAGCTCTACTGAGTTTTTCCTGAGTGAGCGTATGTTTAGTGAACATATTGTAAGGCCCTTCAGGCTTGCTACCTTATCCACATTAACCGACTCCATTTCTTGGCCAGTATTTACAAGATATCAATTCTCGGCAATCCTTATATGAGTCAATTGACTCAACAGCATATCTCTCATAAGTCATTTCGTTACAGTGGACATAAAAGACCAACAGATTTGGCATGTATAAAAACAATAGTAAGTCCCTTAGTTGGGTCGTGGCTGTCATGTTTCAGATCAGCTGTCGTGTGCGGCTACTAATCAACCTTTGTTATACGCAAAGCGTGACAAGATGTTATTCACCTGGTTAAAAGCAATTGGTAATCCTATCTGAGCCTATATACATTGACAACACCTGAAGTGTTTAATTAATGTTAACCCATTGAGGACGGGGGCAGTTTCCACATAATTTGCCTGGCTGACGGGGACCCTTTTACCCCTTTTTGGGCTTCAGGACGGGTGGTTAACATGAGGTTTTGGGTATAAAAACACTTTAAGAATATTTTCTTCAAATAATATGTGTCATATGTCCATTGTTTAATAGGTGTAAACAGTTATTGATCATATTTTTTCATAATTTCTAGAATTTGGTCTTCAATAATTAAAATAATGGCTCTCAATGGGGTGCAATATGGCGGCAACCTTGCTCCAAATTCACTTTCCAGCATTTACATATGTTAGTTATGACGTCATCATTATTGTCTCCATGACAACATACCTATAAAGATATTTCTAGTGTGTTTGTATACATATATTTTAAATTTCATCAAAATCCGTTTATTTTTTATTAAGTTATGCCCCCTTCAATTTATATAAAAAATGGCTGCCTGCAGGCAGCCTCCCGTCCTCCAGGCCACTTATAGCAGGCTGCCTGCAGGCAGCCTCCTGTCCTCCAGGCCAATTGAAAAGGCTGCCTGCAGGCAGCCTCCCGTCCCCAATGGGTTAACATACCATAATCGGTGAAATCTTTCGCCCGCATAGCAATCCGACAGTCGTGTTCGGCTATTTTGGAAATGCGTCGGAGCAAATATAATGATATGAACTTTGCAAAACTATTCAACCAGCTACCTATTCCATACAGAATTCGGGGGAAAAAAGTCTAAGTCCACCAACCTAATAATTAATTTTTTTTCAACCGATCTAGATCATAGTATATAGCGTCAAGACTCCCTAGTCATTTTGCATTTACTGCCGAACAGCGACCTTGACCCTCGCACCTTGACCTCGCTCTTCATATGCACGTGTTGGTGTTTACAAAACAATCAGCTGACATGTGCAACAGTCATTGTTCAATGATTATTGGTAAGTATCTTAGAATTTGTGCTAGTTGACAACTTTTTTTTCCTTCATATATTTATGGGCTGCATAAAGACTCTTCAGAATTATATATGCTATAATACACATCAGTTACAATATTTTATCAAGGTAATATAAGTGTCATGGCTGCTATCGCACGTGAATCAGATTTACGTGGCAGAGCCGGAGCGTAAATTACTCAAACCTATTTCTTTTTCTTGGTTTTCTTGCAAGTTAAGTCCCTTAATAAATCCGCCATCGACTCATTTAGGCTTTGCCCTGCTGTTATGGCATTCACACTGCGGATGGAAAGGTTCCTAGGATTTATACCAACTGGCGTGCTGATTTTAGACTTGGAGAAATTTGCGTTAACCATTGTCGTGGCTAACGAGCTACTAGCAGACGAGGCATCGGAAGCATCCATGTCATCCTCAGTGGATTCTCCTGAGTCATCTAGAGATGTGTCGAGGAGCTCCAGTTTACCGGTAGGTACCTTCTCCACTTCTTTCTAATCTCTGGTTGGATATTTATCAAAATATCTCGGGTCTAAATCTTGCCTTGGATTTGGGGCCAGTTTCGAAGGTGTAATTGGGGCGGGTGGAGGTGAGAGCGGTGTAATATCAGGTATCTCATGTTTATACCTCTCCCTTAAATCATCCCTGACAGCCATGAGTAGACGTCCCTGTAAGTTTCCTCCTTCCCATGTGTGCATTTTCAGCTGCACTGAGCCCAAGAAACAACCGATTCCTCATTTACGGTCACCAGTCGCTTCGACTAGTTCCATGTCTTCTGTGCTTAACAGATGTCTCTTTAGGTCCTCGTCTTGTTCAAACTTGGATCTGATAATATTCTTCATGTAAGAGGATTCATGTCTGTTCCAGTCTTGGTCTGTTTTGATTTGTTTTGATTTTCCCTCCTGTTTCCTTTATTTTGAATGGGTCTCTCATATTGAGAATACGTCTTGAGAGTGGTATCTTCCCATTCTTCAATGCCTTCAGATAAGTAAAACAGTGTTCGACTGAACTGAAAGGAAGTTTCTTTACAAAGAATTCGCAGCGGTAGAGGTTGCTTGGCCAAGCCAATGGGCCCTGATAAGCAAAGCATCCGCCTGTCTTCAACGTTTTCAGAGTTTGGGGCCTAATAGATTCAGGAATAGCATCGAGTTCAGTGGTACCATAGGTTTTTGCCTAAGATTACAATTTTGTCTCCTTTTAGCTTGGTGGCTTGGTGCACTTTTGTATCGTTAGCCTTTTTTACAATAAGGCGTAACATACTTCTTTCTCTTCTTACGTCTGCGTTTACGTCTTCCTCAAAGCTCCAGAACTTATGTGCTCAGGGGGGAATATAGTAGTGTCAAAGATTCTTCCCTTACTTGCCATAAAGTCTTTTCGTTCATGCATATGCTTGAACGTACACACAATTGAATCAGGTTGGTTATTTTGTTTGTTGCTCTGATCAGTCTTTATTCGGTAGCAATCATCTATGCTCCATTTGTCAAAGTCAGGTAACACTAATCTAATAATGCTTGCACAAGTATTAGTGACTACTTCATTTCTAGGTTCACGCACTCCTTTGAATATTATAGATTTGATCTTCAGTCTGGAGTCGACATCGTTGTTGACTGCCTTTTGACACAATAGTTCATACTTTAAATGGTTTATGGTAGATTCCATCATTGTCATTCTCTTTTCTAATGCGTCATTTTTCGCTTCAAGTTCAACTCTTGTTCTAGTCTCACCAGTGTGTAATTCAATGTGGTCTTTTACAGCTATGTTTGTGTCGTCGACACTCGATACTAAATTGTTGTGGCTACCCACCAGTTCAATCAAGGTTTCCTCAGCTGTTTTCTGAGGTGATTCTTCTCCATTGTTTGCGTCCGCCATTGTTGGTTTATAAATGGCTACCTCTATTTCACTTTGGGTAATTTCCGAATCCGTCAGATCTGTATCAGTAATATCGCTATCTGCAATAGTCTTTTTTAGCTCAGGAGAGAGCCCCGATGATTCAGTAATTTTCCTCTTCCTCATATAGTGCACAGGTAAACAAACACTCTCATAGCATTGGCGGGAACATGGCTTGGTAAATTCACTTATTATCGTTCACAGAGTCATTCTAAGTTAAAAAAATTTGAGTAATCTTGATTTCTAGTTTTTCAGACACACTTGATTAGAATCATATAACTAGCAGCTTGGGTTATCCTGCTGGGTGATTCCATAAAATAGGTGATTTTAGTAGAGAATCGTCTTGTCACTCTTAGCCCGCACTACCTACGTCTGACTGCTCTTGACGCCATGATATGGGTCAATGAAATGGGCCTAGTATCTGAGGCTACCTTTGGTATATTAATCTTGGGGATGGGGACCACCCTAGCCAGTTTAAAGCGGATAGGGAAAATATTTTCTTGTATTGAAACATTAATCAAATGGGTTATCTGTTTGGATAAAACTTGAAAAGCATCATGATAAATTCTACTATTGATTTCACCAGAGCCTGAGTTTTTAGATAATTCTATTTCTAGGATTCTTTCTCTAACCATGTTTTCTGATACTTCTAATATATCCCAGTCAATGGTGATATTTTCTTTATGTCTAATTCTGTGCATTACCTGTGTAGTGGTCCTGGTGGTTGAACTTGGGATTGTGACCTGCTGAAGTGGTGCTTGCCGCGATAGCTCAGTGGTAGAGCATCGGAGCATCAATCCGAAGGTCCGGGGTTCGGTTCCCCGTCAAGGCAATGGCATTTTTTAGCAGGTTCACTACAATTGGTGCCGTGACCAGCCACCTGAGGGCAGCACTGTATACCCCAAGTTGGACGAAACCATATGAGATGAGTTTTGTCCATTGTTGGAAGGGGGCAGTGCAGTGGTCCTGGTGGTTGAACTTGGGACTGTGACCTGCTGAAGTTGTGCTTGCTGCGATAGCTCAGTGGTAGAGCATCGGAGCGTCTGTTTGGTTCCCCGTCAAGGCAATGGCATTTTTCAGCAGGTTCACTACACTGGTATATCTTTATTTAAATTTTCCCCAACCTTGCAATAATAGTTATTTAGTTCTTCAACCAATGCTTGGCCTTCCACCGATTTATTACCTATCATGAGGCTATTAATCTTCTGCTTATAGTTGCCATTAATGTCATTAACAATTTTCCAAAACTTGTTTGAGTCCGTTTTGTTGGCAAATAATACCTTTTTGTAATAACTTGACTTCAATTGCCTAACTAGTTTATTACATGCATTTCTTAGTGACCTTGCAGTTCGTATATCAGCCATATTTTTTGTTCTTCTGGCCTTTTTATAAGCCTTTTCTCTCGCTCTATGCGCATTGGCTATGTCCACACTGTACCACTTTGGCTTATCGATTACATTCGAGAACAGTCTGATAGGAGCTAGTTCATCAGCACACATTTTAATACTATTATCAATTTTATCCCAACATGCATTTACATCTCTTGACTTATGAAGTTCCTTCCAGTCAAACAAATTCAATCTATTATGTAGATTATTATAGCTATATCTCTTGTAATCCCTTCCATAGAATTCTAATTTTTTTGGTTTATTTTGTAATTTCTTAAAAATTGCTACTACTGGTTGATGATCGGATAATGAGTAGTCGATTGTTTGTACAAATACATCTATTATCTATTTTTGAGTGTATCATAAATAAGTCCAGAATTGAATTTTTTGTTAGTCCAAATCGTGTAAAGTCAGTTTCTTGGATGGTTAAATTAAACCTAGAGGCATTTCCTACCCCCTAACTCTGTTTGGAGGAACATATTTTCATACCTTTTCATTTGTCGTTGCATCGATAGAAAATCATTTTCCATAGCATTCATTTGTTGTGCTCTTACTCGGTGTTTCTTGTATAAGAGTTCTTGTATAAGAGTTTTGTAGTATGACTGACCCATTTTAGTGAACTAAGATTTCCTTAATTCTTCAATAGAACAGGGGTCGTTAACTATCTCTATTTGCTCTTTAGTATGTATCCTCGCCAGATCAAAATCTCCCAAGGGTTGACCTTTTTCTCTAAGATTGGCTCTGTTAGCTGACTTTTGGTCCGGAAAAGCAAAGAGTTTCTTAGATTTTTCAGACGGGACAAGTCCCTCCTCGTCTTCAAACATGATTGTATAGTGGCACAGAACGGCCGGGCAGTTGATTCATTATTGGAGCTTGAGGTGGTGGTATGACTTGGATGGAATTTTTTTAGCGTATAGATATCCAATTTTATTTGATCATTTACAAGCTTGACTAATTTATTGTTTGCTATTTTGTCCTAATTATATCGAGATCTGACTTCACTTGATCTTTGACAAATTTTGACAGCTTGTCATTTGATATTTTATATTCAGCCCGTTTTAGTCTATTGTCAAACACTTGTGTTGGGGGCACAGTTGGGATTGAGCTTCTAATTGCATCGAGATCTGGTTTCGTTTGATCCTTGACAAATTTAGTCAGCTTGTCATTAGATATTTTATCTTCAGCCGATTTTAATCTTTTATCGAACTCCTCAAGTTTCCCATCATACTGTAACTTATGTGCAGTTAGATCAGCTTTTAACGAGCTGATATCATTTGAAATTGTTGCGGTTTGGTTATTGATGAGGCTCACATTGTGTGCTTTAAGATCATTTACGATTTGTGTCATAAAACTCTGGAATTGTATCTGATCGAATGAAGGTGGAGTTACAGTGTTCGCAAATGGATTTGGCGATACATTTTTTTACCCTAGTGTAACTGGCTTTTTCGGCGAGGGGGTGTTTGGAGACTGGAAGTTCTTGTGAGTCAACCACCACTACACTATCGTCTGCAGGTAGTACAGGCGTTGTACTATTTGTGTCTGATGGCCTTGACCCTCGATCGTTGTCACTCATTGTTTGGGTGGATGGTTCAATATCAGAAACGATTATTCAATTTTTCAGATTGGTCTGCCATTGTACTGTCTGAGTTTGAGGTTTGAGGTTGTGTTGTATTTAAATTTGAAGTCATAGACTCTTTGGCTATTAGATTGGTTTGGAGTTGCCTTAGTGCTAGTGGCGAACTATGTACCGGCGCAGTAGCTTCAGGCGATAATCGAGTAGTTGAAATAGGTACACTTCACTACAAAACAAAACATGTATAATCCAGGATTTCAATAAGAGTCCAATATTTGAAACTATCCTGTGGATGGTAGTCCATGTTATTGAGGGATTGTCCAGTTTTTCACGTGATAAAGTACAGTTGTAAGAGTCCAGTGCAAGAATCGATCACCATAGGTTCTCTAGCCATTCATACACATCGGCGCCATATTGCAATATACAATAACTTACAACACATGGGTCTACATGTAACACGCCTATGTATATTTTGTAAGACATCATTATCTCATTTGCATATACAATAGGAATAGGAAAGATTAAAAAGACTAAACCTACCCTACTGATCGCTTCTTGATCTGTGGCTCCTGAGGCTTTGGAGAAGTTCCTTCTCCAGCTGAGCTCATGGAGGCATACTGTGCCTCTGCCAGCTCCTTTTCTCATTGGGCATAAGTCACTGAAATATGAGACAAATGTTATTTCTCTTTCTCTGGGCAGTTGACATGATAATGTGTAGGCAATAATATGTCAATTTTTCAGGTGATGTGAAGAAATAAAGAAATAATTGATTAGGCTTAATAAGTCAATCAATGCTCTAAAGAGTATACCAGTATCTGACAAGTGGTTGCCCAGGACTTTTTATGTTCTAACATAAAGTTTCAGTTACACAAAATCTGTTTTGTTTGGCACATCACAAGACTAGTATAACAATAGGGTATCAAGTTTTCAAATGGGCTTCTTCTGATAATGTCCCCCAAATAATGTGTGAAACTGGTTGCCCAACTAGCAACTTCTTGTTTTTCATGACATGAATAATGACATACATAATGACATACTTGTCTGTGTCACGATGCGGACATCGTAGGTGACCCAGTCAGCTGGGGCTGGCTTACTGTTCATGATCATACGGTTGAATTGTGGATCTGTCACAATTGAGTCAGGATGCGGCCATTTGCAAATGAACTTTGTCCCATCCTGTTGAATCCACAATAATGGCACCAGGGCCACGTTTGTCTCACCCTTGGACTTAACAACACTGAATGCCATACTGAAAAAAGAATACAACCACATTAATGATGAGACTATGTAATTTTGTAACTATATGAAATTAAAAGTGGGTTAATTCCTAGTGGCATCCTTCAAAATCTGGAATGAAATACTTATTAACCATACCATATAGAGTAGTGGAAGGCACTGCAAAAATATACAGAAACATCATTTATTCTATGAATCATCTTGGCAGGGAAGGGATCGGCCAGAAGGGATCTGGGTATAAATTCTAAATGGTACCCAGACGCCTGTTGACCTGTTCGTCAGAAATCTATAAACCCTTGATGAATAAAAGATTGTTATATTCTGTTCTCTATATATTGAGTAATGAATGGTAAAACTAATCAAAAAGGAGTAAATCGTTAGCCCGTTTACTCATGCTTCTCATCTGAACTTTTTAAAATTATGTGCAAGATAGTGGGCTTACATTCATATATTAAAAACAGAAAACAATTTAATTAATAGAGTTCACATTGCAAACACATTTCCACATACATGAATTCAGTGTAGGTTATAACTTTAGTTCTATGTTAAAACATATTCATCAGCCTATCATTATTCCTCATCTTTTCTTTAGAGATAACACAACACAGTATATCAGTTACACGGGGTACTTCGGTAAATCCCCCTGAAAGGAAATAAATCACATATACTGCCTTTACGCAATAAATATATAATGTTGTAGTGATTCGCAGACTCTTGACAGTAATAAATAAGTCAACACGGCAACTCCTTATCCGTCTGTTTATTGGACAGTTCACCCAAGCGGCCATTGTCCGTATTCCCCGGACAAAGTAGTGTATTCCCTTCCGGAACACAACATGGTAGTTGAATATAGTAAAGAGTATGGCAAGACATACACTAGAGTAAACATTATATAAGAAGGACAAGTATTGGATAAACAGAACGGAGACTCTATAAGAGTAACAAGATAAGAGTTGATATAAGAATATAAGGGTAAATGAGGCATTTAGTAACACTGAAGGCATAAATGCAGAGGATCAAGCATAGATCCCTCTGTGAGAATATAAGAGTACCAATCCTTTATGGATTGCACCTAGAGGATCATAGTAAAACTACTACAATTTCATATATAATGTATAACCTTTTTTTATTCGCTTACCCTGCCATCTTGGCTCATACAATACTAAACAGAAATCAACAGTGCAACAACAACTGTTAATGTCCACTCTGGTTTTAATGTTATTTATCTTATCTAGTCAATTGACATGTGTTAATTAATCATTTATATGTATTGCATGAACATGGTAGTATGATCTATAGTATATAAGCCTGACTCAGGGAGCTCAGTCTGATGCCATGCCTGTTATTGTGAAATGAATGCTGGACATTGCATTAGGAGCAGCTCTCCTGGATGTATCAGTGGGTCTAAGTGACTCATAGAGGTTTCTCCATGGTTCTAGAAGATTCCAGAAGCTGATGCAATGTAATTCTATGTACCAATACCCAAGGAAACTGATGTAAGCCCGCTAGGGGATTTCTCTAAGGCTCTGAAAGTCTGATGAAATATGTTGAAATATCTAGAGTATATAAGGGGCCCCAGTCAGTCCCTGGTTAGACCTGCCATGAAGACCCAGACCTATCTTGAAGACCTGATATACCTTTGCTGTTACAACCATTGAAGACATCATGCTGACTGACTTACTGACTGACTGGAAGGCCTGGAGCCATGAGAGAGCCATGTTCTAATGTTTTCTGTATATTGAAACATGTGAATAAGGATTAAGCCATTCAGCACTCCAAATTGAAGTACCTTTTGCTCTGCTAGAGTTATTCTTACAGCTCTTCTTACAGCTCAACTAGTTCGACTGGAATATCAACATAACTATTATTATATTTAATAGTTCCCTGATCTACAATATCTCATTTGATTGACATTGAGTTATGGAATGTCCCTAAGCTCCCCAAAAGGCGACATTCACACAACAATCAATGTTGTATGTACCTTAATCAATGTTGTATGTATCTTAGTAAATTGTAATAGAGTATACTAATACTAGGAGATTCTTAGTGTATATGCGGGATATAATTAGCAGTGGCCAGAGAAATTGGATGCAGTGTTTCAAATCAAAACACCACATTTCCTGGTTATTTGCTTATTATTAAGTTAAGTCTTCCTGTCATGCTACATCAATAAAGCTATCCTATCTATATACATCTATGATAATTTTGTTTGTTTTATTTCAGTTAAGGACTATCACATTTTAAGTACTACAAAATACATGAGAAAAAAGAAAAGACGCAAAGAGCCGTCATCTGGCTACAAGGAGAGATAAGGCATCCCAGGTCACCCAACGACTGCTGATCAGCGCTATCCTCCATGGTAACCAGGGTCCCTGTCTTATTTACTGAAAATAAGAGACATGCCCGTATAATATTGATAAACCAAGACCTGCCGACTAATTTAAAATTATTAGACATACCTCTGTCCTGAGGAGCCTTTACAATGTTGACAACTTCTGCCAGACATATTTAAAAAGCTCTATACTGAGTCAAAAGTTATATTTCTATTCATACCAATGAAGAAGTGGCATAATGATGTGAGTGTCTCTGTGGGGCAATAGGATGTTCTTGGATGTGATGGCTTCTGGAGAGATGAGTTTAAGGTTAGTTTGCAGGTTATATACGTGGTAGATGCCCAAGCACAATAAGTCCATAGGGTACTGGAATGCAGACTCCTTGGAGGCAAATGCACAACACACAAGCTTGGGTGTATGTTGAGGAGGGATTGAAAGAATTGTTTTTAACAATAACAATATCATTATCTACCGTCACACAATTATCACCATGGCCAGTTCTTATTCCGTACTTGCCAACTTGCATCTCCTTATACTGGAAGCATATACCAACATTTGTAGGTAGAGGACCACTGGTGTGTTTCCCTCGGAGCGTTTGGTCCAACTCCAAGTCAGGTACTGAGGTCTCTTCTTTTCGACATCCAGCAGATAATTTGCTCAAGAGGTTTGTTTGAGCCTCTGATCATTTTCTTGAGCTGGCTGAGATGGTTTTCGAACACAAAGGCAGAAATATTATCAAGGGGTCCATACTGTCGTGCTGCACCAGCCAAGTGTACTAGTCCGTGTACATTGTAGACAATCCACTGCTTGCCATACAACTGCCCAAAATGCTGTACAAACAAGCATAACAGATGGTCAGCATGGTCACAGTGGCTGGTGTAAGAGACGATGTCAGGAGAAGGTGCATTCCCACTGACAGCAACATGAAGTTGTCATACATTGCCTGTGGTGTGAGAGCAATCAGACAAACAGGGCCGGTGTAGAGAAGAAATTGACAGTACTCTGTGGCTTTCCAGAAGGAGAGGTCCTTGGTTACACGCAGCTTTCTTGAAAAGTCTGAAGGAACCTCATTCCTCAGGGCTACAAGCCTGTCCGATAATTGGTCAAATGTCTTGGTATCTAGCTTTTTTAGGGAGTGACCCCTTCGACCACAAAAAAAAGGCACTTCATCACCCCTAGACAGACCAGGTGCATGTAATCTAAAGGAAATTGCGTTGTCATGTTAATGTCTATTTCGGTGAAGATGGATGGGGAGGACTGCATGTGATGAACGTCATCAGTCATGATCCGGAATTGTTCATCAGTGCGTGGTGGAGCATTGAGATTAGGTTAGGTGACTTTGCCCTGAACATATTTGCCATAATCGGTACAGTAATCACATGTACTGTAGCCCCCATGCCCCTTTGTACATTTAATGAAAGAATGTGCCGGGGTGTCACATATAACAGTAGATATGGTGAATGGTAACTTCTTATTGTTTAACACAAACCCATCCCTCTGTAAAGCTTTAACTTCATCGATAAACTCTTGCGGATATTCTCTTGATGATGTGGACTTACGCTTTCCATAGAAGATTCCAATGATGAACGGCTTTCTATTGTCACAATTGTCAAGTAATCCAAGGATTGGCCAGGACTGGTCTTGGTTACTGTCATACACAGGCAGACCATCAACGTTTACTTGAATGAAAATTGTAGATGGGACGCTCCCTGATGCGTACAGGTGTGCCCTTAGACAATTCTCTAAACCAAAGTGATGGTACTTGCCTCCAGCCACTTGTTTTGTAATCACTGACCGTGACGTTCTGAGTAGAGTTCTGGCAGTCTTTGGCAGATGTTGAAAGAAGGTCCCAAAGAACTTGAGGTCAGTGAGTGCCTTATGGGTGATGTTTTGGATGGCCCAGTCGCTGAGGAAGTCACCCACAGAATCATCCTGGTTGCCAGAAGATGGATCACTATCTGTCTGGTGATCAGTAC
The DNA here is from genome assembly GCA_942159475.1 of Sthenelais limicola. Lineage (NCBI taxonomy): Eukaryota > Metazoa > Annelida > Polychaeta > Phyllodocida > Sigalionidae > Sthenelais > Sthenelais limicola. Next base: position 9,320,626 of record OW804097.1, read on the forward strand.
CAAAGAATTCAGTAACAAAGAATTCAGTAACAACAGGTAGTTGTGCAGCAGAAGGTACCGCCTGGGGGATTGTACGACGGAGGCGCCCCAAGATCAAGGCGCCCCGAGACCGAGGCACCCTGCCCGAGACCGAGGCGCCCACCGCTTACATCGAAGTGCCCTGCCGCCCGTAGATCGAGGCGCCTACGGTCTCCGATCGAGGCGCCCTGGCCTGAGATCGAGGCGCCCCGGCCTAAGATCGAGGCGCCCACGGCACACACCGAAGCGCGCACGGCATGATTTTACGGGGTCAGGCGGGCGGGCAGCCAAGCGTCCTCCTCCTCCTCCAAATTAACACTATGTGCCCCACTAGGCCTAGCGTGCGTTGCGTGCATCAAATGAAATCAATGAAAAATTATATGGTTAGTATATAAGACTGTTATAAATGCATCTATTCCATTCCCTTCTTCCCTTTTATTCCCCCATAAACGACATTGAGAGAATTATTACGCATTGGGTGCAGGTTGTGTAGCACATGTACTTCACACCAGATGGCAGCACCGTTAGCTGTATGAGGGTTGTGTATTATGTGTATTTCCCACCAGATGACAGCACCGCTGCGGATAGAGCATACTATAAGATCCCTACTATAATCCCACATCCAGTGGCGGTACGAGAGGAGGAGGAGGAAAGGGGGGGGCTGGAGAAAAAAGTTAATTTAGCACTCTGATAAGTAGATCTATGCAGCATACACCTAGAGTTTTATCGCTAATTAGCCCAATTTGTATTGGGCTTTAATTTATACAGTCTAATTTTGCTATTATTTGACCCGAATTCAGGGTGGTAAACAGGAAAGGGGACAGTACCCGAATTTACGGACCTGCCCGGTCCCCAATAAACAAAATTTACACAGGGTTCCCGCGGGTCTTAAAAAGTCATTAAAAGTCATGAATTCTGAGTTTGTGTTTTCAAGGGCCTTAAAAGTCATTAATTTTCACTGTAAGTCATTAAAAAGTCATGAAAAACTATCTGAGCGCCGTATAAGAGTAATCACAACAGAAACGAAAGAGGCAGCACATGCAGGAAGAGTTAGAAACTTGAGGAAAAAATGTAAAACTTGAATCAGTTGTAGACAGTCTTGAAGAGGGGTTGCACTATAAGTCGCATTTTACACAAAACCTGCATTTTACATGAAAACCCCGCATTTTACACCTTTGTGTATTCTATCTTGTGAGGGTGGGGGATTTTTTCTTTCAGGTTTTTATTTTCCACTTGGGTTGTGTATTCTATTCTACCTCTTCTAGTTGGACAGGGTTAGTGTTGGGGGGGGGGGAGTCTGGGGTATGTAGGCCTATTCATTAGCCTATCTACACTGTTGTAGTTAGTGGGCTCTAGTATTGCTATTTGCTATTTGTTACTAGATGTAGAGGTAAAACAATAAGAACAGTATCTTTGCGTTGACAGGTATTGCCTTTTTTCTCTGTAGGCTTTTAAAAACTTGAATGTGTATTCCATTAAGTTAACAAGACAGTGTATACTGAGTCGACAGCTACCAATACACAATACTGTATAATATAGGGGAGAGTAAAGAGGGTAGCAATGCTTTTAAATACTCCAGTATTTTGAATATTTCCATTAAATTTGTCCTGGGGGCAGGTTGATAGTCGCACCCTGATTTATAGTACACACTTCAGGACTTAAGAATCAGGAGCTCAGTGATATGTGTCACTGATATGCTAGAAGGAAATATAGGCTATTATACTGCCGCCGCTGCTGTTTCTCTATACATGCATATAGGCACCAAGCTGCCAGTGCCAGAATTTGGGACGTTTCTTATGTATTAATTAATGATTGATATTGGGATGTTTGTTAATCTATTCATGATTTAGAATAATGATATATATGTACACATTATAAATCATGGTGGGGATGGGGATTGAGTGTTGTGGGTTGGTGGTATCATGTGATATCCCTCCATGAATAGACAAGACAGACATTTCATTTACATGTTCATTAATGTTTATTATAGTCCTCACGAGAGGCTTCGAACATGTTGTAATTGGTAATAATAATAACATATATACAAACAATAACATATATACAAACAATCACATAATCAGGTTCCCCATAACACATTAAATACAAATACAAATACTAACCCTTCCCCTTAAACGTCTAAACCCCAAAACCCAATTAAATTGGCCACCCCAGACAAGTACTGTTCGGTGGACATCGACCTGTCTGGGGCATTGTAGCGGGCCCACAGGTCCTGAAGCAGGGCCTCCTTTGATGCATCTTGCCGTCGCTGTCTGCGGTACAGCTTCCCTTGACTGAGGAGCTGTACATGGATGGGGAGAAGGGAGGCCTCCTTCGCCAGCAACTCCATTAGCTGGTAGAGATTCAGGCGGTCGTGGGGGAGCTGTGTGTTGAGGCGGTAATGCCACCCCTCAACATGGTTGTTGGTCCGGATCTTGCGCTTGTAGACCGACCATGAAGAGGGGGGGGGCGGGAGTTGGACTTCACCCAAGTCTTTTTTCGAAATACGTGAACAGCTCTACCATTTTTTCATTCGCCGGTGGGCACTTGGCCATCAAGTAGTCGAAGGTGGGCTTTATGTGGTCAACAGGCATGTGGTTGACCGCCATCAGGTGTTGCAGGACCGCTCTGATTGCTGGTTGGTTGAAATAGGCAGTGGCGAGTCCCACTTCTTTGATCTGTAAATATACAATGTATTAATATATGGTATATATAGAGGTTTGACCTTGATGAGCGGAAGATATTCATTATGGAAAAAAATGGGTTTACTACTTTTCATGTACAATGGGTTTACTACTATAGACTGGGTTTACTACTTATATAGACTAAGTTTATACAGACAATTATATATAGAAAGATCTCTGTTAAGAAATGAATACGTGAGTAAATCAATGAATTACGTGAGGAAAACAATGAATACATGATTAAATCAATCACTGTGAAGAAATGAGCTTCCATTAATAATACAATGTAGCAATACACACCTTACGGAAAATGGCCTGGGACCAGTGGAACGCACATCCTTTGATGGTGATGTCAGGCATTACTGCCTTGATGCAGTTCCACATTGTCTGCTCGAAGTCGCAGACAACTTCCTCCACAGATGTTGCGCCTGCGACTTCAAGCAACCTTTCCATGACTGCCCTGTAATCAGCTTTCTTCCTGCGGGACATGAGTATGAAGGCCAACGGGACCTGCTTGGTCTGGTCCCCAACCCGCAGGAAGGAGTGGATTGATAACAGTTGGTAAAACGGGGCCCTCACCACCTTGAATGTGGCGTCCACATACCACACCTTGGCACACCTTAAGTGGCATAGCTGTGTGGCGGAGGCCATTATCAGGTGGCGCTGGTCGCCATGTCGTACATCCGAATGGATGAAGGTGGTCGGGGCATGTCTATTGTCCAACTGAAACAAGCAATCAAAACAATCCATTAACGATTTGTGATAGGGACAGACAGAGACATACAGGATGATTTTTTGTAAATAATAACGTTATTCATGTTTGTACTAAATAAAATAAAAATAATATCATGTCATTTTAAATGATAGCGTTAATAATCATGGTTGTTCATGTCATTTTAAATGATAGCGTTAATAATCATGGTTGTTTAATCATGGTTGTTTGTTATAAATGATAATTAAGGTGAATATGAAGATATAATAATGGCAAGCATCAAATCATTATCAAATATTTCATTGGAAATTATCAAATACTATTCCAAAATGAATTTACTATTACAAAAGAACTTTACCTCGAAAGTTAACTCCTCCGGGTATTTGGGGCGCATTCCCGCCCGGGCCCGGTTGGCCACCCGGGTGAGGTTGATTATCGATGGTATGTCGCGCTCCTCTGTGTCGTTCTGTGTTTCTTTTAGAACGGTTGGAGGGTTGGCCGAAATCGTTCATATGGGGCCAGATCCTTCACCTGCAGACAGAACAATAAATCAGTCATGAATAATTGACAGTAGTAAATAAAATGATTGGTGTCAATAATACAATTGTAATGATATAAAATTGGTTTATGGTAACGTCTGGTACAATTGGCAAAGAATGTGTGGGCTGAAGTAATATATATATATGAATTTTTGCACAGAATGTAGGCTGAAGTAGTACACAGAAAGTAGGCGGAAGTATTATCTATTTTCTAGCGGAAAAAAATCAGAGGATAAATGACTATAATGTACTGTACTAACCGCTGAAAGCATCTTATTCTTTGCCTGGCTCCCCGGCATGTTTGTGGTCATGTGGCCCCCGGCGGAATGTGCCCCCACACTGGGTTACAGTGGCCAGACACTATGGGTCCTGTGCTTTGAGCACCGCCACTGGACACCAACGGCGGTCCGTCGCTTCACACAGTAGAGGAAGCCGGAGGAGTCGGTTAGCATGTCGGTGCCCGTCCTGGTGCCACCTCTCAGGACCTCGTATGTCGTCGGCAGGTCGGCAGCCTCCGTCGGGATATGTCGTCGCAGTTCGGGTTCCTCAGGCTGGGTCTGGGCCATGATGGAGACCTCAAGGTCAAAGGAGGGTGATGAGCGGGTGGTATCAAGGTCGAAGGAGTCTGATGAGCTGGGGGTGGAGGGCTGCACTTCATCCTCAAAGAGGCCGAAGGTAGCTGATACAGGGGTTGGGATGGAGTCACTGCGAGGGGTTGAAGCCCGGGCGGGTGCAAAGTCCTCGAGAACTTTCTCCCCCAAGACCACGAAATGGTTTGGCCAGAAGTTGCCCTCGTCGCGCATCATGGTCCACATGATCACCAGTGGCGATTCGTACTGGACGATGTCACCTTGTCCAACGACGTCACCTCGTCCAACGACCTGGCGGGACAGGGGTCTCAGGACGGCGTTGTCCACAGGGGGGCAGTAGGATGTCAGTTCCAAACCTGGAAGAATAAATATAGGATAGCACGGTCAATATTATATATAGGAATAGATAATACGTATAAGGATAGCACGGTCAATATTGTATATAGGAATAGATATTGTATATAGGAATAGATAATAAATATACAACTCTCATAGGACGACTAGAATACAAAATTGTCAGATAGATAGAGATAGGAACCTATGAGAGCAAGTCGACAGGTTTCTGAGGTCTCATCACCTACATTTTTGTTATATAAAACTCAGTGGTTTATCTCTAAATAAAAACCACTACACTAGTAGTTAAGTATCGTGTGGAGTAAGCTAATTATAAATTGTCTAGTGGAGTAGCTAATACAATAAAATAATCACCTAGGGCAGCACTGACAACATACATGTGGATCAGCCCACCCCACGATCCCACCTTCAGCAAACTCTGGAGAGTACTGACGTATGTCTCCCCTTGAAAATCGTAATTCGGGATCAGTTGCCTGCACTCGTCATCATTGGTGTCATATGTACAGGCGTTGTCCAGGACCTCCAGCGCAGCTAAGAGCCTGATGTGGAGGTGGTGCCCCTTGTGGCCGTACAGCGCCCTGGAGAAGGCACGGTAAAGGCAGTTGCCATCTCCAAAGACGCTATGGGCGCTGTGTGTTGCGCTGATTCGTGGGTCGTGGACCTCCAGGAGGCGGGTGGCGACGGCGTCCACTGGACCTAGGGTTTTGGTGGCCGATGGTGCAGGCAACCTGACGTTGTACGTTCTGAGGAGCCACCTCTCACTTATGGAGGCAAATCCGATTGTCTGCCCATTCAGCGTCTGGAGGGCACATTCAAGCCTGTGAAAAAAAAAACCATTAGTCACTGCCAATAACACAGACATAAATATACGTATTATAATAACTGCATTCAGAAGGATATATGCTGGACATTTTCATGTACTATCATCATGGAACAAAGAACTATCATCATGGAACAAAGGGGATCGAACAAAGAATGAATTACATTTTCCATGATATATCTAGCCTGATATGATTCATTTATAGCCTGAGTGAAATAACTTATTCTGAAGTCCTGTAACTCATTCTGAAATAGTATTGTAATATTTTCCAACGTCTATTAATATTTTCCAACGTCTAGTAATATTTTCCAATGTCTAGTAATGATATATATAAAAACCAAATAAATATGTACCTTGTTAGGGACGAAGCAAAGTGGAATGAGGTCCCGTCCACAGTGAGGGCACATGGAGGGCAAGTGAACCTCAGTCTGTCTCCAGACCACTCGGTCATCAGTGTCTGGTCCATACTCGGCACGCAAAGTCTGCAGAGAAAAATTTACATATATAAAGTCTGTGTGACAGTAGTAGTAGTTTCATTTGTGTGACAGTAGTTTCTCATAAATATCCCCAGATATTATACCATATCCTACAGATACCAATACATTAATATAGAATGACCAATACATTAATATAGAATGAATACATTAATATAGAATGACATGAATACCATAACATCGAATGACATGAATACCATATCATCGAATGAGATGTATCCCATACTGATAGAATGCACATACCATATCCTAATATCATAGAATGAGGGCAAACAGGACAATCAAAATAATATCCTAATATTTTATAGGACGAGATCACATGACCAAACATTTCTAGCTATCCTGTCTTGATATATTTCACTAATCCTACTAGTCTTGACATATTTCGCTACTATTATTATCAGCACGATCAGCGTGCAATTTCTTAATTACAGTTGTGTGAAACACAGAGCACGATCAGCGTGCAATTTCTTAATTACAGTTGTCCAAAACACAGCTAACAGTATATATGCGGGTCAGATTTTCATAATATATGCGGGTCAGATTTTCATAAAATGTACAATTCAACTTTGCCTCCTTTGTCTCCTCAAATAACCCAAATTTCAGACAAAAAGAAAGTACAAAATTCAACCTGACCAAACAGATTGCTAATTTAGCAGAATTTACTAAATGTGCCGATTGTACATTCCCTGAAATCTTACCCATATCAAGCTAACAGTATATATGCGGGTCAGTATGAACATAACAGTATATATGCGGGTCAGATTTTCATAACATGTACAATTCAACTTCGCCAAATTTCAGACGAAAATAAAGTACAAAATTCAACCTGACCAAACAGCTTGCTAATTTAGCAGAATTTACTGAATGTGCCGATTGTACATTCTCTGACATTCTGACCCATGTACAATAGTGACAAAATTATGACACCTTTCACACCTGGGGGCGTTGTACCCAAGGTGTAAAAAGCTAATAGAGCATGTGTATAAATCCAGGTGTAAAATGCGACGTTAGCGCTGTTATATCCGTGTACATTGGTTGCTAGGAAATTGAGTCACAGGTCGCAAATGGTTGCAAGGAAAATGAGTCACATGTCGCAAATGTTTTACTATACTTGAGAGTACCACTGTTTTACACAACCATGAGAAAAAGCATAGATATCATGTCTATGACCAATACACATTCATGTGTACAGAGACCAAAAAAAGGGGGGGGCATATTTAATAGGCCTATGGTAAATAACGTGTAGAAAATAAGAGAGGGCCAGGTAGACTGTTACTTCTAAAATAAGAGAGGGCCAGGTAGACTGTTACTTCTACCGAGTACTGTTGTAGAGGTAGTTTATGATGAGAAATTTGATGAGAAATTTAAGAAAGATGGACAACAGAATTCCATTGGTATTAAAGCCCAATGATATTAAAGCAGAAAAGTTTGAGCGTGGTAACAACATTAGGGGTCAATATGCATGGTAACATTAGGGTCACTATAGTGATCGTGATGAATTTGGGTAATTGTGACCTCATTTTCCTGTAATGACCCACGGGTATTGTGGTCTCATTCATTTTCCTAGGTATTTTCCAGGTATATTTGTCCAATGTATTGCTCCATGCATGTATTGCTCCACATCCACATGAAAGCCAGCGATCAATAATAACAAATACAATATTATTATATAAAAATGTTCACATACCTATGGACTGGTGCAGGTGGAGCACGCGACACAGTCTGCGTCAGCAACGACCAAGCAGACAGAGCAAGGCAATTGCTCCATAGCAAGGCTGTGTGGCTTGTCTTTGTTGGCTGTGTGGCTTGTCTTGTTGTATATTGTAGGCTCTTGTAGGTTTGGCAGTTGAAACGTTGTATGAGAATCCATGAGAACGGCCGCAACATTTATACCCGGCGCTTGACACAGCGCGACGGCGACGCGTGAAAAGTTCACCGACTAACGAAGCGACTCGTGGGGTGACGCGACTCGTAGACTGCTTATCGCCCCTTGCGACTCAACTCGGCAGGCCGGGGATTTCTTTCTTCCAAAGATCAGAGGGCACAACATCAAAGAGCGCGACTGGACGACGAAGACGACCAAAATGCATCAAACTCTGCCTTAAATAGCTGGTGCGTCCTAGGTATGCCATCATTCCACGTTTCGCCGCAGAACCAATAACTACAATTGAACCTGCCTTCTGCCTACCTGCTATATTCCAATTGAACCTGCCTTCTGCCTACCGGCTATAATTCTACTACCTCTCGGCTATAATTCTACTACCTCTATTTCAATTTCCGCACAAATTGGAATAATGGAAAGGTATGTATGCACATGATGTAAAAGGGGAAGCGTCCGATTAATAGGAATATAGAGATCCTTCTATATCTGTATTATTAGCAGTTATTGTATAGAAAAGCTTTGTTTACAACCATGTAACATGTTGGCGGTCATCATCGATTTCCTAGCTGATATTTTGTCAATGATTTCCTAGCTGATATTTTGTCAATGATTTCCTAGCTGATATTTTGTCATGGCCGAGTATATGCCAAAATAATTGTAGAAGGAGATAGTTACAAATCAACAAATCATATATATTACAAGCGCTGTGGAACCAGGGTTGGTGGGGGAACATTATCATTGTGAACGAAAAAATGTTATCATTGTGAATGAAAAAATAAAACAAGACATAATTCCTTTCAGAATTTCGGGAGACACTGAGACAGTGACCGTCACCAGGCCACCCACAAACGAGGAGTTGGCCATCCAGTATAGGTGGACTTGCGTCACCTGCAAAGAACGGCCCACATTCGAGAATGCCTTCTATTTGCAAGACCAGCTCAATGGTTACAGTGCATGGGAAGCCAACGTCCATATCAAAAAGAGAGTTTTCTTCGATGTTCAGTACAGGTACGTTTGTGTAGATCAAAATCTACATGTACATTAAAGCACCACGCTTTCAAATTGCGACAGTAATTGCATAGATGTTATGCAGGTTGTATACCCGATATATGTCACCTAGTACACTTATTCAACCCGATATGTCACCCCATATATGTCACCTAGTACTATTATTTATGTGTTGATGTAGTCGCAAAAAACATACTACCGTATACTGTATAAAATCGCCTACTGTATACTTTTTAAAATCAATCAAAAAATTACTACCTTACTACCCGCCTGCCTATCAAAAATACTGTATAAAATTCATCATTCTGTCTATTTTAGGATTTACCTGTACTGCACATACTGTGACCGGTCCTACCATCCACAGTGCGAGGGCGTGGAACCGTGGTTTATCCAAGGATGCGAGATGTGCAGTGAATGTTCTGGATAAGCTGTGCTGAATGTTCTGGATAAGCTGTGCTGACTAATTAATATTGCTGGCTAATTATTATATTCTATATACAGCATAGCAATGCTGGTTAATTATTACATATACAGCATATGATGTGATTGATGTACGTTTGGATTTGATTTTATGTATGGGTTTGTTGGATTGTGTGGATTAAAATAAACATAGCTCCTTACAAAATACAAATACTTATTTTTTCAATAATCCTTATTTGCAGATATTTCCCATTTCCCATTTGCGGATATTTCCCATTTCCCATTTCTCCTTTAGTTGCGTATATTTAACAGACATTGTACTATGAGCGTCAGCCTCTATATATTATATACAATGGGTGGATTTGATTCGGTTGGTCATGGTGAGTGCAATGCATGAGAGGTGCATATTTTAGAGTTAACTTACAAATTTTGGTGATCCAGCATGGAAATCCTTTTGCGCACACACACAATTGATACAAAGTTCCACTCCAGGTCACCGCATACTTATATGCATCTCTATTAATATTAAGGCTAGTTAATCAATAATTATAAAAACAAATATTTAATCAATAATTGTATGGCAACTTACACTCAGGCGCTAGTATCAGGTCGGTTGTTGTGACGTTTCCCTCAACTATGGTCGTCATTTCAAGGTCTAGTTGTAGAAAAGCAAAGCGGAATGCCGGCTCTCCTGTAATAGGTGATCTTAGAATGGTTACCCAGTCGGGGCAGGGTGCCATCACCGTCTCTTGTAGCAGGACATCGTTGTACCACGCCTTGATCTGAACAAGTAGCGTCTCCTCAGGCATTCTGTAAAGGACCTTTATGCGCCAGCCCTCAACAGTGGCATGATCCATTCTGTAATGAATAAATGTATGAAATGACGAGAATACCAAAATAATTTATTTCTGATTCTTTTTAAGTCCCCATTATTATTTAGCCAATGCCCCACTAAGATTATTCGTTTTACATTATTTCTATATTTAATGTTCCGCCACACTTGTGCCAAAGCAAGCAATGCCTCTACTCGGTTAACTATTTTTATTTCTGTTCATTATGTTCACTGATGGGCAGCCAGAACCCAGGTACACATGTTCACCCCACGGCCGCACGCTCTGTGAAGTTTTTCCAAGAGTGTTCTTTACAGGTAACTTGGGGACGGGTTCCTCTTGTAAGGATGGTATTGGTATCCCCTGTTTCCTCTGGGGTTTCCACGGTTTGGTGGCCTCTGTTGGCCCCTGGAAGCTCCTCTGTGATTTCTTCCACCATACGCATTTCCCGGCCCCCTTTGCGGAAAATCCGGTTGTTTACCTGTTTTACTGGGAGCGTTCGCCTCGAGTGCCTTTCTACGCTCATCCAGTTGTTTGTGCTCCTTATGCGAGAACTTCTCTGCAGTAACTCGCCAAGCTATCTCTGCTTCTTCAATGGTATTGTCTGATACCATTATACCCAAAGCTTTCTCTGTCAGGATGGTGGCAGTGGCCTTCAAAGCCACTGACATGTTAGCGCTGTCATTTGCAGATTTTTGGAGGTATTCTGCGGCAAGCGACATCTCCTCCTTAGCGTGGTTTACTCTCATCTCTAGTAGCGCGTCTTGAAATGGAGTGATTTTCATCAGATACCCCGGGGTTTTATCTAAGGCCAAGGCCCAGGGTTCTAACACATTGTATTGCACCGCTTTTTCTAAAAAAGTGGCACGCAGCTGGAGATTGATGGCCTCTGTGTTGGCGTTTCTAGCATTCGACCAGGTGCTTTTAGCTTCCCTGGGCAGGCCATTGGTCTCGTCCTTGTTCTGAAAAGATATGTTAAAGTTATATTTTGGTATCATATCTAGATTTCTGGTGATTATTTCCCTTAGTCTACTTTCCTCTAATGTTGTCTGGGTTTCTATATGTGAGCTTGCCTCATTTTCCAGATACATAAGATTGTCTAAGGTTTTATGTAAGCTTGAATTCAAGTTAATACTAGATTCGGTGATAATGATAGGGTTTGGGTGGTGGGACTCTGTGGTACACACTCCCGTGGCGCCCTCTATCATGTAAAATTGCAAACTAAAGCTCTCGGTATTAGCGTCGGTGGCGCCATCTTCCGTGGCGGCCAAAATTTCAGTTTGCTTTCGTTTTTTGCTCGGTGTCGATGTAATAACAATCGATCTATATTTTTCCCGTACGGGGGAGTTTAATCTAGACGTTTGCTCTGATAAATCGTCGAATAAACTGTTGTTATTTACGATTTGGTGAGATGAATCTATATTTTTTCTCCCAAACTGAATAAAAAAACCAGGAGGGTTGAATAATTTTGGAAATATGTCCCAGGCATGGTCGATATTGACAGTATTTTCAAATTCAGCCCAATCAGTGAGTTTATTAACTTCAGACTCTATGTTCTCCTGGCTTAGGCCAGTCATTGAACGAGTTCGAAAACTGCATTTCTCATGTTTTTCGCGATCTTTCTTTTCAATACAGTATATTATATAATGATCGCTCAGGTTGTATTCTATAACACCACTCAAATTAACATAACTACGTCAATAAATATATTATCAATTGTCATTTGGCGACCATTGAGGCCCAGTCTAGTTGGTTTAGATATAAGTGAACATAGGTATTTGTCCTCCATTAGTGACAAGAGGTCCCTTCGGTGCGTGTCATTAACATTCAAGTCTTGCGCAGTATTGATATTGAAATCTCCCATAATGGTAAGATTAGCATGTTGTAATTTTTCTTTAATTACATCAATTATTGGCCTTAATGTATTAACAAAGTCCTTCACACTTGAAGATGGCGCCCGATAAATATTTAATAAAACTAGATTTTTACAATGTGCATACTTGATATAAATAGTTTGTACCTCAATTTCTTTGGTAGATTGGGACAATTCCTGGTCAATAACATAATCAAGCGTTTCTCGTATGTATGAGCATACACCACCTCCACATGTCCTAGATCGATCAAGTCTCTCTAGGTTATATCCATTAAGAATGATATTATTATCCAAGGTTTTTGGCTGCAGCCAAGTTTCACAGAAGAGTATTGCATCAGCTGTGATGCAGGAAAGATCTAATTTTAATTGGTTCCATTTAGGTAACAGAGACCGAATATTCAGATAAAGGTATTTAGCTCCTTTAAGTTTACTAAATTCTGTTAAATTGTTTAAGTTATTACAGGGTTTAGTTGAATCAGTCATATTTCAGGCAGATCGTAATTACAGTTTAAATTTAAATAGGGTATCAAAGTTCCACTCGGAGCTCCTAGCAATTCAAATGAATTTAATGGGCCTGGTACATAATTAGACATGGCAGTGTAGATAAACATAAAGACATGTGTGGCACCCCAGTGTCCAAATGGGTGTCTCATAATGATAAACCGGATAACTGTATGAATCACTTTAGTATAATTCAGCTCTGGCAGTGTTCGGCAGTGGCCGAGTGAATAAGGCTGACTAAGGGAACACATAGAATATATCAGTGAACGAAACATGTTTAAACTAACTGACAGTACTCTAGAATAGAATAGAACCAATGTATTACGGAAGGCCCATTATTACACCCCTGTGCTGTTGCTTCCTATACCTTCAGCATTATATGTCACACTTGGTCAAAGTGGTGCATAACATGTGAGTTATGTCACCCTGGGGACATACAACAAGTAGGTCCGCCCAAAACGTAAATTACTTCTTTTATTTTTAATTATTTATATTTTTTATTTATTAATGGGGTGTAATAAATATGGAACAAAGCTCGGGTGAAGTCTGTACACTTGTTAGTGACCTCGGGAGTGGGGAAGATCTCGGGCTAACGCCCTCTAACTTCCCGCGCTCCCTCGGTCAATAACAAGTGTACAGACTTCCCCCTTGCTAGGTTCCATCTATATAGCGCCCGACCGGGTGTGTCAACGTAAGTGACCAGATAACAATACTGCATGTATGTAAGTAGCAGCGAGAATGATAGCAAAGGTAGTGGTGACCAGTTACACAACAAAACATTTAAGACTAGGGGTGTATTTATATAATAGATATCCCTTAGTGTCTACATCTATATAGATATCCCTTAGTGTCTACATCTATATAGATATCCCTTAGTGTCTACATCTATATAGATATCCCTTAGTGTCTACATCTATATAGATATCCCTTAGTGTCTATATCTATATAGATATCCCTTAGTGTCTATATCTATATAGATATCCCTTAGTGTCTATATCTATATAGATATCCCTTAGTGTCTATATCTATATAGATATCCCTTAGTGTCTATATCTATATAGATATCCCTTAGTGTCTATATCTATATAGATATCCCTTAGTGTCTATATCTATATAGATATCCCTTAGTGTCTATATCTATATAGATATCCCTTAGTGTCTATATGTATGTATATTGTTTATTTCCAGTTCAATCACAGTTACATCAATACAATTATTACAATATAATATCTGGAAATGGGTACGACATTCTATGCTAATCATAGCTCTACCAGGAGGTCCCTTTTACATCTAATTACATTATTATATATATATACATTACAGTTATTCTATTTGGTAGATTCGGTAGTTATTTATTACATAGTATACTACAATATAGTGCGCGAGCTTGTTTGTTCATTAGGGAGGCCATTTGCATTCTTACGAACACTCCTGGTGTCCCGCATGAACAAACGTTGTGTCACTGTGTGGCGTGGTGCGATTTGCATTCTGACGAACACTGGTCGCATCAGCCTTTAGTGTTGAACTAGTCTTCTTGGGGACTATAATAATTACATTACATGTATGTATTTGTGTTGGCGGGCGGTCGGGTGGTTCACATTTTGCATTCTAACGAACACTCATGGTACCAATCGATCGCCCACCTGTACATGAGCTGAGTCGATGGCATTCTGACGAACACACAGTCGAGTCAGCTCATGTCCGTTCGTCGGTGTTGTTGCGGTAGAGAGATAGAGCAGTCGAGGGGCGTTTGTGTTATAGGGTTTGAGTTTATTGTCTGCGTCCCACAGGGGGTCGGCCCCGGCACCGTAAATTTAGGATTTTTTGGTTTTCTAGGGGCCGTTTTGGTTGGCTTGACCTGGGGAGTAAGAATAAAATTCTTCTTCCAGGTAGGATTTGAAATCACTGATTGTTAGGGATGGTTTCCTCCCTTTGGGGGGTAGTTTATTGTACAAATATGGTGCCTGAATGTAATATGATTTCCTGATCCTCTCAGTTTTTGTCATGGGGACTTTCAAAAGTTTGCCACTTGTCAGATTTCTTAGGTTTATTTTCCTATTGTCCGTTAAGTTCTCGTCGCAGCTCATGGAAAAAGCAGTCTGGAGAAGGTGTGCTTCTCTTCTCTCGTTTAAGAACGGTATTTTGCTCGTGATGTGAAGTTCTTTTACACTTTCGGTTTTGTTTAAGTTGTGGGCTATTCTAATAAATGAATTTTGAATAGTTTGGAGTTTCTCCAGGTGTTTTCCCTGAGCTGAGAGATATCACAGAAGTCAATGACTGGTCTCACCATGGTGGTATATACCAGCATTGTGTTTACTGACGATAGTGACTTCCTTATTTTTGAAGTGGCTTTGCGTCTTTTTGTAATTTGATCTATCTTTGCTTGAACATGTGGGTTGAATGTGAGCGCTTGATCTATTATCAGGCCTAAATAGCAGTATTCTTTTTCGTACTCTAGGGGGGCTGAGTTTAAACTCAGTGTTTTTGGTGTGGTTTTCTGTTTCGTATTGCCGAATGTAATATCCATAACTTTACTTTTCTTGATGTTTACAGAAATTTTGTTGTTTCTACACCATTCGCCAACCATGTTCAAGTCACTTTGTAGATCTTCTTTTAGTGTGTTTTCATTTGTCTGTGAATGATATATCACAGTGTCGTCAGCGAACAGTTGTATTTGCGCTTTTCTGACGACACTCTGTAAATCGTTCACATACAGGAGGAACAGTAGAGGTCCCAGGACCGTACCCTGTGGGACGCCGCATCGTACTCTCTCCCTGTCAGAGGTTATCCCATTCACTCGCACTCTCTGATATCTGTCCGATAGGTAGTGACCGATCCAGTTTATAATAGGTTTCGATAGGTGAAACTTATGTAATTTTTCAATAAGGATCGCATGGTCTACCGTATCGAATGCTTTCTTAAAGTCCAGATACACGAGCGATACAGGTTTGTTTTTCACTTTGTTTCGGTAGACGTACCCGAACAGTTTCTGGTGGGCCTGCTCCAGGGAATGGCCTTCTCTGAAGCCGTATTGATATTCATACAGGAGCCTATTTTCTTCCAAATGGGGGTAAATTATGCTTTGTATGACTCTCTCCAGTAGTTTGGCTGGGAGTTTTACCAGACTTATTGGCCTATAATTTGAAGGGTCTGTGCGAGGTCCTGCCTTATATATAGGTACTATGGTTGCCTCTTTAAATTCCTTCGGTACTTTAGTTGTTCTGATCGATACGTTACATAAATGTGTAAACTGGTGAGATAGGGTCAAAAGTATTGGTTTTAGGACTTTGGTTGGCATCAAAGCCATGCCTGAGGATTTATTTGGCTTAGTTTTTCTAATAATGCCATAGACCCTGTTCTGGGTTATCTCTGGAAACTGCAGTACCTGTATGTTATGCTCTATATAGATATCCCTTAGTGAGTGTTGGGTCCATGCCAGTTCCACCTCCCTCCTCTCCCAGGGATCTACCACCGATCTCATGCTTTCATGTTATGGAGATTCTAAACTTTTTTTGGAAGCATGGACATATGGATATTTGCATGGACATTATGGATATTCATTACTTCATGGAAGACTGTACACATATACATACACATACACATTGGCATCCCTGTACACATTTACATAACGAACACACAAAACACAAGTCAAAATCCAGTGGGTTTCCACACACAATCCATGTTGGGTAATCCGGTTGAGGCAACAAGGCTTATATAGCAAATGAGAAAGAAAATAATGTACCTTAACAGCGGTGGTATGTTTGTCGTCGGTTCTGTGTCTCAGACTTGGCCTTAGAAGGCTAGGAGTCTGCAGGCTAGGAGTCTGAAGTTCTGCAAGTTGTGGTAGTATGGTAGTAAACTGCAAGTTGTGGTAGTATGGTTGTTCAGTGATGTTTTCGTC
Source organism: Sthenelais limicola (assembly GCA_942159475.1). NCBI lineage: Eukaryota > Metazoa > Annelida > Polychaeta > Phyllodocida > Sigalionidae > Sthenelais > Sthenelais limicola. The sequence continues at coordinate 9,337,252 of OW804097.1, forward strand.
TTTCTATCTGGACTGGATGTGGTGCCATATCCTCGGCGGGGCCCTGCTTATATCCCCCCAGCCTGAGGCTTGACCTGGAGAATAAAGAGTGAAATGAGCAGGTCAGTTCAGCGTGATTTCGCTTAGATCTTGAAGCGCCGCTAGAAGAAAGCTAGATCTGAGGGCTGAGGTCTGGGTGTGGCTGAGGTCTGGGTGTGGCAGTGTGAACTCAGCTTTCAGAAATCGCGCTAACTACCGTGGCTTCATTCAAGAGCCAGGTGCGCTTGAACAAGAAGACAGATTGTAAAATTTAACAGTGCACCTTCCGGAATAAAAAATAAGAATATGTCTTAATGCGACGAACATTTGTATTTAATACCAAATGTGATGAACATTTCTATTTAATACCAAATTAAATTATCGGTAGATATCAGTGCTAGTGGTCAATGCCCGACGATCATTTTCATTGAATAGATTTTTGGAATTAGTAATTGAATGTACCACTGTTTGGAATTCTTGAATGATACTGGTGTACTTCCAGTCGGGGAAATACGAACACCGATTGTACTGTTCAGATGATTAATCAAGAAAGAATAAAAGGATTAGAACAAATATCAGCCAGTAACAATACTTGTATTACCGTTATATCAGCCCATCTTTCTTGGTCAATTGTGGAAGAGGGCAGGTCTTGTTGATATCAACAGATATGCCCATTCCTGTGTTAATATCAAGACAAAATATTCGGTGAAATCAAGAAAATATTCGGTCCTAGACTTTGTATGCATTTGTGATGTTTCCAACTGCTAGTTATTGGATACTGCTGGACAGAGATAAGATACTTGTTATTTAAAGCTGTAACAAAATGAAAGATACAAGATGAACGCATTGAAAGATACAAGATTATAAAGATGTATTTAAAGATACGAGATTATAAAGATGTATTTAAAGATACAAGATTATAAAGATGTATTTAAAGATACGAGATTATAAAGATACAAGATGAATGTATTGAAAGATACAAGTGCCGATCCGCTTGCACGTAAATAAAGACACAACAAGGCTTAACCTTCCATGGACTTTATTACTTCTTGGGACACACCTGTCCTAAACTCAAACAGCATGAGTTAGGGTTCTCTTGTCTTCTTGACACACATAAAACGGGTGTGAGAACGTATACAGAATGAGTAATAAAGATAAGATTTACAGTGACACTACATTAGTGTAATCTCTCGGACTGACGTCCTGTAGGTACATATAGTACATAGAAATGAGTGGGTAGAAAGGTTATAACAGTAAAGTGAACTTATAAGAACATTATGACCAATATGCTGATAAAAGACCGTACACATATTCTGATGTGTGAAGGTGTACATTGGTACTGCCCACTGGGGTAGTTCAGGTGTACTAACCCACAGTGGACAGCACCTCAATGCAATAGAATAGCAATACATTAAGATAAGATAAGATAAGATAAGATAATTCTTTATTTGCCATAAGATGTTTGACAAAGAGGTTACGTTCTTCTCGAGAGGAGGTCTTCCCGAACATGCCTTTCTTGGTTACCTTTTTCTTGGTTACATATGACTAAGCTACGGTTATATAAGACATCATGAATATTAAAAGACGTTGATCAGGAAAACAATGGACTGATTAATTACTCGGTCCGGACTTAATCAATCATTCCTGTGAGGGTCTCACAGAGACGTATAATTACAAATGCTGCATGTGCTAGTGCAAATAATAATAACAATAATAATAATAATAACAATAATAATAGCGGTATAATCATGGGGTATTCATAATTACTGGACATCGGTGCCAACAGATAAAAACGTGCGGAAAGTACATATAAAAATACAGAGCAATATACAGAAAAATACGTGTCTTGAGGCTGTCACTTTGAATCAAAGGTATGGTTGACATGTTTAATGAAGGTGAACCTGTCTTCTATTTTGTGTAACTCAGTCTTGAGGTTGTTCCACCCAATCTGACATTTGTATATAACAGAATTTTGAATTTTTGTCGTTTTAGGGGTAAAGGGTTTTAAATTTCTGCGACCCTCTGCATGACTCCTGGTGCCAAGTTTTCTTTTGTCTAAGTTGTCCTGGTCTTTTGCTAAATGGTGAGCTATCTCAATGATATGTCTTTCCCTTCTGTCGCTGAGGGGTAGAATGTTTAAGAGGTTATGTTCATTTGTAACGTTGTCAAGTTTATTTTTATCAAAGATAATACGTAGTGCTGAATTTTGTAGTACTTGTAATTTCTGTAGGAGGTATTGAGGTCCAGAGTCATATACAAAGTCGCAGTAATCAAAGTGTGGCAAGATAGCCATCTTGTATAGATCTTGGCGTGCCTTTTTGGTGAGAGAGTTTCTTGCTTTGTAAAGTAGTCTGATTTTCAGGGAAACTTTTTTAATTAGGTTTTGCAAGTGAGGTTTGCAGGAGAGTGAGTGATCCAGTAAGAAGCCTAAATATTTGTATTCGGTTACTTTCATAAGATTGGATGTACCAAGTTTCAAAGAAGAGACACATTCACCTTTGTAAGAGGGAGAAATGGCAAAATTAATGACACTGCATTTGTCAGCGTTTAGGGAAATTTTGTTGTGGCGGCACCAGGCACTAATGTTGTGGAGGTCCTCTTGGATTTTCGAATTTGCTTCACATTCTTTTATATGGTTAACAAAGACTACCGTGTCATCTGCGTAGTGTTGGACTTTAGAATACTTTACCGACTTATGTAGATCATTTATATAGATCGAGAATAAAATTGGACCAAGAATTGTTCCCTGAGGCACTCCACAGGTGACCGTGCCTGTTTCCGATTTGTGACTATTTATGCAGACCGATTGTTGTCGACCCGATAAATAGTCCTGAAACCACGACAGTTCTACATCTCTGATACCATATGTATAAAGCTTGTCTAATAGGGTTTGGTGGTGCACAGTATCGAAGGCCTTTCTAAAATCGAGAAATACAGTTGTATTAAATTGTCTATCATTTAGGCCGTGGTAGATATCATTAAGGAAGTCAATATGTGCTTGTTGAACCGAATGGTTCTTTCTAAAGCCATACTGTTTTTCAAAAAATAAGTTATTGCTTTCGAAAAAGTTTGATAGTTGTGCATGTACCACCTTTTCCAGAATTTTTGACGGTAGGGAGATGCAGGAGATTGGTCTGTAATTATTTGCCTGATTTTTTTAGCCATTTTTATGTAGTGGGGTCACTTTCGCCTCCTTGAAATTTCCTGGGACCTTTCCCGATGCTAGGGAGAGGTTTACAATAAAAGCCATCTGAGGAGCGAGTACACTCAGACAGGGTTTCAAAATTTTTGCAGGCATGAAGTTGATGCCTGTGTTCTTGTAGTTATCAAATTTGCTAATAATTTTTTTAATCTCTTTTGGAGATACTTCATCAAAGGAGAATGTTAAATTGTTTAAATCATTATTGTCTCTATCATGTGGCCTTTTCATGGCCTTTTCAAACTTGTCGGCATCACTACTCGACAAGGGGACAATCTTTTTTGCAAGGTTGGGCCCGACATCCAGAAAGAAATTATTAAATTCGGAGCACACTTGTTCTCCTGTTAACATACAGCCATCTTTTTCAAGAGATATTTCATTATTTGTTACAATTTTCTCTGGGTTAATGATCGGTCTCAATATTTCCCAGAATTTTTTAGGGTTTTTTCCCTGTACACCTAGGTTATCTTTTACATGGGTGGCCTTTGCCAGTTTGCACCTCTTATTGACAACATCTCTCGCAGACTTGGCTCGGGCCAATAGTACTGGATCATTGCTCGATTTTGCTTTTCTGAACAGTCTGTCTCTTTCATTCATCAGAGTGGTCAATTCATTTGTAATCCATTTTTCCCTAATTTTTACCCTCCTAAATAGCTTCACCGGGCACATTCTATCAAGGTATAATTGTATCTTACCCAGGAGATAATCCCAGCCTTCTTCTGAGTTTTTCAATAGGTAGAATTCTGTCCAGTCAAGGTCTTTCAGAATGTCATTCAGAATTTTTTGGTCCAAACTTTTGGTATTTCTGGCCCAGAAAGTGTCTGTTTTGTATCTGGTTCTAGTTTTCTTTCTGATCAAATAGGTTGGGTGGTGGTCTGATGTTGAGTCTAAAATTATGCCAGATGAGCTAATAATTTGTGAATTTGAGTAGAAGTGGTCAATTATTGTTTTTGATTTCAGGGTGGTCCTGGTTGGTAATGTTATGTATTGTGTTAGATTAAATTTTGACATTGTGGCCCTGAGCTGGACAGAAAAATTCGACATTGAGTTTTTTACTACACTGTAATCAAGGTTAACATCTCCACTTAAAAAGATCTCTCCATTGTGTTGTATGTGGGATAGAACATCCTCCAGTTTGTCTAAGAAAATTGCTGCAGATCCACTTGGTGGCCTGTAAATATTTAAAATCAATATGGGTTTTGAGAATTTGTTTTTGATTAGGAGTACTTGAATTTCGACATCTTTGTTGGAGACGTTCAGATCCTTGTATGTGTCAGGATCAACGTTATGACTCTTTTTTGCATAGAGACAAAGCCCCCCTCCCCTCTTTTTGCCCTGGCGATCACATCTGAATAAATTATAATCGGTTATACCAATGGAGTTATCATGAGTTTTCGTGTCTAGCCATGTTTCCGAGAAGCACATAAAATCAACTTCTCCCCCCTGAAGCACGACATTTACTTGTTCAAAACTTTTGACCAAACTTCTGATGTTCCATGAGACAAACTTTAGGCCTTTACATGAGCCAAGATCTGCGAAAGATTCCAGTTGTTCACACGTCATTAATGTGTTCGAGGTTTTTCCCCTATAACCATAAAAATATATAAAATAGTATACAAAATGCAATCTTAGGTGTCCTAAACTAGTAGCACCGGAGTGAAGTAGCACCTAATTGGTAGAAATGATACCCGGTTAAAGTCGATAGGTAGCACCAGCCTTGTTTCAGTATCGAGACAAGGTGTGCTAGCTGACTAGGTGACTTAACCCTATTCCAAGACTAGCTACAGAACTATGAAAACTATGGCAATCCAAGCATGACCAAAAATCATTATAATTACATTTATACAGTTGTTCACTATATCCAGTTCTGCCCCATAATCAGTGGGGTGGGGGTAGGTGGAAGGGACCATGGGGGAGAAACCCAGGCGAAAGAGTACTAAGGTCAAGTTTCTCTTGGCCAGGGTCGTCCCACAATCCCATCCACCACCACGCACGACACTTAGACCCATGAGACAGAGAGATGTAGACATGGACATTCCATGCATGTACCCGGCTAGGAAGACACTCAGATAAATTTGTATATCCGCACCAGGCACTACATAGGTATACAGTGTAAGTGCAAAATGAAATGAGAGTTTCGACTACATATGTAATGTGGCAAGATCAGCAATTTTAGCAGAGAGCAAAAAATTGGTACATCGGGGAGAACATACAATTACAATTGCGTATATCACCATATGTCTCTATACATGGAGAGACACAAGTATGCAGAGCATAGATGAACATAAATCAAATGATATCTATTGATAACAATAGTAATGATAATAAACGAAGTGATTTGTACAGTGTTGTAGCACAATCATAATCATTAGGTGGACTCCTAAGCAAGAATATACCATTACCAGGTACGACCTGTTTAATCAGCGATAAGAGGTTTTTTTTTTACCTTGAGATAAAAAATGAAATAATAATAATAATGAAACAATAATACAAAAATAATAATAATGAAACAATAATACAAGAGGCTTTTACCATGAGATAAAAATGGTACAGTAATAGCCAGTAATAATAGTGGTCATACATTTTAGCAACACAGCCATTAGGTGGACCTCCTCAGCCAGAAGAGTACTAATGTCAAGTTGCTCCCTAGCTGAGTCAGAACAGAGCTATTTCTATGTGCATATTTTTAGTGATTTTTTCAGATATCCCTGATGGATTTTGGGTATTTTTACGGTTTAGTTACTCTCTTCCCTAATTTTAATATTTTTTTGAACACAGGTGGAGATTGCCCTAGCCCAAAATTCTAATAGGGTAGGTGGTAGATGACAGCCATCTGAGTCTAGTACACCATAGTTGTGCGTGTATTGTCCATTCGAGGGATGGTATCGGTGCACTCTTCTATTTGTCCATGGTGTGGCTGCTTGGTGACGTGAGTTGAATTCTTTTATTTCCTTGCTTAACTCTTCTATTGTTTGATTGAGCACATTCTGTTGGGGGTGTGCAGGCAGGTCCTCTAGCTGTAATAGTCCTGCTGTAATATTTCTCCTATGGTTGTAAGAGTTCAGACACATACCCGTTGGCAACGCAAATGATATAGCTGGGCTTGTTCTGCAGACATTTTTAATATGAGTGTAAGAATTTTGGGCTTCCTGCATATAGTGGTTTACGGCGGTTTGAGTTGAAGGATGTCTTAATGAGACAGCACCCGTGAGCCTGTCTTTTGATGTTATGGAGCATATCCCAGCTGTTACAATGACTTGAGAGGGGTTGAAGTGTCTAAGGGTAGTGGTGGCCTGGGATGTGACTTCGCCAATGCCAGCCCCACTCTTAAAAAAGTTGTTGAATTGGAAACTAGAGTCATTCTGAGGCTTCATCAATGTCATGTGCCTCATACGTGAGTCTCCGAGTACAAGTATTTTTTCCATGGTTCAGGGTGTATAGGTATATCAGTACTGAGCATATAAAGTAAGATAATATAACTAAATCAAACAAAATACAAACAATGCAGTCAGGTAGTCCACTAATATAGCAAAGTAGTTAATATGAGTCCCTCAACTGTGCGAGCGGACCTTCAGTTACAAGTTCAGTGAGAATTTGATCAGTTCTGAGATCGGTTATGAGTTGCAGCTGGGCGATAATATGGTGTGAAGTTTGTAATGTCTTTTAAAAACTCAATCGGGGGTGATGACAATTTTGCTACACAAGGACTAGTTCTGACCTTTAATGAGGTCCCTTTTGACACCTTCAGTGTTTTCAAAAGTTCATTAAATTGTACTGCTGCTGCACCAACAGCTGATTGGATTACTGGAATCATTTGATTGAACAATGAAGTGGACATTTGACTGTCAGCTGCAGTCAGATTGCTGGCCTCTGTCACATTAGTAGGAGGAGAGGGAATATTTTCTGCAGGGATCAGTGGCTGTGTATCATCTAATACGACTAAGGAACTATTCACCTGCTGACCTTTATGTGGTGTCCCAGTCGATGGATCATTTATGAACACTTCGTGGCTTGATGTGTAGAGAGCATCCGAGGATTCTAATTCTGTGTATTGCAGAGAAAGACCTGGATCAGGTAGGTCGTTATTACCTTTTTCCTCTTTGGTACTATTTTTCTCTTTTGTACTGTCTTTCTTAACTATGGTCAGTGATGTTTCATCCGTTGTGCTTGCGTCGTGGTCCTGGGAGATGTTTAATCCAGGCTCTGCAATAATATTTCCAGCCGTAGGTGTAGATGTCATGTATGCCATGAACTGTGAGAATTGGCTGTTGTTGCTACTATTTAACTGACTGTTGTTTATATTTAACTCAGCATCTAGTCTTTTATGGTCATCCCCTTCGCCTTCTTGACTGTATTCCATGGTGTTGATATTATTATTTCCGTCCTCGATAGAATTTGCGGCAGTGGCCATGATAGGCGATAATAGGGGTGATGAGTAATCTAAAATGGCGCGAAGTGTGCGTCTCGAGTGTGTATGTTATAATCCACAAGTGTCTGTTTAAATCTCCAAAGCTGTGATCCCTTATTAGTGGCAGCGGTGACAGTCCATATTCATAAAATAAACATTGTACATATGTAGTCGGTTGAATCAATATATCATGTTTGGGAGCCTATAGAAGTTTCCACTAGCTGTAGCTGTCCATCGTATACTGATAAGAGGAATGCATATACATTGGTAATACATTGGAATACATGGAATACATGGAATACATTGGTAATATAACAAAACCCACTACACAAGATTATAAAGATGTATTTAAAGATACGAGATTATAAAGATATGAGATGAATTCATAATCTAAGGCAATGATCGGCTCATATATTATAATTACTTCTATATATTATAATTACTCGAATAAAGGTATTTAATTTCTCAAATCTAAATCCTTGAGGGGAGTGTTGTATATAAATCCTTGAAGGGATGTTGTTGCTCGTTCCTTAAGTTTCCTTAGTTCCTTATCTCCCTACAAACGTTTAGAGATGGAACAATGCATCACTGGAACAATGCATTTATCACTGCAATTAACAGGCATTTATCACTGCAATTAAGAGGAATAATCATATTATAATACAGCCAATGATTATGTAGATGTAGTTGTACTGCCCTCTGGACCAGACTGGGTTCATTGTTAATTCAATATCACCTATTTATTAGGCCTACTGATAACGTTTTTTTTTTTTTATATATATTTTTGATCTACAGTCATTCGAATGTATCTACATTGATGGGTACAATTGTTAATTTTTGCCTACATTCGAAATTTTTATTTGTAACCAGTCTGGTTTTGGCCCTTAACATGTTATGGACCCCATTCCCTTGCCCAAGGCCTCCTCAGCAGAGAAGCAAGCATTCTGGGTCAATGTGTAGCAACTATAAACAATATTAATTATCTTTCGAAATTAACATTGGAGAAGGTTAATCAAAATTAACATAGGAGATGGTTTATCAATAAAACTGTTAAATCAATAAAAGTGTTAATTGATAGAATATAGTATAGTGGGGTTAATCGATAGAAGTGTTTGGGGAAATCGATAGAAGTGTTTATCAAAATTACAATCACGGGGTATTGTCTAATCACAGGGTATTGTCTAAACAATAATCACCGAACTAATAATCGCCGAAATAGGATGTTTAAGAGAATAGTAGGATGTTTAAGAGAATATTAGGCCTACAGTAAATAGTAAGCTTACAGTAGTTGAACAACTAATATTTTCGGCGGGGAACTAATCTATTTGGTTGGCCCTAAATTTACCACCAAAATCCAAATAATTTACCACCCATCAAACAAATCACTAGCATTGTCTTTAGTTGTTAGTAGAAGTTACCACCTCACACTGCATACCGCTGCAGCCCCGTCAGTAGTTGACGGCATGTGTGGCTGTAACTCCCAGCACTGTACAGGATGTATAAATGACGATCAGCGAGGTGGGATGTTTAATAAAGAGACAGAGATGCTGATAAACAAACAAAGATGCTGAAACATTAGTGCAGGATATAATGGCATTCATATGAGTGTAACATTAAAATAGAGCCTTTTGTGACCAACCGCCATGCATTGTTATTGTCGTGAATTGGCCGTACGGTAACCCTAGGCCTAGTCCCATGCCTATGTCCCAACACTAAACCTGGTGAGATCATATCACTTACCTGGTAAACTTACCTGATTACTGCTCATCGAATCACCTGATTACTTGATTGCTGCATATAATTGAATTAGATGAGAAATAAAGTGCCGAGAAAACTGTTGATTCCAAAACGGCGGCCATGTTTTTAAATTCGAGCTGACATGGGTGGTATGGGTGGTATGAACAAGCAGATGTTATTCTATTTCACGCCCGATTTTTAAGCCATATATGCTTATAAAAAGAGAATTCAATAATCTCGTCTCTTTTAGGAAGTACTCCATTAAATAATACACAATTCTGACTTAATTTCGTATCCACATCATTATTAATCATTTGCTGCCTCTGTAATTGTTCTGTTAGATGCTCAACTTTATATTTTAACTCTGCTAAGCGATTTTCCAACCTTGTTGTTTTTTCAGCACAAGCATTATTCACGAGTATCTTGTCGGTTAGACCTGTGGCTACTTCCGAGCAGAGGGTTTGAGTATGAGCTACAACATTGGCGATTTGGTTGTGTCCGACACAAAGAGATTGTAACAGATATAACAGTTATATTCTTTAGTGGTATTGACAATATGAGCAATATTTCTGAATCTTAACAGTAAACTTTTTTGATACACTTCAAGAGGCTAACTTGTACTGTACTGTACCTGTACCTGTACTGGTTCGACCAATTAGATTACCAAGGAATCAAATAAACAATATTAGTTCTGACAAAGGTATCAATATTGTGACATTTACTACTGTATGTCATTAATACCTCATTAATTATTTGAACCATCACAGCCTCACATGCAAAGTGTATGTCAGCCCTATTCCCTATACTGTTATATGCTTCTGTGGTGGTATTGGGTTATTTATTTTTTTATTTTTTTAAAATCTATTTCTCTATCCTGCCATAAGCTCATAACCTTATGTCCATGTAAGATCTTTGGAAATAAAGAATTAGTTGAATTGAATTGAATTGAATCTTGGCTTCTACATTTCTAAGAGTTTGCTGTCCTTGCGAAGGGATTTTTGTTCTGAAAAAGAAGAAAAAGACAATATTCTCGACTTCTTTTAGCCCTTTTAGGAAACATTGGAGGGTGCGAAAAAGGTGATACATAATATCTGTGCAGAGAAAAACTTTGCTTTTGTAAGAAGTTATCCCCAAGAGCTAGTCGGCGATAGAATTTATTATTTCATTTAAACTTTAAGAGTTCTATTTGTTCCTCTATATCGGCCTTTAGCCTTTTCCACATTGTTCTCTCTTCCTTACCAGTTGCTTTAAAAGAGTGGGAATAAATGGACACGTTATTTGTGTATTGTCTGCTGGTGGGTTAGTTCAGCCGAGCTACCCCAGTGCACAGTACAGGTCTGAAGTGGCCTTTTATGATATTCTATTGTTACCTGGTCTCATTTTATATATAACAGCAGACTAGCTGTTGTTGTCAACAGATACAACAACATGGGTTTAAACCACATACTGCCAAATGTTGTATTCTTTGCTGTTGCTCTATTGCATTTCCACTGTCATCCTTTGTGCTTGTGTTAATGTTACAGAGTTTGTGATAGTCCCTAAGACACCAGTGATCTTGGGCTGGCCTCGGAACAGGCAGGATTGTGTGGGCTTATGTCAACAAGTTCTCTGATACAATAAAACCCTTGTGAACAGGTTTTGCTGTCGTTGTTCCAGTGTTTTAACATAGCCCAGTTAAGGGATACAAATCCAAGCGAGATCACAACACTTCTAATATGTCATGTTGAAGTTGAATGCAAACTGCTATTGTATTAAAGGGGCACCTTCAGTGTAAAAGGGGTGGGTGGGGCCAGCATGATCTGTCCCCTGTCAGACACAGTCCAATGTGGCACTAACAATGTAGCCTACTGTTGTAGTGGGTGAAAGGAAGTGAACCTTGCTTAGAAGGATGTTTGCAGGTAAAATATCTATCAAATGACAGAAATACCCAACGTTTCTTATCTTTGTTTAACTCTATTCTTTGTTAAAAAAATACTTTGGTTTTAAATATATCATAAAGCTGTGATAAGGACTGTGACAATGTGAGCTATTTTCCCTCAGTACAAATAACTTTTCCGGTCAGTTTCTGCAATGTGTGTAGTGATATAAAAACGATCAAAAACATTGTTTCCAATTGATATTTGTATAAAAACTCAAGTAAGTAAGACCTCGCCAGCACTCACTTCTTTATTACCAACCAACACCCAGAGATGACTTGGTCACAAGTCAACAAACGCCCACTGGACACATGTCCTTTATGAACAAACACATAATATGCAGAGACAAGGTATAGAGATATAACATAGACATGGCAGTACAAGCTTTATACAGGTTAAATATCAAGACATAGATAAGTACAACCTCTCATGGTCAATACACAATACTACCTGGCGCGTCGACCAACACCCTCTTACCATCACTTACAATATCACAAACCCCATCCGTCTAATGTACACTAGATGCGTGGACCCGGCTTTGGTTCAGCAAATACTAATCCAGAGCCATGCACCACAATGCTCTCCCCTTTTTCTTTAAAGGAGAGCAAAACCGCTTTAGACTTTTTAAATACAAAAACACTATACCTTAAGGTTTTAACACATGAAAGTAATGAATAGTAAGAGTAAATAGCATATGTCGTAAACAGGAAGACGAGAGATAAAGTGTAAACTGTACATAATGTTGTGATGAATAAAGCATTTAAAAACAAAAACAAGGTCGAAACATCTTTTTAAGTATTTGTTCTCCTACAAAGTTGTATCATCTCAGAAATGTACTAGTACTGTAATTTTTCAATGCTTTTGCTTCAATAAAATCTTTGAGCAAACAATAATGATTGTCATCATTTATAATTATTATCAACAGCATGAGCTAGACCTATTCAGAGAAATGACATGATTCCAAGTGTTTTCTCCCAAAACTGCAATGTTGCCTGAAATCAGAAATCTTTATAACGACACGCCCAGTTTCATATGAGCTTTCATTCTTATGATATTGTTGTTGATACGTTGAGTATTGACTCTGATGTTGGAACATATGAGGGCAAGAGGTATGTCTAGCCACATAGCTCCTGATTGAACCAGTTTCTGTTAATATATTATCTCTACCAAGTATAATAGAGTTCTGTCGCCAGAAAATGTACAAATCACCTTCACCAATCCCCTCAAATAAACCAATTTTCAGAGAAAAATAAAGTTCAATATGCAGTTCAACCTAACCAAACAGAATCACTGCAATGCCACATAATTATAACCAAATTCACCTAGTATCAACCAAATTGCAGCCTAATAAACTGTAAACTGTCCCAGAATAAAGGCCCATACTATGAACTGTCCCAGAAGAGTGGCCCATACTATAAACTCTCTCAGAAGAAAGGCCCATACTATGAACTGTCCCAGAAGAAGGGCCCATACTGCCCCAGAACAAAGTCAATATCTATACCCTTCATATGGCATCTGTAAGCTTCTGTCACAATATTTAATTCCTTGAACATTGTCCATCCAGCTTTCACCCCGGGGTATTCTATATCATCAGCTACCTGCAATATATTGAATAAACCAAATTAAACATTATTTACTCCACGTTGGTGTATGTACCACACGCTGTTTATATGGGCGGGAGTGCGTGTGGTAATCTATCGAGAAATCCACGCGTGAAAGATGGGGCTAGTAACAAGGGCTCCCATTGGTTGATACAGTCACATGATCATATCGTTGTTATCGACCAATCAGATCACAGCTTCCTCCTGGGTTTTGGGCGGCTGGTCAAACTAAGTCAAGTCATGGCTGTAAATTTGTTTTTGTAAGTAAAATGCCTTTAATATCTTTAATATACTTGAACATAGCAACGTGGGAGTAAATATAGTACCTAATTCGAATGTGGTACTCGGGACACTTTTACACTGGCCTCGATGTTTGTTTTTTTTCGTAACCCACTCGCCTATCGGCTCGTGGGCCACGAAAAAACAAACATCTCGGCCAGTGTAAAAGTGTCCCTCATATCACATTCTCATTAGGTACTATCTATTTCACCATTATATTCTTTGTTTACGTTTCTAAATTAGTTTTGGCTACCAGTCATGGTAACCAGAATGCCATAACATTTGCAAAACCAGTTTGAAATGATGGCGCTTGGTGAGACCTTTAATTTGAGCTTTTACACAAGCATATTAATGATGGAAAACCAGATTTTCTTTTTAATAAGAAAATAGGGGCGGTCATTTTGTTTTGGGTGGTTAGAAGGGTAAAAACAGATTTGTCAGCTTGGTAAGATTTATTTTTTTTAATTTAATTTTTTTTTTACTCTAAAATACCCCTAGAATGTTTTAAACGTGTTTAAAGGCATGATCATGTCAGATGATCCCACATGAAGTGTACTGTAATATGCTTGTGTTGATGTGCACACACCATCTATTTGCTATCAGTTCTGACTGTAAATAATGTACCTTGCATAATGTTTTAGTTGGATACAAACATAAATAAATAAAATAAAATAAATAAAACATACAATTTTACCATGTGGGTCAGATCTTCAGAAAATGAACAATCGGTAGCTCTACATATTTAATAAATTATGCTAAAATTGTCAAAACTAGGTATATCTGAGTATATTTGATATTGTGTTGATTCAAACATTCTGTTCGTTATGTTGAACTGTACATGGAACCTCATTTTTGTCTTAAATTTGTGCTGTTTTAGACAATTAGTGAAGGTGAATTGTACATTTTCTGGCAATCTGTATAGTGCAACAGGACATGGGTCAGGTTTTCAGAAAATGCACAATCTACAGTTCAATACATCTATCAAATTCTGCTAAATTAGAGTGAGAAATGATAAATACTAGATGTATCTGGGTATATTTGTATTGTGTTCATTCAATAAATCTGTCTGATTATGTTTAACTGTATTTTGAACCTAAATTTCGTCTTAAAGGTACATTCCAGCGTTGTCAGCACTGCAGCAGGTGGGAATTTAAGGAACTAATGCATGAAACAATAGAAGTCAATATATTTTGTTCAAACTTTGTCTTGAGAAAGAACATGGTTGGGGGAATACAAATTGCCAAAATAACTGGATGTTATCATATCATTTTGTGTTTTAGGGATGAGTGAATTTTACTTCCATTCACTATTGATTTCAATGGGGGAAACTCATTGTGATACAAGTTTAGCTGAACAACTTTTTTTTTAGTTCAATGACCCCTTATTTTTTAATTCCAAGGGTAGAATATCATGTCAGCAATGTATATGCAGATTTTAAAGAAAATCGTATGATTCAATCATATGCTATTGGGGAAAATGCAGAAAATACCCATTTTTCCCATAGGCTTCTATAGTGAACAGTAGTAAATTTCAGTGGTCCCTGAAATAAAAACTAATCCAATGACATATGGTTTTTGGGGGCTTTTTGGGTTCCCCCAACCATGTTCATTCTAAATCCAAAGTTTAAAGAAAATTCCATGATTCATTCATTTTTTTTATCAAACACTGGTATTTACCTTTAAATATGGGTTATTTCAGAGCATTGGTGAAGGCCAATTGTACATTTTCTGGCGACTTGACCCATATAGATCAATTATAAGAAAATTAACACTATATATAATAACAATTCAATTTACATACCCAACTAAAGTGAAACAAATCCCCAATACATAAAAAGATCCATGATTTTAGGTTTATCAAGATACTTACATTATGAGTACATCAAATACTTACAATCAAATGTTTTTTTGCAGCCATTTTTCTCATGTTGATCAAATCTGGAAACACTTGTTTCAGGTCATGGGCTCCGTCAATGGACACTATATCACATTGTCCTTTCATTCTCTCTGCCCATAAAGGCATGATCATGTCAGATGATCCCACATGGAATTCAAACCTCTGATTAAACATAGTTCTCACCAACTTGGCCATATATGGGGTTTTCCCAAGCCCGATGCCGATATCAAAGGAATGGAGAATTATATCAGGTTTAGAGGTCAACCAAGCAATGGCACTTTGCCCTTGATCAAAACCTATTTCACACACAGTTTTCACCCAAGGGAGCTTGGCCAGTTGCTGGTAAGTGAGGGTTAGTTTTTCATGAAGAGGTGCATGAGGGTGGTTTATATGCTTGAGTCTATCTGCCTCTTTTCTGATTACAGCTAAAAGCTCCTTAAACTTTGGATATGTAGTGGCGGTTGTTGGGATGTCTTTGGACTTTGGTGTAGTAAAAAGTCTTTCACAACTTTCATCCTTTAAATCAGGGATGAAGAAAAGTATCTCTGTCCAGTTTAGAGGCTCTGGATCTACCCAGACATTGTTAATATTTCCAGTTGTATTTCCCTGTAAAGTTGCCAGCGGAATGACTGCTTTTTGAAAAAACAGGATGCTGACTGCGAGCAGTAGACTGACAACTCCTGCCACCATTATTATTCTCTTACTTGCCATTGTGAGTATATACTATTAGCCTTCTTCCTAATCAATTATGATTTGTCTCCCCCTGAAATGGTTAAAAAGACGGTGTTGGTTAAAGATACATTCTTAGCTGTGAACATTTATACACAAATAAATTAGCTATAAATAAGTAAAAATAACAATTTCTTCATCAAATAATTGCACTGTCATATATATGGCGAATCAAATATAGCCATAACCTATATGGGCACCTGTACCTCATCTCCCCTCTAATGGCTACATATGATTCTCCATAATATGGGAGCAGTGTAAACAAAAACAAGGTCTTCAATCAGTGCGTTCAACTGTTGTTATAATACACCATAGAGGTCAGGTCAGGGTGTTATATCACTAACCTGGCAGGTGGTGCACCAGGTACACCTGCTGACCCTGTCTAGACATCCAGTCTAGAGGCAAATTACATCATCATTGGTTAATATATTGCACACTGCACCAATAGACATGTTCTATAAGACAGTCCTTGCACACTACACCATTAAACTTGTCTCATTAGATAATATTATGCACACAACCCTTATATCATG
Source organism: Sthenelais limicola (assembly GCA_942159475.1). Taxonomy (NCBI): domain Eukaryota; kingdom Metazoa; phylum Annelida; class Polychaeta; order Phyllodocida; family Sigalionidae; genus Sthenelais; species Sthenelais limicola. The sequence continues at coordinate 9,353,568 of OW804097.1, forward strand.
TAACCTTATGTCACACTGTTTAATCATCATGTAACATTATGCCACATTGGCTAATGGTCATGTGACCCTATTAATAAATACATAGATGGAACCTAGCAAGGGGGAAGTCTGTACACTTGTTATTGACCGAGGGAGCGCGGGAAGATAGAGGGCGTTAGCCCGAGATCTTCTGCGCTCCCGAGGTCACTAACAAGTGTACAGACTTCACCCGAGCTTTGTTCCATATTTATTACACCCCATTAATAAATAAAAAATATAATTAATTAAAAATAAAAGAAGTAATTTAAGTTTTTGGTGGACCTACTTGTTGTATGCGCCAAGGGTGACATAACTCACATGTTATGCACCACTTTGACAAAGTGTGACATACAATGCTGAAGGTATAAGAAGCAACAGCACAGGGGTGTAATAAATGTTGCTTATGTCATGGTATTATGGCCCCCACACTCTATACATATCCAACTCCTTCCAACTCCTTCCAACTCCTTCCAACTCCTTCCAACTCCTTCCAACTCCTTCCAACTCCTTCCAACTCCTTCCAACTCCTTCCAACTCCTTCCAACTCCTTCCAACTCCTTCCAACTCCTTCCAACTCCTTCCAACTAGTTGTGTTCCTTCCAACTAGTTGTGTTCCTTCCAACTGTTGTGATCATTACGACAAGCATTCACACTGAACTCCACCAGTTGTCTGTTGGTGTGTTGTAAGTGCGACTACGTTAAGTGCGACTATGTTAAGCGGGGACAATTACGATTAGCTTTCTGTGGGGATGACACTGGCCCTCTGTATTACGATGGGCAGAATGTATGCCCATGAATGACCGATGTCCGATGTGCCGAAGTTTTTCAACGATATCGCTTGGGAGAGTGAACAACTGAGTTGTAGGCGTCACAACTGGAGCTGTAAGCATCACAACTGGCCCTCACACTATGCAATAAGATTCAACATTTGAATCTTGGGTTTGTCATCTACAACAGCTCTAAAACAGACCTTACAACTGGAAAACTAGTTGTAAGGAGTTGTAAGGATCACAACTGGTTGGATGCGTGCAGTGTAAAGGGGGCATAAATACATGTGTAGTGGGTCTGCCCTGCTTCATATCAACATTGACGCTGCCGACCAACTACCAACCCGGCCATGGTAGCAAAGGGCTTCTCTACTAGAGCCAGATGCAATAGTCAGTTCTGGCCGGTTCCATCAGGAGGCGACTCAACACCATTGTGAAATCTCTACTGCAGACACCCTCCTGCACATCATAGGCAGAACATACAACTAGCTCCGCAAGGAGATCAGGTGTTTGCTTAACACATCAGACTGGTGACGCGCCATGGACCAAGATACTTATGTTGTTCATATTAAGCAACTTCATTGAAATTACTTGTGTAACTGTATTCTTGGGTCAATAAACGCAGTTGTAACAAACTTTCCCTCGTTTGGTTGATTCTTTCGCAACCTTGTGCCCATGAATCTGCAATTCACTACACTTGTGAATACACTCAATGAAGCACTCTAAGGTACATATCTTACTTACGACATTCTACATCTGTTACATCATTAGTAACGCTACCTTATCCGTACGCTACCTTATCCATACATCTCTTTACTTCAGTACACAGTTAGAACTAAACAAGGTGCTAATAATGGAATATTCATTGTATGGTTACTAGTCCAAAGTTCCATTCACTATTTATTACTTGCCCCTTGTATAGACGAACATTGACATATATTCTTTAGTTTTGAAACATAAAGTATCTAAAAGCCAGAGGTAGAGAGCACAAAATTAGAATTGGAGAGCTTGCTTAAAACTGCATACTAAGGCATTATAACCAACTTTACTCATATGAAAAATGAATCATAAGTCGCAACATTTGTCAAAGTGTTTTATTCACAATTAAATATCTCATTGTAGGAATGTTCTCATGTTAGAGTAATTAATATGACCTAACACCCTAGATACCCCTGTGTACCAAACTTCAATCAAGTGTGAAAGTGTATTAAATATATCCTTGGGTTTTCTAACCATTTTTTAAAGCAAAAAATATAGAAATACTTTTTAATCTTATCTTTTCAAATATGATTTCAAAATCCATTTTTTTCGACTTATGACTCATTTTTCTGTAACAGATCACGTATTATGACTTTTCAGACTAAAATTATCAGCATTCTGCCAGTGGTATATGGTATTACAAACGTTGGTAAATTAACATGCTATCTGACCTTCTAAATAAATAGATATAAAGTATACTACAATTGGCCAAGTTGTTCAGGTTTCTTTCCGGGCTGAACTAAAAGGTAAATAATGTTTTTCAGCTTTAATTAAAGATATACCCTCTCCACACTTGATCAAAGCCATGTTAGCTGTGGCCTGTAATGCCTGCAGTGAACTTCTGAGATGCAGCTGTAAGAGCCAAAGTGGATGTGGGGCAAGGTGTGCAGTCAGAAAAGCCGTCAGCGTTTTAGGCGAAAATTATATATGAATTCATCCTAGATGTTTAATTACATTAATAGGCCTGTGGTATCTCCTCCTCCTATTATTTTTTAGATTGATGTTATCATCAATCTAAATGGATTGGGGTGAGATCTGTCAATCATTGATAGCATCTTGGCTCCTCCCATCCTGGATATCAGTGTGAAGAATCTGTTGATTCTGATATCAGCAGATGGGATCAGAATCATGCTGGTAATGGCTGGGAGGGGGAGGGGATGGCGTTGAGGTGTGAATTAAAGGGTAGACCATGTGTCAAGTGGCAAGTTGCGAAATAAGATGCCTCATATGCAAAGGTGTTAAAGGGACCAACAGAATCACATGGAATGACCAGTCATATATGGGATAGGGATTTCATGTTTTCTGTCTCCACTTCCTCTCCCTCCTACTATCCCTCCCTCTCGAACTTTACATTTAACTGACATCAATCTCCGTTTCCCTTGGAAACGCAATCTTCTACATGAGCCGGAAATAAATAAATAAATGTAAACTGATCACTGTTAACTATTTCTTGTGGGTAGTTGATTCCATAAAGTTGACCCCCATTAAAAGCACTCTGACTCTAATCATTGGGGATTTAATTTCTTAAGTCCCATATATATATATATAACAAATTTTATTCGGACAAATCAATATACAGTTACAGAATTGGGCTTGGATCCTCAATTTGTGAGAGCGGACAGATCTTCCGGCCAGTCCAGAAAGAAGGACGGAATATTCAATAAAATACATTATACATCATGAAAATTTAGTAGTTCATTAGACATCATTTTTCAGTATTCTGTTATCACCTAGAACATATATGGGTCAGATTTTCAGAAAATATACAATTAGCAGCTCTACACATTGAGTAAATTCTGCTAAATTAGGCTGCAATTTGGTCAATACTAGGTAAATTCGAGTATATTCAGCATTGCATTGATTTTACCAATATGTATGGTTAGGTTGAACTGTATTTTGAACTTGATTTTCGTCTGAAATTTGGGATATTTGAAAGGGTTGGTGAAGGTGAATTGTACATTTTGTGAAAATCTGACCCATATGTTAAGCATTAATTTTCCCATATTTGGGGTGATCTGAAATATCTATTCGTAGAAGCCTTTAGTCCTGTTCTGCATCATTATAATCAACAGTAAAATCAGCCTATCGCATACCAGTACAGGCAGCTGCTGCTACAATACACATGTTGTAGTTCGAATTAGTTTCAACATGTAGTAGTGAAGATTTACTTTTACTCATTCAGTTTTGACAGAGTTTTAAATTACTTCATTGTGATTAACAATGGTGTTTATCGATTGTGCGTGCACATTATTATAGTGTGGCATAACATGAGAAACATAATGCCTAGACAATTACATAGGTTTTCAGACGAGTTTCAATTGAAATATAAATTGACTTAAATAATCAATGACTTAATAGCCCCCTATAAGTCCTATGAATACATGTACCACTTTTCAAGACAGTGAATTAAATATATCCTTGCTTTTCGAATGTCATCCTATGGAGTATTTAGTAATATATTACTTTACTGATAATTGCCCACCCAGAAACATTGCAAACGTGTTTTCAGACATAAATATATCAAACATAAAATATAAAAACACTTCTTAGATGTTCTTAAACATCTTGAATATATCAAAAGTTCATACATCTCTACCTTTAAATAAACACCATTCAAACAGAAAAAAGTTCATACACGTCTAAAGAAATGATGTATATATACCTCCAACATGTTCCTAAACTTTAAAAATATCTTTCTCCAAATTATTTTGCCCCCTTTTATCCCTTCCCGGCCTCAGGAAAATGTTACATTTCCTACTGTTATGCATTGAGTCTCCCTCGCGTGAAGGCTTGTTTGTGGTCCTGTGCCCAAAAGTGGGTCACGTGACCGTGGAGGCGTGGCTACGTCCAATTAATTGACAGCATGTGGTGAAAATTTGGCGCTTTTATCCGGAACGTCCACATCCATCTCAAATCTGGCCTTTAGCTGCCTGACTAAAAGAATGATGAAGATAAAGATAAAGAATGAAGCACTGGCACATTACCTGGCAAAGTCTCCCAGTCGGTAGTGAAGTAAATTAATAGTCAACGGAGATTTCCCCTAGTACCTTGCACAGGCTGATTGTGTGACGATGGAGGGTGGAGTAGGTGGAGAGGTACAGAGAGGGTGTAGGTGTTGAGGGGAGATGCCCAGGGGGTGTTGAAAGGGGGTTCGGGGGTCAGATGGGTGGAGGTGGTGAGAGTCAACAGAGATTTCCTTAGCACCTTCCACAGGCTGATTGTGTGACGATGGAGGGTGGAGTAGGTGGAGAGGGTGTAGGTGTTGAGGGGAGATGCCCAGGGGGTGTTGAAAGGGGGTCGGGGGGTCAGATGGGTGGAGGTGGTGAGAGTGGCGGGCGGAGGGGGGTAAATAGATGGAACCTAGCAAGGGGGAAGTCTGTACACTTGTTATTGACCGAGGGAGCGCGGGAAGATAGAGGGCGTTAGCCCGAGATCTTCTGTGCTCCCGAGGTCACTAACAAGTGTACATACTTCACCCGAGCTTTGTTCCATATTTATTACACCCATTAATAAATAAAAAATATAATTAATTAAAAATAAAAGAAGTAATTTAAGTTTTTGGTGGACCTACTTGTTGTATGCGCCAAGGGTGACATAACTCACATGTTATGCACCACTTTGACCAAGTGTGACATACAATGCTGAAGGTATAGGAAGCAACATCACAGGGGTGTAATAACGGAGGGGGGGGGGGGTGCTGATGGTGGTGAGGGTGTGCATGCAGGTGGTGAGGGTGGAGTTGGAAGTCAAAAATCTATAGTGCATAGCTGAATTTTGAGTTTTTCACATGTTACCATGGCAACTAAATATATTTTTGGAACAGATTTATTTATTTCTTAATTATGACATGAAATAAAAACCAGTTATGAAACTTCACACACATACAGATACTAGTATGGGCTTATTAATTTGTCAAGAATGTTTGACCTTGGATGAAGGGCAAGTTCATTTATTCTAGGTCAAAATATGGAGTTTTCTATACGTTTTGACAAGTATTGAAAAACTCCATACTTTGACCTTGAATAAATCACCTTCCCCCTTATCCGCGGTCAAAATTATTAAAAAATGACAAAATGTATACCAAAAACAAAACGCGGATGGATGCCGACTGTCAAATTTGTGAGGGAGGCCTAGTATTCAAAGTGAATACAGGCCGGAGGAAAAGGACAGTTTTAGTTTAAAATAATAATTATGTGATGTGTTTTAGTAAAATATGTTACAAGTCGCAATAAATGGATATTGAGATATTATTATATTTTTATTCAGGCAACTACAATCTTTAGTCTTAACAATCAATATTTTCATGCGAAATTATTCCGTTTCAAGAAAGATGTCTCTGGTATCTTAAAAACATTCTGTGCCTGTATCATTTTGTCAGTAACATATCAATACCAATTGGGCTAATTAGCAATTAGAAGTCAGTAATTCCATGGTTTGTTTGGGGGAACCATGATTTGACATTTTGAAGCAAAGATCGTTTTGTATGTTCCATACATGCATCTGGGGGAAAGGTCCAATTTATCAAACTTAAGTCCCCCCCCCCCCGCCCCCCCCCCCCCACACACACTTGGAATTAGCTAGCAACGCCCCTGGGTTGTGCTTTGAATCAATATTGACTTGCATGAGCCACTGCGCATGTCTGTTACAGTGCATCCTGGGATAGATTCTGTTGAAATCTGGGTGTTTTAAAGCAAGAATCTGCTTCATTGATCTTTTTTATTACAAATCAGGCCGTGTATGGGTCAGATTTTCCGAAAATGTACATTATTGGCAGCTCTGCCCGTTTATGAAATTGCGCTAAATTTAAGTTGAAAAATGAAGAATACCGGGTATATGTGAGTATATTTATGATAAACTGCATTCTGAATTTTTCTCTTAAATGTGGGTTAGTTGAGAGGATTGGTGAAGACAAATATTGACGTGGAACCATTTGTCCTGCAACAAGACCATCTATTCTGGGTTTATGTACATAAGAGTTTATATGTGAAGGTTCTTCTATAGGAGTCTTGAGCTTGTCGCTGAGGGCATAAGCAAATATGTGATGTGTTTCAGGGAAATGAGTCACAAGTCGCAAAAATTGTATTTTTCAAAGTGTTTATTTTACAAGATCACTTTATTGGAATGTTCTGATTTTTGGCGAGTTAATTACTTATAGCTATATCAATCGATGTATTAAATTTCAGGACAATCTATGTAATATATCCTTTAGTTTTAAAGGTCCTCATATGTGATGTGTTTCAGGAAAATGAGTCATAAGTCGCAAAAAATAGATTTTGAGATTCCATTATATGTGAAAAGATGAGATCAAGCCGATTCCAATGATAGTAAACAGTATAATAATCTAATAAGGATTTCTAGATTTTAAGTTTGATATTTTTATTTTCGAAAAAAAATGTTTGCAATATTTATGTGGAGCAATAATCACTAAAGTTACTAAATATAGTCCATATGAGGACCTTCAAAATGAAAGGATATATTACATAGATTGTCCTGAAATTTGATACACCGATCAATATGTACATAAGTAATTAATTCTTCAAAAATCAGAACATTCCAATAAAGTGATCTTGTAAAATAAACACTTTGAAAAATATTAATTTTGCGACTTATGACTCATTTTCCTGAAACACATCACATATGGACTACATTTAGTTACTCGTTGCAGCACAACCTGTGCAATATTGTGTGGATAGATCCTTCTTCCCAGCTAACAGCTAACACCAATTATATGATAAGCGACAATAGAAGCAGGACATCTACACCAGAATAGGGCAGGATGCACCAGCATCATGTTTGTCTCATGCACACTTACTGAGTGACACAATACTCCTCACTAGTCTTGTTAGGTTCTTATATCATGGTTTATTATATGCGCATTCCATATGAGAGGTGCAATAAGTGGGGCGCTATAAAAATATTCATTATTATAGTATGCATACTATATGTGATCCGTTTTAGGAAAATGAGTCATAAGTCGCAAAAAATAGATTTTGAGATCACCATATTTGAAAAGAGTTGATCAAGCCGATTCCAATGATAGTAAACAGTATAATAAAATAATAAGTATTTCTAGATTTTAAGTTAGATATTTTCGTTTTTGAAAAAAAGGTTTCCAATATTTCTGGGGGTCAATAAACAGAAAAATAACTAAATGTAGTCCATATGAGGACCTTTAAAACGAAAGGATATATTGCATAGATTGTCCTGAAAGTTGATACATCAATTGACATACCTATAAGTGACACACTCTCCAAAAATCAGAACATTCCAATAATGTAATCTTGTAAAAAAAACACTTTGAAAAATATCAATTTTGCGACTTATGACTCATTTTCCTGAAACACATCACATATGAACTACTTCGTCACCAAGTTGGCTACTTTTTAGATTTAGATTTACACATGATACATTTGTGAATACACATCAAGTTTATGCCCATTTAATAAATATAGAATGAAACGAGCCTGCAATAATCGAAAATGTTATTGGAATTGATTCGTCCAATATTTTTTTTATTATTGCCGGCTCGTTCCATTTTCTCTATTTATAGACTGTTCATGGTGTAACTCATGAATCATTATATAGACTTATAATATCTGTGTAAATTCCAAACCATTAATTTATTATTTAACTGTTTATAAATAAATATGTTTTCTTTATGCGCTACCCGCTGTTTCGTTATTGTCAGTTTTCAAGTATGGGTCATATTCCTGGGGGTAGGTAGTTCTGAGAAATTTTCTAAAATCCTCTCTAGTTTTTATATTTCTATGTTTAGTTGGTAGGTCATTCCAGAGATTTGATAGCTGGAAAATATACGATCTCTTGAAGCTTTCATTATGGGGTTGCGGGACTTTGAGTTTTTTCCCATTAAAATTTCTGTCCTTAAGCGGATACTTAAATTGATGTTACAAAAATGGGGAAAGGGGGATGAATATAGGATTGTAAGACCTATGATATTATGGCCGATTTAACGGTAAATGTAGGGACGGGAATGGGATCATGTATTATTGTTATTTGATGTAAACCCTAGACCTAAGGACACATCCACTCCCACTTTAATGTTTAATGTTTATTACTTTATTTCATCACCGTCCAGTATAGGCGGAAGGACTAATCATTACAATTAATTGATTGGAATGACCAGTGTAGTTCATTCTTTCTTTTATAATCACGAATTGTATTAGCATAACTATACTGACAGTACAGACAGTATAGGTCTCCAAGGAAGTCCGTGAAATGTTTTTCACTATTCATAAAATTGTAAAGGAAATGTTTTTCACTTTTTTCACTTTTATAAAATTGTATAGCAGACTAACTTATTAATCACTATTCTCTAAGAATGCATTTATAAAGATCATAAATGACTGGAGTCTTACCCATCACCACTCCATATAGGACAATTTAATACTTGGACTCTAAATTTCATTTATCTAATCAATACTATTGTATGTAATTGTACAACATTACCTAACTGTTCAATGTATTTAACTTAATTTCAATTTGTTTAAGGGTACCCTGGAAGATCTATTCTTAGAGGGGTCTCACCCGATTATGTATACGATCGATTGTGTCATAATAAAAGTTGATAATAATAAAATAATAATTCTAAATTCCGTGGGAATACATTTCGAATGACAACCTCAGAAACTGATGGCTAGATAATTTCAGAGGAAGCCAGAGGGATTGCTAATCTCTCAACCCGCCCTAACTGCCACCCCATGGCCGGATTTTTTATGGCCTCCCATGATAAAACACCAACACCAAACATGCAGCAAAACCACAATGACCACGTGCACCCCAACCTCAGCCAACCTAATAGGTCTGATATCATATATCTTCCGCCTCCCCCCGCCCCCCCCCCCAACCCCACCCTGCCTTAAAGAAGGACATGACTATAAATATTTGCATTGAGACCTTCTTTATACCAAAGAGAGTAGTAACCTGGGTAGTATAGCATCATAATCCTTTATGCAAACATTCCAAAAATCAAAACAAACAAAATTTATAGCATCATAATCCCCTGGCCTGAAAACAGACCCTTTTTCGTGTTGACTTAGGATTAATTTGTTTGCTTACACTAATGAGGTAAACACATGCTGGTGGTAAATGGCCAGGTAATAGGTAGGTGTGAATTAGGCAATTAATTTGAAAGTGACTTCAAACAGTGACATACTTAGCACTTTTGGTGGGGGGAAGGGAGGGTTTCTGACACATCAGAGTAATGAATGGCAGTTAAGGTGGGAGGGAGGATTTCGGGGGAAGGAGGAATTGGGAGGGAAAGGTTAGTTCGGAGGTGAAGGGTGCAGGGTTTTGGAATGTGAAATGGACTAGGGAGGTGGGTTTGGAGGGAAAAAAGTCAGGTGTTAGGAGGTGGGAAGGAAATGGAGAGTGGAACCCGACACACCCAGGTGCTGTTTAAACCGCAGTTGGCGACGCGGCCAATTCACTGCAGTCATCGCGGGAAGCAAACAGCGGCAAGCGTTACTCGTCGTGACGCGATCACATCACCGCGGTCGCCGCGGCAACATGTGAACGCGTTGACTGCTGTAAAACACTATAGGGACGTCACACATATGCTGCTATTTGACCGCGCAAAATGGGGGCGCGGGTTTGGGTGGGGGCAGGGGTTTGGGTGGGGGCAGGGGTTTGGGTGGGGGCAGGGGTTTGGGTGGGGTGGGGCAGGGCAGGTATTGCACAATATTGGTTTTATGCTATTCATTTATGCTTTTATTCAGCTTTAGAATATCATCATTTTATTTTTGTTCATCATTTTCTTGCGCTGGAGTAAAGCTGACATGCCCCCAAGTATATAGCCATGGTTCGACTAATATTTGTCCTAGAGAGCTGGGACAAGTCTTAAAATGCTCAGGATAGATTAAGGATGTCTCCTGTTTTATTAAATATTAAGTAGGAAATTCTGGTCAGCGGGGAATTCCCGTTCGAAGTAATGCGACTGGTGAGCGGGGCGTTATTCCAGCATGCATCCCTAGAAGAACATGAATATGAAAATGTCAGGTGAAGTCATAGAAGAATATAAATTTGAATAAAGAATAAAATACATCTATATTCGGTGCAATGTATATATATATTTAGTTGGTCCCAGGACGTCTAAAAGTCAGAGAGTTTGTCTTTCAGTAAGCCTATGGTTAATTGGATTGTTACTGCTGTCAACACAAGAAACTAGGACATGTTATTACAGGACGCAACGGATTTCTCCAGTTTCAATGTGGGCCTGGCATTACCCAAGCTTCCTGGGACATCAGATAGAGGGGAGGGGGTTCTCATGTAGGGGCTCGCTCTAGAGATTCCTGTTAAAACAAAGGGATATAAACTATTATAGAACATGAGGAGAAATATAGTTAGTACATTAATCAGGAAATTATTAAAGTAGATATGGTACAACGTAGTGTAACACAGCTGGTCATAGAGAAAAACATGTCAGATTATGGCTAAATACATCAACGTTGTAAAGAAATATAATAACAAGGTTACACAAGTATACTCACACAGTGTGGATATCAGGCAGATCTCCGTCCATAATACAAAGTGCAAACACGTTTTTCCCAGTGAATATTCTGCATATCTGAAAAAGTTGAGACAACAAGTAATTACGAATTAGACAAAATACATGTATACTAATAATAAGTAGCCGTTATCTGTGTAATTTCCAGTCATCTAGAAGTTTGTAATATAATATATAAACTTACCTCAACTCTTATAACAGCCACTTTGAATGTCCTGTTGACCGTTTGGCTTCATCTAGTAGAGTGGAGGGGCTTGCTCTAAGACTGCGCCCCTGCTAGCCCATGTAACTGGCCTCACTCCCTGCTATGGCAACCCCCCACCCACCCACCCATCCACCTGTAGTGTTTCAACAGTCTAGCTGCTTGCAACGCCGACGGCCATAGACCACATACCTTGCCCCCTACACTCCACCCGGTCTTCCCTCCCTGTTCTATGCACCATAAAATGCAGGAATATATATGTGATGTATTTCAGGAAAATAAGTCACAAGTCGCAAAATTGATATTTTTCAAAGTGTTGCATTTACAAGATCTCTTTGTACAAATATTCTCATTCTTGGTGTGCCTAATACTGGACAGTGCATGAATACATACTTACTAAATATTACATATTAAAGATCAATTGGTTTATTCTGATTGCAAGCATTATCAAACAATTAAATCATTTAAATTGTGATGATAATTTTACCCAGAAAAAGAAAGTTTCAGTGACTGCAGTATAACCAGGAAGCCGTGTGATTCCCTGACTGCACTTCTATATATCTACTATAGGTAGGTATAGGACTGCAGCAGGGAGTCACACAGCTTCCTGGTTATACTGCAGTGACCCCCACACAGGCAGAGCATCATAAGAGCGGCGAATGCGCGGAGAAAGGGGACCGCACAGATGACGCAGTGAGTGATGGTTTCAACGCACGTTGCACTTCTGGGTGTGCGACTCGGGAAGGGGAGGGGTGAAATGGATGGAGAATGAAGGGGAAGGGGAAAATATGGATGGAGAGTGGAGGAGGGAGAAGTGGGAAATGGAATGAGAGTGGAAAGGGGGAGGGAGGGAGTGAGTGAGTTGGAGGGTAGAGGATTGTAGGAATATTAGATAAAGTGTGTGTGGAGGTATTGAATTGTGGAGGGAGAAAAGGAGGGGAAGGAATGGATTGATTTTTGTTTGAATATTTTATTTCATAAATTTTTAGTACAACAAGTGTACACATCTCACTATTTTTCAACGCTTTTAAAGTGGCTAAGATCGCTGAGAATGAAGATTGGGGTTCATGTATAATATAACAAAAATTTGATTAAAACTATGTCAGGTGTTCTCAAAATTAGTTCTAAGTTTCTTTCCTGGATTGCTTTTAATACGATTAGCCAATGCGAGGTGACCATGGCAAAGGCCTGACAAGGTTTCATTTTGAAACTGCAGTAACTGTTAAAGATGTGTTTATAGTAAATCGATCTGCTCTATAATGTATACTTGTGAATTAATGAGGTGATAAAAATTAAATATAAAACTAGAGTTTATATAAAGAGAGTAAGAGAATATTTCTGTAACTGTTTTGCTTGGCATGAAACGTATCACAAATGTGTAATTTGTCAATAAATGTATTAAAAAAAAACTGGGTCAGATTAACGCAGAGACATGGGGCGACATCGCAAAAATTGACGCAAGCCTCGCAGCAGCAACCTTGCTTCCATCTGTTTGGTGTATTTGTTTAAACCTATACCCATTTAGAGAATACTTCCAATAAGTTTATTTTCATTAAAGTATGCATCCCACAGGCTTTGTGCAGATCGAATACACATTATATGCACATTCAGTGAGACAGAGTAGGCCTAGTTACGATAGGCCTACAGCTTTGTTGACATTATGATGTTCCCTAAAGCATCAATGACGGCTGTCACGAAATGTGCCTGTGTCATTAGTACTTGCTTAATGGCTGCACTGTACCAGAGTTTCTTTGGTTTGGCAGACCAAAATAATTTTCAACAGGAAATATCGAAAATATTGTTTAACCCATTCAGGACAGCGCTGCCCACGTTGCGTTTTGCTTGACGACCAAGCGTGGGAAAAGAACATTCATTTGATGACGTCTGTGTGAAATATACATGTCACATGAGGACGACGCTCCACCGCGTCCACTTTTCTCCGGATGACGCACATTCTAATAACGTCATGTAACTTAAGGACGGCCTGTTACGTCACCACCATTGAATAACATTGTTATTATGATGCTTTTTGGCAATACGCGTCCTTTCCCATGGAGTGCTTTATCGCATTACGCGTCCTGTGCGTGGGAGTGCTTTTACGCATTACGCGTCCTACGCACGGGAGTGCTTTAAGGCAATACGCGGCCAAACGCGTGGGAGTGCGTTAAGGCAATACGCGGCCACATAGGTAAAGGGGGTTCTATCATATTCAATTACTATATCTTTGACCAAACTCTCATAAATGAGTTCTGTGATCAGTAAGTGCCACTTTAATAGTAGGCTATCCAAATTTAGGAAATCACAAGGTTTTAGGACAATGGGGAAGTAACAATATTGGGGATGGTGCATATTTTAAACAACCTAATAGTTGAACTCCCAAGTCATAATATGAGTACACCACACTATGAATTACTTTTTTGAAAAGCAGAAATAAAAGACCATATATTGGGAATAATATATTGCCTCACCCTAGGGTAATGTAAGACATTTTGAACCATTGATTAATTAAAATTTGTATCCATGAAATTGAACTGATCAGAAAATTTTAGATTTTTTTATTTGCTTTTTAATGAAAAGAAACCCAAAGTTATGTTTTACAAACAAAAAGTATTTAGCTTTTTGATACCCTAAGCTCAGTCATGTTACCTGTAAGAACACCATTATCATGTTGTATAAGGTAGCTGTTCAGCCTATTATTGAATTCAGAGATATTATATATAATAAAGCATCAGAAAATCTCCTCAGAATGCCATAAGTAATACAAAACAGTGCAGTTAAATAGCATTGAGACTACCAAAAACTACCGATGTGAATCAAATTCAAAGGAAAATTAGGCTTGTACCATTTTCAGTGAGGAGAAAAACGCATTTATTAGACCTAGCATATCCAATGAGTAGGCAAGAAGGGAATATGATACTAAAAACCAGATCACTTAGAAATACAGATGATAAAAGACTATAAAATATTATTACCCCTTGCACTGAAAAAATAAGAAAGTCTGTAATATATCAAATACCTTACTACTGGAACGATATGAAAATTAGAGGATTTAAATGCAAGGATATACAGGAAGTTAGAACATTCCTCCGAACAGTAGACTACAGCAGACATAGGATGGTGTTGATTGAACCTATAATATCGCAACCTAGAGCTGAGGATAACTTAAGAAATTATGAAATCTTTAAAAGAGGATCCTTAAATTATAGATATGTATCCTAAGATTTGAGGGAAAGACTGGGAATGATTTACACATAATTGCAAACTGAAATTACCTAAATGAACTAAGTTATACACAATTACTTTTATCGGTCCATTAAAAGAGTATGTTTTTATATTTATAGAGAAAATGCACACAGATAAAAATGTGATGGAACATTAGTTTGAACTCACATAATCAAAAAGATTTCTAGTACATGAAGTATTGCAAGTAAAACATAAAGTTACTCTCATACAGCCAATGAAAGATACATTGCAGATTATGAAACTTTTAAAATCCAAAATGAAAAACAGCACACACTTGCAAACAAAATTGAAACAAACTGCCAGTGAAGCACAGTTAATCCTGACTTAAAAGGAATTTAGGAACAGCCATGATCCAAGATATAAAATAGACCTGCCTAAAATACTTTAAGATAAATTTTTCGGGCCATAATTTAGCAAGTGTAAAATTATTGTTCATAGCATGATGTAGTTTTTTTTAAATAAAACAACAATGAAGTTTAGATTTATGAGCTAAGTAAATCATTTTATGTAAGTCCTATGAGTTAAAGATTTACATATCAATAAGAAATTGAGGAATGAACTGAATCAAATTGAGGAATGAACTGAATCAAAGTGAGGAATGAACTGAATCAAATTTAGGAATGAACTGAATCAAAGTGAGGAATGAACTGAATCAAAGTGAGGAATGAACTGAATCAAAGAGCCCAAATTTATTAAAAAACAAAAAAAAGAACCAAATATTTTACTGACCAAGCTTATAAAATTCATGAATTAGCTTCAAAATCAAAACCTTTCCCATACTTTTCACATGAATAAGAATTTTTATTTACAATCACTAAAAATTAGAGCACTTTGGATTATCACAAAGTTAAACAGGAATTACCATTGCAACCATCTTCACCAGAAATGTTATCCCATCGGTCAAAATATATTGGCACATGTGTTTAAAAAAATATCCTTCCCTTAAAGTGAAGGAGGAGAGTATATTTGCTACAACAGGTAAATCATATAAAAACTGAAAGAAAATACCAGTACCTGAATTAGAGAGAGATTTATATGCAACAGCACCACACAAATCAAATTGTTTGTATATGCCCAAATCCAGGATTAAAATTAATTTGCAGATTCATGTTTTACAAGATTCCACTTTATTGAAATAACTTTGAAACCAAGTACCATGATACTGTAAAACCAAAGAATATATCTAAAATGAGGAAGAATTGTATTTGAAATAATGTTAATTTTCTATACTGATTCTCAAATACATCTAATCCTCAATCTATAAATGAAATAATGAGATTATGCCCTAAAAACCTAACAAAACTACTGTTGAAACTTCTGTTTATATTATTTATATTTAGATTTTAAATCTATAATTTGAATAAGGGCCATTGTTAAGGCTTTGAGTTAATGAATTATTAATTATTAAATCAATGTCTGCATCTCCATAATAAATGTAAAGTTTGCTTTGCATAGAAACCTTAGGGTTAGGGTTAGCATTAGGGTTTACAAATTTATTATAACATTATGAATTTGTTACAACATAAGTTGCAGGATTGTCCCCAGCATGGGTAATTATAAATTTAGGAGAGATTTCTGCAAATCAGAATAATTCATGGACAATATTTTTTGTTAACTACTTTACTTGGTGCTAAGTTCATATTGTTTGCAAATACATGAGCTGTTAACTATGGCCCCTTACGCAGAGCATATATTATTGTAAATGTAGGATCCAATGTCGAAAATAACTTACGGCAAAATAAGGTTGAATGAGAGAAGCATTTGTATGTAGAATAATGGTCTGTTGATGAATATGATTAAAGGTATTTTTTGCATGAAGAGATGTAATGAGGATGGTAATTTTTATTGGTTCTTATGAGAAGTATATGAGTTTATTTGTGTAATGAGTATCTATGTATCTTTTTTCCAATATATGTTTTATATTGCAACACAACACTATATAAGCCCAACCAGTGCGCAGATTTTATCTAAAGGTAATATCAATAAAAGTTTATCCCAAAGAACCATACTATTGTTTTTACAGCAAATTAAATACCAGTATCAATAATCAAACAATTATAAAAATTGCACCAGCACGATGTATGCCAATGCCAATTTTACCTGGGACATGATAATTTTACTTACCATACTCACTAATTTTATATTGATATCCTTGCAATAATGAGGACGGTACTGATTAATTAACAATACCTAAATGTGAATAAGAGTTAATCGTAAACGATCTGATGAATAACATGGGTCAATGTAAGGTATTTTTGTATTTACTTTCTAATAAAGGAATACTAAATAAAGTAGTTTGTAGGAGGGTGCCCCAATGTACGATTTCTTAATGTATATGTAGAATCCACTCCTCCCAAAAATCTTAAAGCAAAATGAGGTAGGATAAAGAAAGCATTTGCATGTGGAACAATAAGAGGTATCTTTTGCATGAAGAGATGTAATGAGGATGGTAATTGTTAGTGGTTTTGGTAGAACCCATTTCTTTTAAAACTTATAAAACAATTAGTAGCCACATATATTGCAAAGCATGTCCACATGTAAAGAAAGCAAAACTCATTTTATCAAAAGATTAGCAGTCAAATGTTTTAAAACAGCCTACTATATGTGTAAAACACATGATTTATATTTAAAGCTAAGTCTACTAAAACTTTATATTTTCTCAAATGATTTTGTTGACAAACTTAAAATAACATGTGTAGTGATTTGTTGGGGTTTGTATCCGCATAAACAAGACAACAGGAGTTTTATTAGTGAAGTAACCATATTTCTTCCTACCAGTGGATACCCAAACTGGCCAGGGCACCAACTCACCACCAGATCCAGACCTCTCATAAAGGTGGCATGTTGAGACATGATAGCTGCATTCCCAACTGACGCAATTGTTGGTTTTAACTGTTCTTCTTGTAATTACCTTCAAATTAGTTACCAAAACTCAAAATCAGGGTCTATCACATAACAAGATTGCCTAAGCTGTAATTTCAAGAATTTAATAGATTATCCTGCTGTCGATTTCAAATTTTGTTTGCCGTTTTACTTTTCATGGTGGCGGCAGGTGGCAGCACTGTGTGGACACATTTTTAGTCTGTACAATGGAGCATATAGAGCTCCAACCATCACTTAGTGCTGCCATCTGCCCCCACATATGGTTAGCTTTTCATGAACGTTCACCGATAGCCGAGTAACAAATTTAAACCTGTATTTAATGTCTTCAAAACATTATTAAATCAAATCAAACTTGTGGGATAAGGTGAGACAGGGTATCAGGGTTCTAAAAATATAGGATAGAAGTCAACTTTGAGATTTTTATCCCAGACTTCTGGGAATGCAGCTTTAACATTTACACATGAGAATAATAATAATACATTCTTTATATGCAAAACTAAGAGATACTAATTGTGTTATGCTCTTCAGATTTAAGAATCTGGTCTTTCAGTGCATGCCATGCTACAGACATGTAGTAGAAACTAAAAAAACTAAGTACAAGGTAACATAATGTAACAATAAAATGGTGAGATATTTCCCATACCTGATGACAGATTTGAAAATATTACAATAATGATAAATGACTGTATAACATACTAATACTGTTAGGTGGCAGACAATTTATTAATAGTTTGCGAAGCTTTACTTCCCTTTGCATGGTGTGATGTGTTACAGGGAAATGAGTTACAAGTTGCTAAATTGCTATTTTTCAAAGTGGTTTATTCATAAGATCTCTCTGTTGGAATATATTCATTTTTGGGGTGCTTAACGCCGTTTATTGCATAAAACAATGGGCCAGATTTTAAGACTGTGTATTAAATATATTCATGCATTTCAAAGCTCATCCTATGGTATATTAGCTACTTTACTAGCAATTGTCTGCTCAGAGATATTTCAAACTTTATTTCTAAAAATAATGATTTTAAAGTTAAAATATAAAAATTTGTATTAGATGTCAAAAGGTTTCCCATCATTAGAATCTGCTTCATCTTATCTTTTCAAATAAAATGGTATCTGAAAATACATTTTTTGCGACTTGGGACTTATTTTCCTAAAACACATCACATTTGTGAGCTTTGGTGGGTAGTTTATTCCACTGAACATAAGATTTGTATACAATAGAAAAGCATAAGCAAGGTAAAATCGAGATCTCTTGCCAATATTCCATAATGCAATAGGGGATTTGCATGTCTCACTGCGTATGTCTACTGCAGTGCATGTAGGGATGGAATCTGTTGAAATCTGACATAGATATTTGGCAATATTTTGATAAAGAATTGCAGGAATATTTTCACCAATATCTGAGCTTCTATAAATGATCTTAGAAATCCAAATGCATGATAGGAAAAATAAGGATTTGTGTCATGGAAACATGTACAACACATAGATTGACATTATAGTGTTGATAAATATTCCATGCTGAACATGGCATGTTTTCTATAATTTCAGACTGTACCATTAGCCTCATAATTCCATGACAATCATGATTCTAAATGGCGGCTTTGCAAATCCCCTACTGTAAAACACTCCACACCTATGCTATAGAAAGATGCCCAGTACTACCCACTTGGGTAGTTTGGATGTACTGACCACCAGAATAAAGCACTTACTTATCAGATTTTAAAACTACCTTTAGTAAAGTAGCTCTTATTTTACTTTGAAATATTTCGTTATTATCATAAGTTGAGATGTATTTGTGCACCATATATACTTTTTCTTTCATTTCTTGCTTTCTTATGTAGTCAGGAACAAGCCCTGAACGTTTCATGAAAAAGTTACCAACCAATCTTTTTTCCATTGAACACCCGCCTATACCCTTAAGGGTTCTCTAGCCTATTTAGAAAAATCATCAGACTTTTCCAAAACTGTACATATTCCCATTTTTCAACTGAACCAGTCATCAGATTTTGATCTAGGTTACACATTAATTCCCTGTAAGTATCTTCTGTGTAATACAAGTGAAAAATCAAACTTTTACTGTTTTTTCATAATGGGCTCCTGAAGTGGCAAAAAATGGATTTTTCACAATTAAATAAATTACAATATCTTATACCTATTTCTCAACAAGAACCAGTAATTAGATAGTGTTCTAGGTTACATATTTATTATCTGTGGAGGCATCATCTGAGTAATAGAATTGCATTCCAGTGCATAACTATAAGTAACAGGTAGGTCACTACGATGCTGGTTACTGCATGTAGTACTGTCAATATGACTGTCACTGTCATACCTATGGTTGGTCTCGGCACCAAAAGGGCAATGCTGATCTTCTGATTTAGTGTCCCTTGGTTGTCCATTTAGTTCCCTTGGTTGTCCATACAGTCAGACTTTCGTTAAACCTTTTTGCACCTTGTATCTGATTTTTCTTAGCACTTCTATCCTATTTTTTTACGTTTGAATCGTATGTTGTGCCACACAAAAACGTTAATTATTAAGTTATTTTCTAAGTGGATCCTACAATATATGAACATATGGGTAGCTGGATGACACTGACATGGGCCATTACACTTCCTTCAGCTGTGTGTGGGCACAGTCTAGTGATTATGTGTACTAAACAGTCAAAGTGGCCACTTTACTTCAAGGACAATTTAGCTATAGGGCTGCACCCCAAGTTAGGGACGTTCCTGTATCAATCATTTTTTAAAAAATCCTTGGATATGAACATGTTTTCTTTGTTCATATGACAGAAGATAGATACTAGAAGCACAAATTTTGTTTATGGTTCAAGTAATAATGACTTTTTATTAGTACATTTGAATTTCGAACCTAACAATGGAATATTTCCCTCCAAATGGAATTGTGCAATAAGGATTTTCTCTGTATTTTTCTAAGAATAAAAGACCATCATACCTGCATAACTATAGTGCAAACTTTGAGTAAAAGGAGAGAATTAATTAATATAGGTTGTCTTCACACAATATGAAAACGAATTTGTGCAATTGTCCATGTGACAGTTTTGAATACAGACAACCCTGAATCTGCTTTTGTTTCACATATCACAGTACCATTTAACATAAAAACTCTTAAAACTAAAAGGAACGGTTTGCATTTCTAAGGCATGTAATTTTAAGTCAGGGACTATAAAGATTTAGCTTAAGTTACAATTATACACTGTCTCCATTGAAACAGAGGTTTACCTGCCCCAGGTCTTGTCATTTATGCATAGCACACAGGGGAAGATGTCAGCCTACACTGTCAAAGTAACAGACATAATCTTTTCTATTAAATGCCGCCTTACAGCCACACACATTATTGGATTATTCATTATAGTGTGCAGCTATAATACCTCAGTTTTCCTCAATGTCTGAACAAAGGATATACTCAGTCCAGTGTCTCCCTTTAATTGTATGTGCTCACTTAGCTTATTCTATGTAAATGTTTTTCTTATCATAAATGGGTAGTCAAGAACACTTCATAGCTTCTTATTGTATGAAAATCCACTTTATTTGTTAGCTTAGGTGTAACATTCGAAAAAGATCACATATCTCTCATTTATGGCAGTGCAGGGGTGTAAGATAAAACATTTAATACTGAAGTTAACATACCAGTATCGTCAGCACATCTTAAGGCAGGAATTTAATTAACCAATGGGGGAGAGCCATATGTTCTCAGTTTTTAGATTTTAGACAAAAGAATACAATATGTTTCTTGTAAAATTCTCTAAACATAGCTGACATATACTTTTTTTTCCTCACAAATAAAAAACCAGGATGTAAACATACTTGAAAAAATATTATTAAGCTGTGAATATGACATGTGTACCCGTTTTTAACTCACCATAATACAAGTTTAGCTGAATAACCTTTTTCTGAATTTAGTAACCCCTCTTTTTATTATTTCTATAGGTAACACAATATGTCAGCTATGACTACAGAGATTCTAAAAAGAAATGCATGTTTCAATTGTCTAATATGGTGAAACAATAAAAAAAATACCCATTTTTTCCATAGACTCCAAGTAAACAGTAGTAAATTTTAGTGGACAATGAAATGAAAACTAATTCATATATATGGTTGTTATTGCCTTTTTAAGTTTTCCCAACCATGTTCCTTTTTATTGAATGCTAGCCAGTATTTACCTTTAACCCATTCAAGGCAAGTGGGAAAACTGTGATATCTGGTAAGAATGGACGTCAGCAATGTGCATCACTATGGAAGTGCATACACAGTGTAATAATATTCCCTATGCAATGTTGTCAAATCTGACGTCATAGACTCACCAGGCGGGGAATTACGCACATAGACATCACAGTAACAACCAATATTCATGATTCCCTGTAATTTCTTTATTTTATCACCAAATATTCCGAAATTAAAAATTAAAAAAGACATGCTTCTTATTGTAGATCGTCAATAAGTTTGACATGGACAATGGATTTGCACGGAAAAATAAGATAAAACATGAAAAGCAACATGACTGATGCAAAAATGGCAGACATTATGAAACTGATATTAACAAGATATAGGTAGAAAAAATAAGATTATCTCTTATAAATTTATTTTGATGGGAAGGAAAGGCATGTGAGGTATTATTTAATGATATATCGTACTGTCTGGGGGTTGTAATTAAGTGACTATTTATTTATTTATTTATTTATTATTTGTGTTTAATTATTAATCTTTTGCCGCCACCTTGCACCACCACCATTACTGAATGTTGTCTTGTGCCCCAACAATCCTGCATTTTTTTTTATTAAGGAGAGTTGAATAATTTCCTATGGCAATGATTTTAATGTTTCAAAATGGACGAAATCTCATATGATCAATTCTATTTTTTTGGCGTCCAGGGTGGTGAAACAGGTCTGAATCAAACAGGTCTGAATCAGAAACAACTGTTACATCAGGAAACTAAATGTTTTGAAGGGTTTTTGTGCATAAATCGGTAAGGTTATCTCTGGATATTAACTGAGCTATAGGAGATCGGCCAAGTGAAGCCCATTGTAAGTATGCCATGCATATGCCGTGTGATTTATTGTAATCTTTGCTAATTTGACTAAATCAGTCTATACTAATCTTGATTTTTTTCCATTGTATGATAAACATATGCATCATTGTCCCAGAGTCCCAGATATTTGATTAAATTGATTTTAGATAATTACTATGGATTCAAAATAAGGGATTTTAAGTATATGTTACCTTAACTTCACCATATCAATGACGAATAACTGTTGACATCCTTTTCATTCTGTAGTTGAGTGTGTCTGACATATATTGCCAAATTTGAGGAGAAATTTATAGAGTTTTTCAATACTTAATAAGCTCCTAGCTTAAGGCATATGCACGGTATAACACATGAGAAACACAAGTGCTAAACTTTTTCCTTCAATTAAACAGCAGTTGATTTCTTTCGTAATAGTGTATTATTCTATGAATAACGATTTTAGTATGACCCCTATGTCTGATACAATTTTCTGGTAAATACAAAAACTAGATATTTATTTCCAGAGGGTATTTCTCTTTCATTGTAGGTATATGCACGGTATGCATATTCTGGCATATGCATGGGTTAGGTGTTTTCAGTTACTGGGAAGATATCCATCAAATTCATTTATATATGGGATGGGTCTAATTTGTCTCCCTTAGATACGTGGGTATTGAATATTCATTGTTGATTCATTGTTTGATATTGCATTATCATATAATGAGTGATAGTTGGCTTCATCAACATAGCCTTTATTGTTAACGTTATGCATGAACTACCCCTATACTATAGCATTACATCTCAGACATTATTTCACAGCAACTGAGATTGTTAGGCCGTATTATTCTTTATCATTTTCTACTCGGATTATCTAATATTATCATTGATATCACCATAGAATATCAAAGTTAAATAACTATATTTGGGAGAGATTAGATAGAAAGAAATACCACTAACAGAAGGTCTGACTGTCCTAAATTAAAGTGGCTAGGCTGCCTTAGAATTTATAGTTATAATTTATTAGAATTCAAATTCAAGAATTCTTTATTTGCAAGTATGTTGAAATTACAAATTAGGTCGTTCGATCAATGATGATAAATAATATCATTTCCTCCGATGAATGCCTACATATGAATTCCATTAACAAGTTTTAACAGTGGTTTTGTGGGTAGCCCGTAGGTTACAACAGTTACGAAGCTAATAGAATATTAGGTACAATTGTCTGATATTTCTCCTTTCTCCTTTCTTTGCATATGCATGATATAGGTATATGCATGGCATGTTTCTAATAATCTTGATGATCATTTCAAGTGTGGTTTGGCATCATGAATGGGGGATACCTTGTTTATTACCTTGAAAAAGGGTCCAACTTATGTATACAATGTTTAAAGTTAAATATGTTAATTTGGTGAGATATGGATAGACATAATGCATACGTGGTATGCAGAAAAGATGACTATAGTGTTGACTAAGTTGACTATGTCTCTTTACTATTTCATTAGCAGAAAATGGGGGTAAATTGATAATTTTTTTTGTTTCCTTTAGAATTAGAGTAGTTCTACTATCATATGGATACATATTTGACTAAACAACCTTCATAATAATTATAAAATTGAAAAGACAATGTCTAGGCATACGCATGGTATACCTAAGGTTGACTATTACATACCTATTAAAAAATACATAAAATATTTAAATATAATCTTAAAAAAACATCATATGACCTGTAAATATATTTTGGCTACAGAACTTTGGCTTTGGTATAACGTAACAAGGATTAACATTTATAAATTGTTTGTATTCTTTGGACATTGTGTCCCACTTCCTCATATAAAACGATACATATTTACCACATTTTAGCTAATCAAACCTTTTTGCCGGCTCAGGGCTCGGAAGAATACCACCGGAATGGTGAGCTGAGGAGCGGCTTTTTAAGACTTAACCTGTTTAACATTGATGTATGTTGGCTCATACCTGAATAAAAACGAATTAAAAAAAAAACAAAAAAACTATTACAAATTACATCTACATATATATCATTATGTTCGTTTCACATGAGGCAACTATTTTTTTGCACCTCATTGTAAAAATGGCCCATTTTAGGAGGTTTTTCAAAGCTGGAATTATAAATATTTGTTTTAGACCCCCAAAAGTAGGGTTCGGATTGTGGCATTTTCAATGGCGGATTTAATGAACCACACAAATCACGTCTAAAGTCATTATCCATGATTAATGCAAGCCCTGCCCTTATCATGGGAATGCATAAATGGGTTAACCAAATTAACAAAATACCCATTTTTATACTTTTGCACAATGCCAAGGCACTTGGATGTTATTTTGTGCAGTGCTACCATTGAAAAACACACATTTGTCCTGACTTTTATGCAAAAACGTTTTCATTCCTGTTTTCATATTATAGTACATGATGTACTCTTTACATGATTGGCCATGTTGCCTTGGCAAGATGGATAAATCCAGGTGGGGCTCAAACACTTGTTTTGCACAATCAATGCAATTCCATTTATACCATTAAAATAAAAATTCATTCTTTCGAATTAGATGAGAACTACTACTAAATAGACTCTTTAACTATTTTAAAGGAACTTTCTGTTCAAAGCAGTTCCCATGATGAAAGTGCTTTTTCCAAATATTGGCCATTTCGTTACAATAAACCAACCAAGCTGATCATCAGGATTTAAATACACTGGTTTATGAAACACAGACCTGTAGATCATACCATAACCACAAGGTAGCTGCAGCTTTGATTATATGTATTGCCTTGTCTCCTATTGCATTAAACAGTTATGTTGTACACTAGACTTAAAGGAAAATACTGGGCTGCATATAATGTACTTTCAAACATTAAGCAAAAGTATGATATTATAGGTTGTAATATATAATTTAGTGTATAATTATTTTATAAATCATTCATAAACTTTCATTCAATTTCTATTATTTTGCCTCCCCAAGTAGAGACAGAGAAGACATTTCCCCTCCCATAAATCTTTTCCTGCAACTTCTTTTCCCAAATTTCCGCAAGTTTTTTTTTGTAACTTAATTTTGGGGGAGTTGTAATTTTCAACTTTTTTCCCCTCTAATTCTTTCTGCACCTTTTTCCGTAAGTTGTTTTCTCCAACTTTTTTCCCACAATTTCTTTTCCACAACTTTTTTTTTGCAAGTTGTTTTCCGCAACTTTTTTTCCACAATTTTCTTTTCCCAGCTTTTTACCTCAACTTTTTTTCGGCAATTTCTTTTTCCACAACTTTCTTTCCTACACTTTCTTTCTGCCTGCAACTTCTTTTCATAAATTTCCGCAAGTTTTTTCTTGTAACTTAATTTTGGGGAGTTGTTTTTTGCAACTTTTTTTTCCACAACTTCTTTTTTCGCAACTTTCTTTCTGGAACTGTTTGCCACAACTTTTTTTTCCCCACAACTTTTTTCCCCTCTAATTCTTTCTGCACCTTTTTCCGTAAGTTGTTTTCTCCAACTTTTTTCCCACAATTTCTTTTCCAAAACTTTTTTTCAGAACTTTCTGCAATTTTTTTCGTAAGTTGTTTTCCACAACTTTTTTCCCACAACATTTTTTCCACAACTTTTTTTCCACAACTTTTTTTTTGCAAGTTGTTTTCCCAGCTTTTTACCTCAACTTTTTTTTCTGCAACTTCTTTTTCCTACACTTTCTTTCCTACACTTTCTTTCTGCAACCTTTTCCTATCTTATATTTTTGCAACTTGTTTTCCACAACTTGTTTTTCTTGCAACTTCTTTTCCCACAACTTTTTGTCTGCAACTTTTTCCTAAATATATTTTTGCAAGTTTTTTTTCGCAAGTTGTTTTCCACAACTTTTTGTCTGCAACTTTCTTTTCCACAACTTTTTACCTCAACTTTTTTCCCACAACTTTCTTTCCAACACTTTCTTTTCGCAACTTTTTCCTAAATTATATTTTTGCAACTTCTTTTCCACAGCATTTTTTTTCTCGCAACTTGTTTTCCCACAACTTTTTTTCCTGTTACTTTTTTCCGCAACTTCATTTCCCCAATTTTTTTCCCCACTTTTTTTCCTGGAACTTTTTTTTCGACCACTATTTTTTACCAACTTTCTTTTCGACCAACCTTCATTTTGACCAACCTTTATTTCGACCAACTTTTAATTCCACAAACAGGGAAAAGAAATGGGAAACCTTGCAACTCCATCCAGCTACATTCTGTAAGATCTTTATCCTTGGACCTGTAGTCGGTACATCTGTTAAACAGTATTCCAGTGATTACAAAATTCTCTAATTAAGGGGGTTTTATCTTTGGCCGATCTAATGTTACAGAACTTGAAGTGATGGTACTGTACACTAAAGCTAAGTAAAGCTGTTGTTCAGTGTTGTATTAAACATGGAGGTTGGTTTAGGGTTAAAGAATAAAAAAGCTATCAGAATTAATCATTATGTAGCTTGACTTGTAAGGTGATACTCTTCCATATTTTATCAATATAACACTATCCAGAGAGTACTACAGGTATACATCTTATGGCTGCATTTCCGACTGACTTTTTTATTCACCTTATATTACATCAAATTCATAGCATCTGTAATCTGTGAATAACCTTTGTTACTCACAGATTACATGAATAAATCTGTGCTCGATAACAAAAGATTAAAAGTAAAATTAAAATAAAAAATCAATGCACTCTCTCCTACACAAATTCCCTCCCCTTTTCACACTTTTATTTCTCCCTTCAAAATCCAATCCATCCACCCACCCTAACATCCCACAATTCTCTTTCCCTCACCCCACCTCCCATCTTTCCTCCCTCTCACCTTTGCCTCCCAATCCATTCCATGTTAACTCTTCCTCCTACAATCCTCCCTACCAACTTCAGATTTCCCTCCCTTTCAGACATTTTGAATGAGTCATGGTCATCCATATGTCCATCACTCTCCTCATTCCCTCCTTTCCTGTCAAAGTCGCCCCTACATAGACTTCTCCTGTAGTCCTTCCTCCAAGTATCAATGTAATATTGTCAGCGTTACTGTGTGTTCAGTAATAATCCCAAGTTATACAAATGAAAGGTGATAAAGATTGAACATTTGTCTCAATTACAAATCTGGTAAACAATTTAAAAAAATATTTTCACCCTATAAAGCTATGAAAAATAATGCACCAAAAATAAGATGTAATAAACATCTGTCAGTTTAAGTGTCTGTGTGCTAAGCTTGTGACATATCTCTTCCTCACTCTTTCATTTGTAACATTGTCACCTGTGGTGGGGAGTTAATCAAGTTAAAACTGTGTTCATGAGGCAACATATTATTTCAGTATCCGCAAGTTCACTTTCACTATGGCAAGTTATATCACAGATACACAAAAGGACAGCCATAAAAACTTCATCAATTATAGGTTCACATTTCCTATACAACAAACAAAAAACCAATTTTTTCACAAGCCAATACATGACCAATCTGTCTATATACAACATTTAACTCATGTCAAGATTCCCATTCCACTGCCTGGTTCATCAATTCATACTACCATACTATTATGCCCAATCATTAGTGCCATGTTTTAATTACTCCTTTATTATCCAGCCATATATTACCAACACATGATGTTCTTCAAGGCCTTATTGATATTAAAAGTAGATATGCTAGAATTTATATAGAAGAAGCATTGAATATAAATGTGCTTTCAAATTCCCTGCCTGCCTATATCAGAAATACTAATACATTGGGTGAGTTTAGAAATATTCAGAAAATAGCCTTGAAAAATGCCAAAATCTTGTATTGAATTATATTGATTACAAAGAATTAGGCATCATCTGTGTGATATAACACAGATCAAATCAGTAAATATTTAAAATTATAAATTTATATCTCTATTGTATTGTTTCATTATCATATGTGATGTGTTTCAGGAAAATGAGTCATAAGTTGCAAAATTTATATTTTTAAAAGTCATTTATTAACATGATCTCCTTTTTGAAATGTTTTCTTTGTTGGAGTATCTAGTCAGATAGGCCTTGTGAATACATGGACCAAATTTCAGGATAGTGTATTAAATATACTCATGCATCTCTAAGATCATCCTATGGAGTACATTTACCTACTTTACCAGTAATTGTTCACCCAAAAATATTGAAAACTTTTTTCAGAAATAAAAATATCAAACTTGAAATATAGAAACTTATTTAATTTCCTTAATGTTTCCTATCATTGGAATCGGCTTGATCTCATCTTTTCAAATATAATGGTATCTCAAATTCATTTTTTGCGACTTATGACTCATTTTCCTGAAACACATCACATATATCATATCAACACAACAAATCATCATATACATATATCCGCCCTAATATGGAATGATGAATACTTCATATGAACGTGTTAATCAAGACCGCTCTTATTACTGTACACTCACTGTCACCTAGAGTGAATATGCATTGTAAAACTTGAATGTCGCAGTATTAGGGGTATGTAGACCTCCTTTCTGCCGGAAACATTCCTTTGACTGCAGTCATTGACTGAAATAAAATATTTTCTAATTCTAATACATAATCATCTATGCTATGTATGTTCTAGATTGACTGGCTGTTAAATTAATTCATTAAGACAGTTCTTCAGTCTCATTTTTCTTACCTACTGGGAAATATATTTTAAATATTCATGCCAAAATTCCCATATTCACTAATTTGGTCATTAAACCATTAGTTCATTAATGCCCAATCATTAATGCCATGGTTTTAATTAATTCTTCATTACTCAGCCATATATCACCAATCATGTGTTTACCTCATTACTGTAAGCTAACAAGTTAGTCCTATGTCAGCATGTTCCCCACTGATCACTTTCAAATTAATTGCCTAATTCACACCTACTTACTACCTGGCCATAAATTAATTGCCTAATTCACACCTACCTATTACCTGGCCATATACCACCAGCACGTGTTTACCTCATTAGTGTAAGCAAACAACTTAATCCTAAGTCAACACGAAAAAGGGTCCATTTTCAGGCCAGGGGATTATGATGCTATAAATTTTGTTTGTTTTGATTTTTGGAATGTTTGCATAAAGGATTATGATGCTATACTACCCAGGTTACTACTAACGAGAGTAAATGAAGTCTTGTTCTTTGTACCATACTAGAAACAAACTCCAGTTTCTATTTATCTCACATTGTCCATTTTGAAGTCCTACTCAAATCCCCGACACATTATATCTCCTCTTAAACTCCCATGTTTTTGGTTAAATGAAATATATGGCGGGGTTATGGCATGGCTGGATAAAGGCAGGGCGGGGTTCTGACTGGCGGGGTTCTGGCGGGCGGGGTATTGGCATGGGGGGATATTGGCAAGGGGGGTTTTGGCTGGGGGGGTTCTGACGGCGGGGTTATGGCTGGGGGGGTTTCAATGGCGGGGTTCTGTCCGTACACCGTTCAGGTTATGTACAATTCGCCTTCACCAATTCTCTACAATAACCACAGTTTAAGACAGAAATGAGCTTCAAAATACAGTTTAACATATCAGAACAGATATTTTAGAACTACGCAATACAAAATATACTCAGGTATACCTGGTATTCATCGTTTCTCAGCAGAATTTAGCAGAATTTCCTAAATGTATACAGCTGCCATTTGTACATTTTCTGAAAATCTGACCCATATAATTATATATATCAGCAATGTTCTGCGATCATGTTGAACTTTTTGCCATTGTATGTGAATTAATCCGCTCTCATGATTATATTGTTGGCCATGGTTTAATTGGTTTACTCTTAATCTAGATTAATCCTTGTTACTGTTTTAACGGTGTGCTAACGGTTACAATTGTGTGGTGTGTGGTGCTCTACTGTTGTTGTTGTTGTTGTTACAAGCAGGTGAAACTAAGTGTATACATTGTGAACTTGTGTCACTCACGATGATACACAATCCATATTAAAGAACTTATCTGCCCCTATCAATGCATTTTTTTGAATTCTCAGATTGGCTTATATTTTCGTTCTTATGATGAGAAATGTTATTTTGGCTAAAATAAAAGGTTCCAACGAATACATGTTCTAAAGAAAACTTTTCATATTTGATCAACTCTTTTTTGCATTTACATATAAAATTGTTAGCTTAATAATACCCAGAACAAATTGCATGAGTCCAACATCAATCCTCGATCAATAAATTATAATGGTTGGAAAATACAAATTTTGTATTCTTATTGTCAACCATTGTCTCCTGATGAAAGGATCTACTATTTATTTCATTTATATTTGAATATTCTATTCAGAAAGGATATATCAACAAATACACAATTCCATACGAATACATCATTGAATTGATGTATTCGTATGGAAGGGTGTATTTATATCTGGATTATTAATAAATGGGGTTATAAAGAATAAAAGCTCCATACACATATAATGTGTCTAGAAGAGAGTTTGACTGGACCCTTAGTAATGTTCTTTACTACTAAGCTGGACCTTAGCTTTCCTTGAGTCACCTCGCACCCCATCCTCCCTAGGCAGGCCCTCTATTCCGCACTGAGTTACTCCATACTAGGCCCTGCCACAGTAGTCCCACTATTGGTGGGAGTGGGTTAACACTTGGTCAGGGACCCAAAGCAGGGTGAGATTGTACTAATCACCCCCTGCTGTGTGTCTGACCATATGGTCTGGCCTCTTTAACTTGATGAGATAGGGGACTTGCATGCCCGCCTACTTGAATCTTGACTCAAATGGAATTATGGTACTTATGGTACAGTGTAAATTCCATATAAAAAATATCTCAAGTTTACCATGTGATGTTTATCGGTGGTCTAACGTTAATATCCATGGGTTTTACATGTTTCCAAAACACAAACCTCCATCTTTCCCAGACTTGTGCAGTGGTACATGCAACTCCCCTATTGAAGGAGGGTCTGACAGGACTAGTCTCTTGCACAGACCCACTATCCACAGGAGCGAGGGTCCAGGTTCATGGACTATGACAGGACCTGAACAAGTGACCACAGCTAAAAATAGGCCCCTCTCAAAATCGAAGGGGGAACTCGCTGATAGGCTAGTTTAATACTAAGACTAATGACTCAGTTTATACTTAGAGAAAGAGGAATTGTATATTACTTCTAAGCTTGTAGGGAGAAACAAAGATCATGAAATATATGGAGGGTGCTGTAGGGCAGAATCCATCTATGATAATCCTGAGTCACTCAACCACCTCAACGCGCACTTGTATGTCTACATACAACATTATATAAGGTATACCAGGAACTGTACTGAGTTGGTCAGTGCCCGGGAAAACTAGGTTAGTGAACCAGTGCAGGGGAAAACTGGCTGTCCACACCCTCGGACTCTTGCTCCTACCCTCACCTGAGTACCCCTCCCTTGAGTTGCAAGCCTCACCAGGAGGAGGAGGGCAGGAGGGTGTTGTGGTTAGGGGCCTCCGTCCACGCACAGCAGGGGGACAAAGCTAGAAAGTGGACATGTGGATAGCACTGAATGGACATGTTTAGAATGTGTTTAAACATGTGCAATGTTATGGTTATTGATGACTAGTGGTAATACTTAATAACTGATTAAATAAGTGTAAGTCTGTATAAACAAGAAAAGATCTTGATGTTAAAAACGTTCAGATAAGCAGCTAAATAAGTAGATGTCTTACTAAAACCAAACAAAAGCTTAGCAAAGGCACTCTTGGAAGACCTATGTTATCAAAGAAAGAGACGGACCTTTTGCTATATTGTATGTAATAGGGGGCCCACACTGACGGTGATTGGCTATGTGATAAGCCTTGCAATAAGGTTTGCGATGAAATGGAACATTTTCTATCACAAACATAATCCTGTCGCAGCAGTTTGGGCTACTTCCCGATAGGTTTTGCGACGGGTTTTGCGACGGAAAAAGTCGCGGAGTTAATCGCAAAATTCTTCAACATGTTTAATATTTGTTTGCGATATCGGGAGAAGTTAATATGCTTTGTGATTGATCGCAAAAGTGTGTTCTGCTTTGCGATGGGTTTTGTGATAGCCTTTTGCGATTTAGAACTCTAAATAGTCTGCTAAAGTCAGGTACATCGCAAAACTCTATCTCAAACCATGTCATAACAAAAGACTATTGCGATGCATTTTGTAACCCACATTTGCGATAATTTATTTCCATACTCATTGCAAAGGTTAATCACCAAAGCCTATCACGAAGCCCATCACTGTCAGTGTGGGCCCCCCATAACTGTATTACAAATGAGAAATAAAAACACTTATATATATATAGGAAAACTATCCCCAGACCAACTCCTCGCTGTATTCCTTATAGACTATACAATGTCACTTTGTGGGACAAAGTTCCTAGGTAACTCATCACATTTGTGATTTACAGTCTTCAGAAAAAAACCCGATCTTGAGATACCATCATATTTAAAACGATGAGATCAAAGGGATTCCAATGGTAGTAAACATGAGAAAAGTACATTTATTTTGGTTATGATTTGACTAAAGGAAAATGTTATATTTCTGGATGGACAACAGCTGGTAAAGTAAACCTACTTAATCTCCTCTTATATCAAGATCCATTTTGTTTGCGACGTTATATTCATTTTTCTATGACACATTTTTTTTATTATTTCTTTTATTCAACATTTTTATACAGCAAGATCATTTGTCAAGACCAAAGCTCACAGGATCTATAATGATATTCTGCCTGGCACTGTGTCAAGTGTGCTTTTAACTATCTAGGTGCATGGCTATATAATGTAACTAGAAATAGGAACTAATAACATCGAAATGATAGTATCTATCAACATATATACATAATTGGGATGTGTTTCAGGAAAATGAGTCATAAGTCGCGAAAAATAGATTTTGAGATACCATTATATTTGAAAAGATGAGATCAAACTGATTCCAATGATAGTAAACAGTCTAATAATCGTATAAGCATTTCTAGATTTTAAGTTTGATATTTTCGTTTTTAAAAAAAAGTTTCCAATATTTCTGGGGGTCAATAAACAGTAAAGTAACCAAATGTAGTCCATATGAGTACCTTTAAAACTAAAGGATAAGTCCCAAGCACCAAAGAGAGGGGGAGGGGCAATTGGAGCGTTGGAAATCTTTTTCCCAACCACCTTACTACTCCGCTTTCCAAGTTCAATTCTCTCCATATCCAAAACACCAAGTTTGCTATAACGCTGACAGCCAAAATTAGGAATCTCGTCTGTCAGAACGCTAAAACCAACAGCATACTCTCTAGCTTTTGGTTTACCATCTTTATGAGCGACCATCAAATGCGCAACCATGTCAGAACGCCTGTCCAGACGGACGTTGCATGACATGGCGTGTGCACATGTCAATACTAACACAGCCGGACAGTGCTCCTCGCACAGGTGACGAAAGAAGCGCTCCCCGGTGCGATATCGTTTCACTCCTCCCTTATTTATCTCCGGACCAGTGTAACGGCAATAGGTGAATGGACACCTAAATCCGGGCTGCCACAACGAACACACACCTTCCAGTTTGTTCTTTACCATCCCACTAATGACGGTATCACTGGTCTCTGCCCGACCAGACCGGCTTTTCAGGAAATGGAATCTGGCCTCGTATTCCTGCATCATAGGCGTTTTTTCCCAATAATCCTGTAGACATTCGTCCTCATCTTCCGACTCCGGGCACTCAGGCACAATCAATTTAGAATCGTTATCCTCAGCCGGATTGATATCTGCCACGTTCCGCTGAGTTAACTTAACCCTTTCCAATACTCCCCGACGTCTATAGCGGTCAGCGCTCCGAATGGGAAAATCAGTATCGTACTGACATTTCGGCTGACCTTTCCAGTGTGTGCCCTGATGAGCCCTCCGTATATCTTCCACCGTTTGTAAAGAGTTGATGCTACTACTCCTAGGCCTCTTGACCTTAGGGGGGTTAGTAGTTTGTACCAACTTCCTTCCACGGCTAGTACCACCAGCGGCAGTGGCCGCTGCTACAGTAGGGAATTCCTCATTCTCCTCCATCTCTATGTCACTACCCGGTTGCTGCCCGGGGTCAGTCGCGGCTGACTTAGGCTTAGTCTTGCCGGACTTACCCGGGTTAACATTTCCAGTTTTCTCGCCAGTCTTAGGTTTCCTTTCTTTATCCGACTTCTTTCCAGTTTCTTTCTTATCCTCGCCAGAACCAGTTTTCTTGTCTTCCTTCCTACCCTTGCTGTCTGAAGAAGACTGCCGAGAACGAGACCTAGATTTTTCTCTGTTCTCCTTCTTCTCCTTAGGCCGGGAGGTATGTCCAGTTTCCTTCTCACCATGTTGCTCAGGACCAGCCTCACGACCCTTGGCCTGAGTCGTCACCACTGTCTCCTCGACTGGGGTGATATCGCCACCACCAGTATCACCACTTTCCACCTCCATGTCGACCTCGGCCTCAGCCATGAGAATCACCAACGTAAAACTGTGCACAACTGTTCAACCTCGTACCTTGTACACACAACCAATAAGGGACAAACTTTACTTTCTTTTGGGCAAGGTTCAATTCAGTTTTAGAGAGACACCATACACGTGTGCCCCGAACGTTACTCTGCCACTGACTGCCGACTCACGCTCCGTCCTCTGACCTCGATGCGCCAACCACCAATCAGAACGCTGGGACACATCCCAAAATAGCACTCTCTCCCTGTCACCGAGCTGGTTTCAATCGCAGCCCCCTCGTGGCGACCTACAAACACACCCGCCAACTCCAAGTCAAGTTATCCATGTAACCGGGCCACCGAGCATGGCACTAGAAACCATTTTAATCAAGCCATTCAGTCCTGACACCCAATAGGTTGATTTAATCCCATTTGATACATGCAAACAGGCGTGTATGGAAGAAACTACACCATGATCAAACAATTAGAGGCCAGGAAAGCATGCACCTGAAGCATCCACGTATAGCTATTTGCATTAGCACAGAAAAAATGTCTACCGTAAACATTCCCCATGCATCAACCAATGTACTTCTCGTTGTGTCATTTTTTAGCACCAGTCGACGAAACAATAAACCTTATTTGAATCCCAATCTGTCAGGCTGTCTTACATTTCTCTGAGGACGTTTTAGTAAATACTCAGATTTAACCAATTTGTCCAGAGCCTTAGGTAATACCTTATCAACGTCAGAAACCAGATTTTCTTCCTCTTCATCACTTTCTGAGCTCAACTCACCCGAAGACAGTGCAGCGGGTAGAGGCGGTTTATCCCCCACTGCTACAGCCTTAGCTTTGGGCGTCTCTTCACGTCTCTTCACATGATGGACAATTCGGTCGCCTGGAGTAACCTCAGGAGCTTCAGCACCCGGCATTACCTTCCCGTCTGGGGCAACTCGGATAATATCTCTCCCGGCAACCAGTTGTTTCTGATACTCCGGGGCACGGTGCAAGTTTGTTACCTGGACCGGTTTACCATCTGCATTGAAAGCTTTTTTCAATATATTACCATTCCAGCGAAGAAGACCATCTGTTGTTCTTAATTCATAAGTACACCCTTGAACTCTCCTTACCACCTCAAACGGGCCATCCCATTTGGGTCCATATTTCTTCTGCGCTAATGGTGTTGCATAGCGCCACACCATATCACCAGCCTGAAACACCCGGGGTCTAGCCCGTCTATCGAAATATCTTTTCTGATAGACCGCAGCATGACCCAACCGTTCCCTTACAAATTTATGCCCCTTCCTCAACAGTTGCACCCCTGTACGCGTGGGCAATACAGGGCACCAGCAGATCCCAGTTTACATCATCGTACTCTGTTAAGCAAGAGAGCTGCTCTACCAAAACTCTATTAAATCTCTCTACCTGTCCATTTGCCATCGGTCTGTAGGGAAGAGTCATCAGCTTCTCAATATCCAACATTTCCAATAATTCCTTCAACATAGCTGACCGGAACTCCGGAGCTCCATCTGTCTGCAAGGACACAGGCGGCCCATACCTCAATATCCACTCAGTGAACAACGCCATAGCACAAGTTGACGCAGTGTGATCCGGCAAGGGATATGCCTCAGCCCATTTTGAGAAGTAGTCAGTGACCACCATTGGCCTCCAAACATTTTTCATCGAAAACCACCCCTTTTGTCTTTGAACTAGCTCCTATCACCAGAGCTTGAATAGGTTCAGCAATCTCAGAGAACTTAGGCATAAATTCCCTATAGTAAGACGCAAACCCTAAAAACTGACATACCTCTCGTACAGTAGAGGGCACTGGCCATTCCCGGACCCGGTCTAACTTAGAGGGGTCTGGCCGGATCCCCCCTTCAGACACTATCCGGCCCAGGTATTGCACTTCCAGTTTAAAGAATTCACACTTCTTGGGTTTCAATTTTAGCCCATAAGACCTAAGTCTCTGCAAGACTAATTCAGTATTCTGCAAAGTTTCATCCAGGGTCCTACCAAATATAATTATATCATCCAAATACACCAAGCAAACCTTCCAGCGCAGACCCGACAGCATTTGTTCCATCATGCGCTCAAAGGTAGCCGGGGCATTACATAAGCCAAAGCTCATGACCTTAAATTGATACAAGCCCATAGAGGAGACAAAAGCGGTCTTCTCCCGGCTAGCTGGATCCATGGCAATTTGCCAATAACCACTTTCCAGATCCAGTGTGACAAACCATTTGTTACCTCCCAATGCATCGATACATTCATCAATTCTAGGAAGAGGGAATGAGTCCTTCTTTGTGACGGCATTTAATGGCCTATAGTCTACACAAAACCTGTCAGTACCATCTTTCTTTTTCACAATCACAATACCAGCCCCCCAAGGACTATTACTCTCTTCAATTACCCCTTTATCGAGCATATCCTGTATTTGTTTCTCCGCCGCCTCCCGCTTAGCCGGCAGTAACCTTCTGCAACCGGACTTAATTGGAGCTGCATCTCCAGTATCAACCCGGTGCGTTACTACATTAGTATGACCCAATATTTCACCCGGTAACCGAAAACAATCCTTGTAGGACAGCAATAATTTTAACAGTCTTCCTCGATCAACCGCCCTGACCAAATCTGACCCTATCACCAACTTCTCCAGGGGACAACTATCACCAAGAGGCATTGGGACCTCCGGTTCCAGTAATTCCACATCCACGATAGGTGAATATTTCTCATTAGCCAATTCTCCCTCTATAGCTGTGTGCAGCTCAACCAGTATTGGTTCTCCCGTTAGTTACCAATAACGTATTTCCGATTTGTGTTTCCATAACCGGATCATTATATTCCAGGAAACTTCCCAATTCAGAGCCGTTTGGGGGACCCAAGAACTCCACCTGAGCAAACAGACGAGAAAGCGTCCACGAAAACACTCTCGGTCTTATTCACTACCAGAGATCCACTTTGCAATGGTCTGCACGCTACGGTGTGTTCACCATCTTCCAAGGTGAATTTGCCCGACCAGTCTGAATTACACTGGTGTAAAAATATAAAATCCATACCCAGTATTCCGGCCTCTATACCGACTAAACCACTCACAACCAGACAGTTGAGAGCAAACCATTGATCACCTACTCCTAATGCAACTCTTATGCAACCATGTGTAACCAGGTTATGTCCGGTGCCAGCATAACATGTCACTCTAGACGGTATCAAGTGAGGTCTCACTGACAGCTGGTCAAATACACATTTCTTAATCAGTGTGCATTGAGCACCCCAGTCCACCAAAAACTGTCCGGTTACATTCCCTACAGTTACACTCACATACCACCTCTCCTCTATTCTGGGACAATGCAGATCAGAGATTTGTATGCCATAGTCCTGAAGGTCATATGCCATAATCTTGTGTAACCTAGTACCCCAACAACCACTTTCAAACCTCAAAATTTGTCCGGGTACACAAGAATAGCCCGGGTCTCCACCCCGGACGCTCACAGCCGAGCATAGCACCAGAACTGACCATTGTAAAGAACGATCTGTGTGACTCGTTCCCCGAGAACTTACCCGTCGGGCTTCCCCTAGCTTCCCGGGGCACACCTCCTGCTCCCCGCCGGCCAACTCCGCCTTCACTATATGACCAGGTATGGCGTGCATAGAACTCAACCGGGCACTTCCTACGCCTGCTTGGAAGGCCCTAGCGCGTTTTCCGCCTCCTCCTTCTCCTTCAACTTGGCCATAAACCGGACCACACCTTCCATAGCTGCAAGGTGCTGAACTTGCTTCTGACACTGTCGGAACAAGTGGCCTTCTTCTCTACAAAAATAACACACAGGTGGAGGTTTATCACCCGTAGCACCACTCTTGTATGGATATTTCTTCACAAACGGTTTATTTTTATTTTCTCCATTTCCTTTATTTCTAGACTGCCAAGCTTTAAATTCGAAGAAATCAGCCGAGTCAGTAGAGACACCCGTTGCTCCTGTAGCCTCTACTATAGCCAACTCCCTAGATTGTGGTTGGCCCAATCCAACTTCCATGGTCGATATTGGAACTAATCTAGTAGTTTCTTTGCAAACATCCCTGTATCTAGTGGCACTAGCACCCGCCAACACTACATTTTTAGGATTTTGTAGCGCCACATATTTCGCCATTTCCGGATCCATCAAACCATCTAGGAATACTTTGATGGCCATGGAATGCAATGTCGAATCCCATTCACCAAATGCGTATAAAGCCTTTAGAGACACCAGCTGAGCAAAGTTAGAAGGACTTTGATTAGCCGTTTGACGCAGAGCAAAGAATTCTCTCTGCCTGGTATCAGCCGGTTTCTCATTTTCGTACTCATAATCCATCATATCAAATACTTCATCCAGTGTATACTTATCAGCTTTTAACACCGCTATATTTTGGCATGTGATCAGACACCGCAGCCATTAATTGCACTTTATAAGTGTCATCATCCCAATTCATGGCTCTGGCTACCGATAAGGTTGACCGATGATACTCCCGCCAATCCTTTTTACCATCCCATATCGGAAAATTCAATGGTTTGGGTTTTAATTCCGGTTTACTCATGTTACGACCAGGTTTACCATACGGTACGTTACTCTGCACCGGGTCATAAGTAGCTGCCAGGTCCATAGAGCGACGCATATTACGCCTCGCCACTGGATTACCACTCTCGCCCGAGTTTTCATCAGTACCGACGGTATTATCCGGGGGAGCTGTCACACGACCAGAGTCAGTATCGCCCTTATTTTTATACAACACTACTTCCTTCTTCTCAGGGTCCCGTAACCCACCCCGATTAACTTCCACATTTCCACACCGGCGAGACTGACCAAATTCGGGTAACTCACCCATGATACGGGCATAGGTATTATCGGACAACTGGGGAGGCTTCCTAAATGGAGTGCTACTATAGTTTCCCCGGCTAGCGGGTGAATCACACTCCTTAGCTCCATCCTATCTGCCTGATCTTGGATAACCTGTCGCAACTCTCTATCTTCCTCCTGCACCTTAGCTAGATCTTTTGCTGTCCTAGCAGCAGCTTCTAGCGCATCTCGCCTATGTCTAGCCGAGATAGCAACCGATTCATTCATTCCATCAATTCGTCGATGCTGCGAGCCAATAAGAGTGTCCATTTTGTCTAAAGTCATCCGCCTACCCGCTCCCCTCAACACATCATTTCTCCACATCCGAGTCAAATCCTGCTCTTCCTCATCATACCAAGCCGGTCTTGTTGGAGGTGGGGAACATGGAGGAACTATAGGTCCAGGTTGCCTCTTACGTTGACCAACCACTTTATCAAAACCAGGGCCAGGTGTTAAACCTACCCGGGAAACCTCTACCTCGCCCGGCTGTCCTATAGACTGCAGGAGGAGTTGAATGAACCATAGCAGTAGCTCCGCCCCTTTCTACAATAACCTCCGGATTATCCCTGACCTCATCACAGTCAGTCCAATCTGCCATTTGGTATCCGGATGCTAACCAATTAGGTCTACCAGTTTCGTCCTCATACTGGACCCGTCCTCTTCCTCTTCCAAACATAAGTTTGGCGAGTCTCACCCTACTTCCAGCAAAAACTAGTGGTCACGGCACCAAATTGTAGTGAATTACCCGGCCGGTTCGTGATCGCAGTTCGAGTAACAACACTAAAACCCAGATCTAATAGTCCTCGCTAGCAGTCTCTCGTTTATTACCAATTATAATCACACAAGTCCAGGGCACTCTAATAACACAGTATAGAGTTGCGTATACACAATGGCAACATAACCCTTTAGATAAGAAACAACCCGATTCTACTGGGTGTTTAAATATGAGAACAAGTGCAAACAAATGAGATCAATACTGTAAAATACCATAAACAAGAGCCTCACAGGCACACAGCGCCACCTGTTACATAAATGCAATAATCCAATACCTTCCGGACAAGTCCGGCTATTACCCGGCTGTGTCAGCTGATACCCGGGTCATATTTGGAACATGCCCGGGCAGCACTGCAGCGAGCGGACAAGCCTAACTCACCACATATACATATATCCTGATTAACTAATTTTCTTACTAATAAATCGTATCCATTGGTAGTTCCAAAAAGTAGTTCTTGTCACACCGGGAAACCGTTGTTCATGGACCTACTTAATACATTTTCCAACAGACATAATGATTTGTATTTTTCATGTGTGGTTCCACAAGAAAAATATCAAATATCTGTTATTTAACGGATGTTTATTTTAGGAGATTGACACAAATGTTACTGCAGATATGAAAAACAACTTTACCAGTACTTGAACTTTTTGATTGACCTGGGTCCAAAGTCCTCACATGAACACATACAGAAAATACAGAATAGAGCTTTCAAAATAATTTATAAAACCAAAATAAGGTATGTGATTCGTTTTAGGAAAATGAGTCATAAGTCGCAAAATATGGATTTTGAGATATCACCATATTTGAAAAGAGGAGATCAAGGTGATTCCAATGATAGTAAACATTAGGACACCCGATAAGTATTTTTATATTTTAAGTTTGATATTTCTATTTTCGAAAGAAAAAGTTTGCATTGTTTCTTACATAATTATCAGTAAAGTAATTCAATATACTCCATACGAAGGCCTTCAAAATGCAAGGACAATGTCCTGAAATTTGTTACATGGATTTATATGACCACAAGTGCTAAACCCTCTAAAACTATCAGAACATTTCAATAAAGACATCTTGTGTATAAAACACTTTGAAAAATATCAATTTGGCGACTTGTGACTCATTTTCCTGGAACACATCACACATTTGATCTATATCTATAAAGAATCGTTACTTTAAGAAGGCTTGGCTGACTCGAATTTAGCTCAAGGGGCGTATGCAAACATAGAACTTGCTACTTCTATTATGCAATGGATTATTAGTGTAAATATATACTGGATCTATCCGGAGGTAACCGGATCTCACCAAAGCTCACGGGCAAATACCATGCTATTCTGCCTGGTGCTGTTTTTAGGGTGGGTTTAAAGTCTATCTAGGTGCATGACTATATACTGTAACTAAAAATGAGAGCAAATAACATCGACGTTATGCTAAAATTTCCCCCCAAGAAAGTGAAGTAAGGAGTGAAAGGCAGGCTTGGGACATTAAAGTTTTATTTATAAAAGTTTGAAGTATATAGATTTTATTAAAGTTTTTGTGATATAAATATAACAATTTTTATTAAAAGTTGAATAATTGATATAAAATTGTTGATAAAATTGTAGATTTTTGAGAGATTGAATAAATGTAACGTAAATAAGATGATGAGATATATTAAGTGTGGGTGGGTGGGAGAAATTTGGTTAGTTTTTGGTTGGTTGAATGCTGGGAGCGAAGTGACTAGGGAGTGAGGGTCGGTGGTCGAGCACCGATAGGATGAGTTAAAAACAGGAATATTGAAGATCTCCAAAGCTAAATAATATCTTTCAAAATATGTTGATACCCTGGCCAAGGCCAAGGTCAGCGAACGGACTACATTTAAGTGACTTCTATCAGTCATGCTATATCTCCAGAATGGCAAACCCTACCTATTTTCCACTTATACCCACATCTTCCAGACATATTGTTCTATGTATGAACATGATTTCAAACATTTGGTACAATTCCTTATTTTGAAAATTGACTGATCATTATTTTTAGTCATTTTTTGTGTCTCTACGACGCATTTTTTCTCTAAGATGAAATCATATTAAAAAAAAAAAAATATAGAAATTTCAAAAGCTGGGACATATCCTCAATATCTATCCTACCATGTCATCAAAACAAAATACGTATATTCCTAAAACAAAACATATGGTTGTCCTTTCTTCTCATCAAGGAAGCACAAAACATGACTTTGGCTAATCCTGTCATGTCCCTACAACGCTTTTAAAAACGTCCGCATTTTGAGGCAAATAAGCCAAAATTTTAGAAAATAACATTTTTATAATCTATAAATAAATGATGGTCCTACCAAAAAATATTGGATTTTTTTATACATTTTTTGTTTTTATTTGTCTTCAAATTAAAATTGTCTCTACAACGCATTTTTATTTTGTTCTTCCATTTGCATGTAATAGCATTCTGTCTGCTTGACTCAAGTTATGCTATCCAATATAAGAAGGTTCAAGCCTTTTCTTGATAAAAAATCAAATATAAACACTTAAAAATAGGCAACATTGATATTCAATTTGTTCGGTATTTGTCTCTACGATGGGGGCATCGTAGAGACATTTGTCTCTACGATGGGGGCGTCGTAGAGACACAAATTAGCCATTAAGACAATTATGTGATCGAATATTGTTGATTTTGATGTATTGAAGGTCTTAGATAGGTTTTATGGGTATATGGGGTGAGGAACAGCAAGGGGGGGGGGTGATTGGGTCTTTTTCTAAAGAACAAAAAATATTTGTTTTTCATTTCTTTTACTGTTCGTTTCTCCCATTTCTGTCCTCTCTCGTCCTTTTGACTTATAATATATATTATGTCTCTCATTCGTAGACCATCTCCCTCTTCATCTCCCCCTCCCCCCGCCCCCCTCCCCCCTCCCCCCCTCTACACACAGCAAAACCTATATATCATAGACATTTTAGAGATGAGCTAGTCTTTGGATACAGAGGAATCCCAAGTATCAGTAATATATATGTTAGTTTCATCTACACTCAGTTGAAGTTTAAAAGGTTTATAGCTTATTTTATGAATTAGACATCTTCTCACTATGAAAGCAGCCCTCCTTGTGTATAAAAGTAAAATCCTTCCCTTTTTTGATTATGGAGACATGCTATACCATAATACCCATCAGAACAACCTTAATAAACTGCAAAAAATCCAAAACAAAGCACTCAGAGCAATACTAAAAGCTGAGCCTTTATACCCGACTTCTGAGCTACATAAAGACCTAAAAATCCCCCTGTTATATAATAGACGAGAAAGTCATCTCAGAATCATTGGTTTTATTAGATCAACCTCCAATAAATACAGAACTCAAAACACTCAAAATCCAACTAGAGCAAATGAAGCCCCCCTTCTTTCCACCTTTTTCTACAAAAGCAAATGTGGT
Organism: Sthenelais limicola; assembly: GCA_942159475.1. Taxonomy (NCBI): domain Eukaryota; kingdom Metazoa; phylum Annelida; class Polychaeta; order Phyllodocida; family Sigalionidae; genus Sthenelais; species Sthenelais limicola. The sequence goes on from OW804097.1 coordinate 9,397,392, forward strand.
GAAAATGCGATAATTAATAAAGTTGCCAAATCATGGAACCAACTTGCTCCTAAAACCAGAAATATTGGCAATATTGAAACGTTTAAATCTCTCCAGAAAAGATGGCTTAATCAAACTCTTCTATAATTCCTTTCTGCATCCTCCTACCTACTTCTTATTGCAATTAATTATTCAGTACAGCTACAGGTCACTCTCATAAGTTAGAGGTTTACCTGGATAGTGTTGAAACTCTATATATACCAACAATACACTGCTAACCTCTCTACCATATAAAAACTAGACCTTCTCACACATAATCCTACAACATTATGTGATTCGAAGCTATTTTTCCATATCTTTTCAGTCTAACATTGATTCTCCCAATGGTACGGTCCAAACAAGTGTTAACCCACCTTACAAATTATTATTATGACACCATGAGACGATATTAAGCCTTTGCTATCATGTTAAATCTTTGTAACATAGAAATCGTCAATAGTACGGTACAAACAAATATGAAGTCTCTCTCACAGTAAGAGGTTATCTTCGACCTTGTCTTTTACCTTTTGCTTACTTGTTATCCTATGTATATAATCATTCTTTAACCCAAGCTGGGTTCCGCCGGGATATCCTACTCCTCTTGGAGGTGATGTACCCAGTGAAAATAAAATCTTAAAAAAAAAAAAAAAATGTTGTCTCCTACTGCACAAATCAATGCAGAACTGCCAGCTGATTGTGTAGTTTTGCAGTTTCGGAAATAAAATAAAAATTGGTTCTATTTTGTGAGAAAAACAATCTTTTATCATTATTTACTCTTTCTAACAGAGAGTCTTCCCTCTCATCCTTCTTCCTCTGCTCGTCCTCCCTCCTCTCTTCTACTCCTCCCTCTCGTCCTTCACTCTCTCCTCCCTCTCCTCCCTCTCCTCCGCCTCCCTCTCTTCCTCCTCCCCCCTCTCCTCATCCTTCCTCTCCTCCAACTCCCTCTCCTCCATCCTCATACTCGTCTTCCTCCTCCTCCTCTACCACCTCAGCAATTGCCACTGAGAAATCAGTTGCATTGAAATTAATGCATCTTAACAAATAACTAAATTGAAAACTAAGTGGCCTCAAAATTTCACTTAAATTAAGATGGGTTCTTGGTTTTCTTTACAAAACAATAATTCATTCCTCTTTGCATAGGTTGATAATATATTTTGCTTTTGGACTTTAATTTTTAGACATGATAGTGTCACACAGGGCGGGGGTTACACATGGTAGTGTTACACAAGATGGTGTTACATATGGTGGCGTAACAGATGGGGGTGTTACACTTGGTAGATTTTGCACATGGTGGTGTTACCCATGGTGATGTTCCATATGGCGATGTTACACATTGTGGTGTTCCATATGTTGGTGTCACATATATAATGGGAGTCACATGGTGGAGTTACACATGGCAGTGTTACACATGGTGGTGTTACACATGGTGGTGTTACACATGGTGGTGTTACACATGGTGGTGTTACACATGGTGGTGTTACACATGGTGGTGGTACACATGGTGGTGTTACACATGGTGGTGTTACACATGGTGGTGTTACACATGGTGGTGTTATACATTGGGGTGTTACACATGGTGGTGTTACACATGGTGGTGTTACACATGGTGGTGTTACACATGGTGGTGTTACACATGGTGGTGTTACACATGGTGGTGTTACACATGGTGGTGTTACACATGGTGGTGTTACACATGGCAGTGTTACACATGGTGGTGTTACACATGGTGGTGTTACACATGGTGGTGTTACACATGGTGGTGTTACACATGGTGGTGTTACACATGGTGGTGTTACACATGGTGGTGTTACACATGGTGGTGTTACACATGGTGGTGTTACACATTGGGGTGTTACACATGGTGGTGTTACACATGGTGGTGTTACACATGGTGGTGTTACACATGGTGGTGTTACACATGGTGGTGTTACACATGGTGGTGTTACACATGGTGGTGTTACACATGGTGGTGTTACACATGGTGGTGTTACACATGGTGGTGTTACACATGGTGGTGTTACACATGGTGGTGTTACACATGGTGGTGTTACACATGGTGGTGTTACACATGGTGGTGTTACACATGGTGGTGTTACACATGGTGGTGTTACACATTGGGGTGTTACACATGGTGGTGTTACACATGGTGGTGTTACACATGGTGGTGTTACACATGGTGGTGTTACACATGGTGGTGTTATACATTGGGGTGTTACACATGGTGGTGTTACACATGGTGGTGTTACACATGGTAGTGTTACACAGGGCGGGGGTTACACATGGAAGTGTTACACATGGTAGTCTTACACAGGGTGGGGGTTACACATGGTAGTCTTACACATGGTAGTCTTACACATGCTGGTGTAACATATGGTGGTGTTACACATTGTAGTTCTACACTTGGTGGTGTCACACATTGTAGTTCTACACATGGTGGAGTTACGCATGGCAGTGTTACACAATGTGTTACACATGATAGTGTTACACATGTTAGTGTACCACATGGTGGTGTTACATATGTGGGTCTTACACAGTGAAGTGTTACACATTGTAGTGTTACACATGGTGGTGTAACACATTGCAGTGTTACACATGGTGGTGTAACACATTGCAGTGATACACATGGTGGTGTTACATATGTTGTTGTTACATATGTGGGTCTTACACAGCAAAGTTTTACACATTGTAGTGTTACACTTGGTGGTGTTACACATCGCAGTGATACACATTGAAGTGTTACACATTGTAGTGTTACACATTCTAGTGTTACATATAGATGTGTTACACATGGCAGTGTTACACATGGCAGTGTTACACTTGGTGGTGTTACACATTGCAGTGATACACATTTTTTTTTTTTAAAGATTTTATTTAATCTTGGGTTGCCGACTCCCCTTTTCGGGGTTAGTTCTGTCGGTCCAAGATGTATTAAACATATTTTACATACACATTGTAGTGTTACACATTGTAGTGTTACATATTGCTGTGTTACACATGGCAGTGTTACACTTGGCAGTGTTACACATGGTAGTATTACATATGGTGGTGTTACACATGGTAGTGCTATACATGGCAGTGATACACATTGAAGTGTTACACATTGTAGTGTTACATATGGCTGTGTTACACATGGCAGTGTTACACTTGGCAGTGTTACACATGGTAGTGTTACACATGGTAGTGTTACATATGGAGGTGTTACACATGGTAGTGCTACACATGGCAGTTTTACAGCAGGGAGTGATACATATGATAGTGTTACGCATGGTGGTGTTACGCATGGTGGTGTTACACATGGTGGTGTTACACATGGCAGTGATACACATGGCAGTGTAACACATGGTGGTGTTACACATGGTAGTGCTACACATGGCAGTGTTACACATGGTGGTGTTACACATGGTGGTGTTACACAGGGAGGTGTTACACATGGTAGTGACACACATGGCAGTGTAACACATGGCAGTGTTACACATGGTAGTGTTACACATGGTGGTGTTACACAGGGAGGTGTTATTCCCTTTATGTGGAGCAATGTGCAGGCTGAGGATTAGTTAATTTCAATACTAATGTGTCTCTTAATAATTTCATTTGTATAGTGACATATTAATTGACCTATTATGCTGACCTTGTCATGAAGAATACAGATGGTTCATGATTGTTTTTGTCATGTTCTCACTTCTTACATGTCTGTGGGTAAGCACAATCATTCCTGACCATTTCCAATCATTTCCTACATTTAAGAGACATTATAAAAACTGATTTCCAGCCAATGTCTCTACGATGGGAAGTGTCTCTACAACGCATTTTGAGTTATTGATTGGCTCCATGAGTAAATATATTTTTTATAATTGTTTGTCATGTTATAACTTCTGCAATGTCTGAGTTTGAGCAAAACCATTCCTGACCATTTCCAATCATTTCCCACCACTTCAGAGACATTATAAACAATGTTTCCATGCCAATGTCTCTACGATGGCATATGTCTCTACAACGCATTTTAAGTCATTGATTGATTCTAAGAGTTAAAATTGATTGTCACTCCCACTATTTGCAGAAATGGTTGACTGTATGTGGGGCACTGTGCAGGTCGAGAATTAGCTAATTCTAAAGCTAATTTGTCTCCCAATAATAGAATTTGCATATTGGTGTAGTGGTCGTGTGTTTTATGGGTTCCGGAATAGTGCAGTCCGGGAGTCCGAGACTGTCCGCTGGTTGATTCCAGTCCTTTCGGACTGACGCCAGAGGGCAGTCAAGGGCTCTCGGATCTATCCGAAGCACAGACCCTGGAAGAGTGGTCTGTAGCTTATTTACTATTATTTGTATTCATCACTTTATATTGTGTCTTTTCCTTGTATATTGTCATTTTATGCTATGCAAATGTTCCTTTATGTGTTCGTACCCAATCTCTGGTTTTACTTATTCTTAACTTCGCTTTTATAAGAATATCTGTGATATCGATATTCTCCACACCTTGTTTATACTATTTCCTATTGTATATGTTCCCTTTCTGGCTGGTCCAGAAAGGGTTGGTCTAAGGTTGTGAGGTAATAAAACCAGAGTATGAGAGTAATTCTTGTTCCGTTTTATTCCTAAGCTAAGAGTCCCGAACCGAGTTCACTACAATTGGCATATTAATTCACCTTTTTATATGACCCTGTCATAACAAGTAAATATGGTTTATGATATATTAGGCCATGGAATCCCTCCTGACATGTCTGAGAGTGAGCACAATTATTTCTGAACATTTCCAATCATATTGAACCATTTCGGAGACATGTTAAAAACTGTTTTCAAGACAATGTCTCTACGATGGCAAGTGTCTCTACAACGCATTTTGAGTAATTGATTGATTCCTAGAGTTTAAATGGATTTTCACTCCCAATATTTTGTAAAATGATTGATTGCATGTGGGGTAGTGTGCAGATCAGGAATTGGCCCATTTCAATGCTTATTTGTCTCTCAAGAATGAAACCTAAATATTGAATTATTGATTGATCTATTAAAGCTGAACCTGTCATAACAAATAAATATGCTTTATGACTCTTGTTGTCATGGAATCACTTTTTACATGTCTGAGAGTGAGCACAACCATTTCCGACCATTTCCAATCATTTTCAACCATTTCAGAGACATGTCAATAACTAATTTCCAGGCAATGTCTCTACGATGGCATGTGTCTCTACAACGCATTTTGAGTAATTGATTGATTCCTAGAGTTGAAATTGATTTTCACTCCCAATATTTTGTAAAATGGTTGATTGCATGCGGGGTAGTGTGCAGATCAGGAATTAGTTCATTTCAATGGTAATTTTTCTCTCAAGAATGAAATCTAAATATTGAATTATTGATTGACCTATTAAAGCTGACCCTGTCATAACAAATAAATATGGTTTATGACTCTTTAGTCATGGACTGACTTTGTACATGTCTGAGAGTGAGCACAACCATTTCCGACCATTTCCAATCATTCTCAACCATTTCAGAGACATGTTAAAAGCCCATTCCCAGACAATGTCTCTACGATGGGAAGTGTCTCTACAACGCATTTTTGGTTATTGATTAATTCATAGAGTTAAAATTGATTTTCAATCCCAAAATTTCGTTTAATGGGTTATTTCATGTGGGGTTGTGTGCAGGTCAGGAATTAGCTCATTTCAATGCTTATTTGTCTCCCAATAAAGAACTTTGCATATCAAAATATCAATTGACCTATTATTGCTGACCCTGTCACAATGAATAAATATGGTTCATGTCTCTTTTTGTAATAGTAACACTTCGTACATGTCTGAGAGTGAGCACAATCATTCCTGACCATTTCCAATCATTTTCAACCATTTCAAAGACATATCAATAACTCATTCCCAGGAAATGTCTCTACGATTGCATGTGTCTCTACAACGCATTTTGAATTATTGATTGATTCCAAGAGTTAAAATTGTTTTTCATTTCCAAAATGTTGTGAAATGGTTGACTACATTCGGGGCAGTGTGCAGGTTTGGAATTAGCTCATTTAAATTCTAATTGCTGTCCCAAAAATAAAATTTGCAAATTGACATATCAATAGACCTAGTATATCTGACCCTTTCATAACAAATACATATTTTTTATAACTCTTTGTGTCAAGGAATCACTTTTTACATGTCTGAGAGTGAACACACCCATTTCCGACCATTTCCAATCATTTTCAACCATTTCAGAGACATGTCAATAACTCATTTCCAGGCAATGTCTCTACGATGGCAAGTGTCTCTACAACGCATTTTGGGTTATTGATTGATTAATAGAGTTAAAATTGATTTTCATTCCCAAAATTTTGTGAAATGGTTGACTGCAAGTGGGGTAGTGTGCAGATTTGGAATTAGCTCATTTCAATGCTAATTTATCTCCAAATAAGGAAATATGCAAATTGATTTATTAAATGACCTGTTATGGTTGAACCTGTCATAAAGAATAAATATGGTTTATGGTTATTTTTGTCATGGAATACCTTCTCACATGTCGGAGAATGAGCACAACCATTTCCGGCCATTTCCAATCATTTTCAACCATTTCAGAGACATATTAAAATCTGATTCTCAGACAATGTCTTTACGATGGCAAGTGTCTCTACAACGCATTTTGGGTTATTGATTGATTTATAGAGTTAAAATTGATTTTCATTCCCAAAATTTTGTGAAATGGTTGACTGCATGTCGGGTAGTGTGCATGTTTGAAATTAGCTCATTTCAATGTTAATTTGTCTCCAAATAATGAAATTTGGATTTGGATATATTAATTGACCTTTTATGACTGGCCCTGTCATAACAAATAAATATGGTTTATGTTTTTTTTGTTATGGTATCACTTGTCACATGTCTGAGAATAAGCACATCCATTTTAAACCATCTCCAATCATTTTCAACCATTTCAGAGACATGTCAATAACTCATTTCCAGGCAATGTCTCTACGATGGCATGTGTCTCTACAACGCATTTTGGGTTATTGATTGATTCATAGAGTTAAATTGTTTTTTATTTCCAGAATTTTGTGAAATTGTTGACTGCATGTGGGATAGTGTGCATGTTTGAAATTAGCTCATTTCAATGTTAATTTGTCTCCAAATAATAAAATTTGGATATTGATGTATTTATTGACATGTTATGGCTGACCCTGTCATAACAAATAAATATGGTTTATGGTATTTTTTGTTATGGTATCACTTGTCACATGTCTGAGAGTGAGCACAACCATTTCTAACCATTTCCAATCATTTTCAACCATTTCAGAAACATGTCAATAACTCATTTCCAGGCAATGTCTCTACGATGGCATGTGTCTCTACAACGCATTTTGGGTTATTGATTGATTCATATAGTTAAAATTGTTTTTTATTTCCAGAATTTTGTGAAATGGTTGACTGCATGTGGGAAAGTGTGCATGTTTGAAATTTGCTAATTTCAATGTTAATTTGTCTCCAAATACTGAAATTCGGATATTGATATATTAATTGAGCTTTTATGGCTGACCCTGTCATAACAAATAAATATGGTTTATGTTTTTTTTTGTTTTGGTATCACTTGTCACATGTCTGAGAATGAGCACAACCATTTCTAACCATTTCCAATCATTTTCAATCATTTCAGAAACATATTAAAAACTGATTCCCAGGCAATGTCTCTACGATGGCAAGTGTCTCTACAACGCATTTGAAGTTATTGAATAATCTCCAGAGTTAAAACTAATTGTCTTACCCTACAATATGTAAAATCGTTCACTAGATGGGGGGGAATGTATATGTTGGATATGAATTCATTTTAATGACAATTTCTGAATTAATGATGCAATATCCTTATGGTTAATTCAAATCGCCTAAAATGGCAGGCCCTATCAAACAAATAAAATATCTTTCCTGACATTTTTGGTCATGGAAATATTGATTCCCTAGCGAGGAGTGATCAAAACTATTTTGGACCACTTCCAACCATTTGCATGACCATCATACCTGTTTTCCTAAGCTTTCCATCTTTCCTTGAAAATGTCTCTACAACGCAGTGTCTCTACAACGCAGAATGTCTCTACAACGCATGCTGTGTCTCTACAACGCACAACTTTTATTTCTTTAATAACTCCTTTGTCAATTATCTTATCAACACAATTCTTTGGGAATTGATAGTCCATGGCGGTACCAACAGTTTAAATGCAAAAACTTGATCATCAGCAATATTCTGATCTTGTTATCAAAAAGAAATCAGGGTCTAATTTGGATCAGAGAAAAATGAAAATTAAGTGCAAAGTTCACTTGCTTCTAGCAGTAGACACGGACATCCTACATTCTTTATTTCTGGAGATCACACAGGTACATGTGTCTACTCTTGGAAAATATATAAAAAACATTGCTTAATTGCAGCCATTTAGGTTAGACAGGGGTAATTAGTCTCAAAGGTGTGGTGAGCGTCGTAGAGACATTGATTTTGTGAAGTAAGTTTGGAAAGTCATAACTCAGTGGTATTTTATTCAAACTCTTGCCAAATTGAGAATCAATAGGCCCAAACTGTCTACTTTAGGCCTGCAAAAGGAGAATTGATTCTGAGAACTTTTCTCTCATGGCCCAGAGTGCATGAAATGTAGTCCGTTCGCTGGCCCTGGTCATATATATATTGTATTTTTATTCTGAATCGAGCAACTACATCATATTTCCAGAAAAGGACGCGAGCCTCTCTAATTTTGAGATCTTCCTGGGGTATCCTATAATACTCATACCAGTTTTCAAAGAACATGATATCGGGATGTACAGAGATCAGTCCGAATCAAAACACAAAATACATCATCAAATTTACTCCCAAGCTCCTATCATTACTCTATTTACTAACCTATTGCCAATTATTTTTATTCTACTATTGACTTCTGTAATATATCAATACCGACTCTTTCATAGAGTTCAATGTCATTGTCCTGTCGGTTTTCAAGTAATATTACTCTATCAAATTACTTCAGTTTAAATACCACTGACTAAGAGCTGGGTATAAGAAAACTTCTTAAATACTAACAACAATAAGTCATTAAATCATTAACAAGGTTGTTATACAATAAAATGAAAATAGGTCATGTGAATATTGCATAGTTTAAATGTAAAGGTATAAAGGTATCGATGTATCGACCATATTCCAAGGACTTACATGCCTTTTATAATTATTCTGGTTTATTCATACAAGTAAATACCACCATGTTTTTTGGAATTACATCCAAATATTTGATCTGTTTATTACAACAGTACATTCTGTGAGACTTAGTCACTTGCCAAATATTCGTCATACTCCGCAAAATACTTTTTTAAGATATTTTTAAGATATTTTTAAGATATTGTCTTATCTGTATCCTAGTCTTTGATGTGCCCTCTAGCCTATAATAAAATGGTGAGTAAGCTTCATCCCTCCATCCCCACCCACCCACCACTATCCCCCTTAAGAGAAAATATTCTCTTGAATTATTATTTTGAGTACAACAAACTTACATTTTTTTACATTATGAACCAACTATACTATCTACTATAGCTGCAATCAAAATATAATTCTTAGGGACATGAGAGCAACCTCCAAGTTTCCGGCAATTTTCCAACATATTCCATGGGAAATATGGATAATTATTGTGTCTTTAATCTCCCCATGCCCTAATATTATTAAAGTATGCCCCCCCCCCCCCCACACACTTTTCCTAAGCCTCTGTGCTATCAGGTGGCGGCTGGAAGAAAGACCTAGATTTTATCCAGAATCTTGGTCACCTATTTGTCTATTTTTCTTACACTGAACTGTATAACCATAGACAAATAAAGTTTTTATCAATCAAATTCAATCCAAAGACACACACAATATAGTATTTATGCTCTACTCTAGGCCCTCCTCCATGCCGTCTGTGGTGGTGTGTTGGTGGTGGTGTTGGTCGCAAGTATGGCAAGCCATTTGTGTTATCATTTGATAAACAGTGTTTATCAGTCGATAAACACTGTTTATCAGTCGATAAACACTGTTTATCAACCTAAAACACTGTTTTTCATTTGAAAAAAAATGTTTTACATCAACACTGTGTCTTTCAAGTAATATCATCATTCAAATAGGAAACCACTGTTGAACAGTGTTTTTTCAAAAATGAAACACTGTTTTAGTTGGATAAACAGCGTTTTGCTATTGAAACACAATGTTTTGCTTGATAAACCTTTTCTCAACATAAAACAGGGTTTCGCTTCAATATAGAGTTTTTTGAGGAAACTTGCATATCAACCAATATCGATACTTGAGCTTGATATTATTATTTTCATTTCGAAAACCTGTTTTTTTCTTGGAAAAACAGTGTTTCTCCTTGAAAAACAGTGTTTCTGCTCGATAAACAATGTTTCTCCTGGACAAAAATACTGTATCTCTGTTGCCCACTACCCCGATAGCCCAACACTATGGTTACCCACTAACCCTAGTTGCCCACCATTCCTGGCTGCCCTACATGTGAGTGAGTGAAGGGAGGTGGGGAAGCATGGGGGGGGAGGGGGTGGGTGGAGCATGACCAGATATTTGACCAGCTGTCAGGAGGTGCCACCCTCTGGTGTGGCTCTGTACAAGCCTCTGACATGAGTCAGTCTATCTCACATACCTGGAACCTGGAAGTAGTTCACTTATCGTTACAAACTGGAAATAAGGGTTAATGGGTACCTGTAGTGGGCAACAAGAGTTGGTGGGTAACCATAGTGTTGGGCTATCGGGGTACTGGGCAACTCAGGGTAGTGGGCAACAGAGATACAGTGTGTGTGAGGGGTCCAACAGGGGTGGGAGTCTAAACCAATGTTTATATTTAAAAATGCAACTTTCCTGTACCACATTATACATAAGTCGTTCCATAGAAAGGCATCAGGAGGAACACAACTTTCCTTACAGACGATGTAATGGTACCCATTTACATGTGAACACATAAAAAACAGGGCCAGTACTGCGAGTTCTGTATAAGTGAGAAGACCAGGGGTATTTGAGCAATGTAAGGAAGTTTAGAGGTGGTCTAAATCCGCCCTGTAGGGGGCGGGTCGGTTGCGCAAAGTCAAGGTGAAACACTGTTTATCAAGGAAAAATATTGTTTATCACATTTAAACTCTGGAATCGATATCAAGGAGAAACACTGTTTATCAAATTTAAAGTCTGCTATTGTTATATAGGAAAAGCACTGTTTATAAAACTAAAAACTTCTATCAATATCAACCTTTAGCTCTGAAAGTACCGTTGTCACTTGATATACAAAATCTTTCAAACAACTATATATATCAAGGAGAAACACTGTTTCACTTTGAATAAGATTGTTTTAGCTCAATAAACACTGTTTATCAGGTACAGTACAGTACTTTGATAAACAGTATTCAGCGAATTATTACACAAATGGCTTGCCATAATCAGCTCCGGGCTCTGTGGGGGCAGTGGTGTGGTGGCAGCAAGAAGGTCCTGTTAGTGCCCCTGAGTGCATGGTGCCAGACAGACCTGGCTGTGAATAGCTTGTTACGGTATGTATGTATTTATATTTCTTATTTCCAGTTTGTAACGATAAGTGAACTACTAGGTTCCAGGTATGTGAGATAGACTGACTCATGTCAGAGGCTTGTACAGAGGCACACCAGAGGGCAGCACCTCCTGTCAAATATCTGGTCATGCTCCCCCCCCCCCCCTCCTCCATGCTCCTTTTCAGCTTGACATGAATGTATAGAATTGGTTGACATGAATACATTCCTAAAATTTTTCCCTTTAATTCAGTGGGAAATTCCTATGCTAAAAAGCATTGAGTGTATAGGCTATTCCTTCCCAGAGCCATTCCTTCCCAGCTGCTAAGCAAGAAAAACTAGCTGCTCATGAGGGAATTCCTTCAGTCCCATACAGTTTCAATTATGTTTCTCTGGGAACTTTCCTACAACTTTTCCTTCACACCAAGCAGAGGTAATCCCGTTGGAATTTAATACACAGTTTCTCTCCTTGAACCACTCTCCATTTTGAACAATAGTCTTCAAGGTACATGGTAAATGATGGGACATGCCTTGTCCTCACTACATATGTCCTGGGGTGATCTTGATAGTAGAAATAATGCAACGATGAGTCAAGAGTGGCCAGTTCCTAAGGAAAACACCTCCGCGCAGTGCCATAACAGGAGGAGAAGTGTATAAGAAGGATTAGGAGCGCAACATCACAATGATATTAGAACCAACTTGTCTCACAACCTTTATGATGTCACAGGGGGGCGTGGCTTGGTGTGGAGAGGAAACCAGGAATATCTCCATCGATGGGTCGATTATATAATCTCAAAATCCTGTGCGTAAAGAAGTAACACAGGGACGGCAGGCGGGCACCTAGTCCCATCAACAACCTTGTTACCTTGGGATAATCCCAGTTAATCCCCAAGTAAGTATTTCAGCTAACTGAAATATTATCCCTTGGCAACACTCCGTTGCCATTGCTTTTTTCGCCCATGGTTGACACGAATACATCAAGAATACATCAAATATCATCAAGTATTGGGTCACAGTTCAATGAAGAACATTGTCATTTTATTTTATTTATTTTATGTCTCATATTATCAATACAAGTTGTTAAAGTTGTTACTAGACCCTTTCTTGGCACTTTGTTTTGTTGTTCCATCGTTATACATCATGGTTTTCTGTTTCTATTTTTGAGAGGTGCTTCTATACTAATTGACAATATGATTGTTATCCTTATAGCTCTATTTCACATTTATACTTCGATACTTTGGTGGTCACCCTGTGACAGTTTTTGCTTTTGCTTTTACAGGCATGATTTGTTGTATGTCCGTTTATGTATATAAATATGAATAGATAAATATATCACAGGCTCTTATCTGAGCTGACCTCAGGTCCCACAGAGAATCATTTGCATTCTGATGAACACTCAGAGTGCCACCCAGCCGGGTGTCTGTTCACAGGGTGGGCCGATTGCCGATTGCATTCTTACGACCACTGGTCATGCCATCCTGTGTTTTATTACATACGTATGTGATTACAGAGGGCCTGATTCGGGGGTGCCATTAGAAATCTCGTATCGCATACGTATGTGATTTGGACCGAACTACTTTCAATGCCGTCACGGCGGTACGTTTGCTAGTTCAAGTGACCAGCAGCAAACAGCAAGATGTGTATTTGCCAGAGCTAATATCAGCGGTGGAAGTCTTATTCTCCATGTTGAGAAATAATTTGAGTAATATGATATGTATTGCTTATTTATTGTCTAAATAAAGACGAACATTATGGTTTGTTGACACTTTTTGTGAAAGGAATCATGTATCGGTAACCAAGGAGAGAAGAAATAGTCCCCACTTCGAAGAATCAAAATATGGCGAGACCTATGAGAATAAACTAATTAAATAACTTCAAAATCCAGAGAATATTCGATTATTTAAAGAATTATTCAGTCATAGATGGTCAAAATTAAATGAATCGGTGGAAAGAAACACCTAGAGTAGTGAACAATCTGCGTAGTAATATCAAGTATTTCCGGGTAAATTAACTTCCGTCGTGCTCGAACATCGCCGTCATGGCCAAAGATCGATGGAAATGAAGGTAAAATGCTATTAAAATTGTGTTAATCTTGTTGATCTAGTATGAAATAAATACCGAATAGCCCTCTGTCGATGTCAAATCGATCTCGATGTCGGGTCAAAGCGCACTCCACTGTTGTGCGCTTTGACCCTCCGTCTCAATCGATTTGACATCGACATTGGGCTATTCGGTATAATAGTCGATTATACTTTGACTTGGTCTTTTAATGTAGACTTGTACCTAAGTTGACATCCGGTTGTGCAGGTAGCCTTTTGCATTCTCTTCTTTCTTCTAGAAAGAGAATTTTGTGTCATATGGTGTTCTCTTGTGCTATCAGTCTTTTCTAGACTGTGGGCTATTCTGAGAAATGAATTTTGGGTGGTTTGGAGTTTCTCTAGGTGCCATTTTTGAGCTGGGATATAGATATCACAGAAGTCTATCACTGGTCGCACCACGGTGGTATATATTAACATGGTGTTTTTGACCGTTAGTGCTATTCTTATTTTTGAGGTGGCTTTTAGTCTTTTGGTAATTTGGTCGGTTTTGACTAAACATGGCTGTTGAATGTCAGGGTCTGGTCTATTGTAAGTCCCAGGTGTTTTCTCCCAAAACTGCAATGTTGCCTGAAATCAGAAATCTTCATAACGACAAGCCCAGTTTCATATGAGCTTTCATTCTTATGATATTGTTGTTGATACGTTGAGTGTTGACTCTGATGTTTGAACATATGAGGGCAAGAGGTATGTCTAGCCAAATAGCTCCTGATTGAACCAGTTTCTGTTAATATATTATCTCTAACAAGTATAATAGAGTTCTGTTGCCAGAAAATGTACAAATCACCTTCAGCAATCCCCTCAAATAAACCAATTTTCAGAGAAAAATAAAGTTCAATATGCAGTTCAACCTAACCAAACAGAATCACTGCAATGCCACATATAACCAAATTCACCTAGTATCGACCAAATTGCAGCCTAATCTGTAAACTGTCCCAGAAGAAAGGCCCATACTATGAACTGTCCCAGAAGAAGGACCCATACTATGAATTGTCCCAGAAGAAAGGCCCATACTATGAACTGTCCCAGAAGAAGGGCCCATACTATGAACTGTCCCAGAAGAAGGGCCCATACTATGAACTGTCCCAGAAGAAGGGCCCATACTATGAACTGTCCCAGAAGAAGGGCCCATACTATGAACTGTCCCAGAAGAAGGGCCCATACTATTAACTGTTCCAGAAGAAGGGCCCATACTATTAACTGTTCCAGAAGAAGGGCCCATACTATGAACTGTCCCAGAAGAAGGGCCCATACTATGAACTGTCCCAGAAGAAAGGCCCATACTATGAATTGTCCCAGAAGAAAGGCCCATACTATGAACTGTCCCAGAAGAAGGGCCCATACTATTAACTGTTCCAGAAGAAGGGCCCATACTATTAACTGTTCCAGAAGAAGGGCCCATACTATGAACTGTCCCAGAAGAAGGGCCCATACTGCCCCAGAACAAAGTCAATATCTATACCCTTCATATGGCATCTGTAAGCTTCTGTCACAATATTTAATTCCTTGAACATTGTCCATCCAGCTTTCACCCCGGGGTATTCTATGTGATATATTTGTTAAAATGTATGTATAATGGAATTGTCTCTGCTCGACTCTAGAGCCACAGTACTTGTTTGTGTGTGTGTTGCCAGGGGCGACGATGCTCCCGCGTCTTTGGGTGATCGCGTCCTTCCGCAGTTGTATGGTAGCCATACTGGCGTTTGGTGTAAAAAAATGTTTTCTTGTCGAGTAATCCTGGGTGGTTGCTAATGTCTCTGGTCAACTGTTCGTTTTGCCTCAGTGTGCATAGTGGACCAAACTGTTGGACTCGGCAGGGATTGCAAAAAGAAACATTCGCCATAAGAAATCGTGCAGGGCCAGCTACAGTTATGAACGAATCTAAACTAGCTGCCATTTTGGGAGAAGAGGTGTCGGACTTACCTGCTAAGGGTTCTGCCGACTACTTAGCTGCTGTAGAGAGCCATCGCTGTGTTGGACGATCAGAAGAAATCTAAGTCAGCCTTGTCTTTAAAGATCGCGGAGGCAGAGGAGCGATTACGTCGCCTTTCTGTGGATGATGATAGCGATCGTCAATCTGGGTTCGGCCGCCCTTCTCAGGGTGATGCTGGTGACAGCCGAGCTCAGCAATCGTCACCGACATCGCCACTGACAAAGTCCTGCAAGCTGCCAGATCTGGGTAGGTTTCGTCCTGAGATGTATATAGATAACAAGAAACAGTGGGATACCATGTCTTATCGTGACCTAATTTATGGAGGCCTTGGAGTTCTTGGGTCTTTGATGGACTCAGGTGCCAGTCCTGATATCATTCGTGGATATGTCAGTCATTTACAGTTCATCTCGTACAAGGCTCATCGCCAGTCCTTTGTCGATGAGGCCTTAGTTGCTTACGAGCGGGAAGCTACTACGCGGGTGTTGGAAGGTTGGGTGCCTAAATGGAATGGAGTTGACACGATGTCAGAGTCAAAGCACTTGAGCGCCGACAACACCACGGTTGTGAGGGATTTACTATCGAGGAAGGAAAAGTATTCTCGCTACAACAACAAGAGTAGCAGCCATTACCGGAAGTCAGCAGACGTTGACAGCTGGCCTCACGGGGTTCGCTGGAGGTGGAGCGATGGCCGTAATTGTGAGAATTGCTATTACTACCATGTGTGTGGCCTGTGTGGAGATAATCATAGGGCTAAAGATTGCAAAATTCAGCTGGATTGGGAGAAAGCTCATTTTGCGACATCCACCACAACAACCAAGAGCCCTTCTTCTACTTCCGCTTCCGCTTCTTCTTCGTGACAAGATGGCGGACCTAGTCCAGTTTCCCCCACAACGCAACTAACCAGACTGGATTATCTGCCCAATCCCAAGATGGACACGGTCAGTAATGTGATTGATAGTAAAGATCTGTGTTTGTTATTTGATTACGCTTCCTCCATTCGGGACTGGGGCATGCTAGACGGTGTGAGGCGTCAGTTTAAACCATCAAACTGGGCTCACGCTCTGTTTTCCCCCACCTACGTCGTCAACGGGTTTAAACTGGTCGACCCTGACAGCGGTGTTCCCCCATACTACTGTGAGAACTATCGATCGTGCTTTCATCCTTCTGAAAACAAAGCTAAATTAGAAGCATCTCTGTTGTCCGAACTTTCATCTGGAAAAATGTCTTTAGTGAGTGATCGGCCTACTTGCATTCATGCAGTTGGTGTGATTAATAAGCCTTCAGGTGACATTCGTATGATTACAGACTGCAGGAGACCAGAGAAACTGTCAGTGAATAACTATACTAAAGAAGTGTTCTCTCGTTTTCAATACGTTAAGATCAATGAAATTGTACAAAAGGTTGAAAAGAATTCTTTTATGTGTTCGGTCGATATAAAGGCAGCTTACCGTTCTGTAGCCATCCATCCTACACAACGTTGTTTATTTGGATTATCTTGGTCTTGGTCATGTGCTTTGGATCTAGGACGGCCCCATTTTGTTTTACTAGAATTACAGACTGTGTGTGTAGGATTCTAAATGCTAGAGGCCACAATGTTGTTTCATATTTAGATGATTTCCTGATCTGGTTGCCTACTTACGAAGGGTGTATTGAGAGTCAATGCGTGGTTATTGCTCTATTGAGGGACTTGGGTTTCTATATTTGTTGGCAGAAGCTAACAAGCCCTTCACAATTATGCACTTACTTGGGTATTGATATCGATTCATCAAATTGTCAGCTGAGGCTTCCCGATAAGAAGGTGGTAAAACTGCTACGTGAGCTTAGTTTCTTTAGTGGTCGCAAATGGGCCACTGTTAAACAACTATGTCGTCTTGCTGGCATATTGTGCCATTCGGCGCGGGTGATCAAAGGTGGCAGAATCCACAGCAAAGGTATTTTGTCTGAATTGAATCTTATGTTGAAGTGCAAATTTCGTAGAAGGAGATTGACCCACTTGGTGCTTGATGATTTAGACTGGTGGATTAATTGTGCTGATGTATTCAATGGTACTTACGATTTTTCTGACATCAAAACTGACAAGTGTGTAACCTTTCGTATATCTTCTGGTGTTTTTGAGACCGAATGCGATCAAGAGATAATTACTGGTGTCTTTGTAGGACAGGGGAATAATCCCACTGGTAGTGTCGATGATTCTGAATTGGTTATCCCTATTTCACTAGATAACAATGATAACGAGGTTTTGCAACTGTGTATCGTTCGCCATAGTTTACAAGAATTAGCCTTCCTCTTGAAGGGGGCTAGTGTAGATTTTGATGGATTATCGACCAAGGTTAATCGTATCATTTCACAATGTGAGCCTAGAGGTAGTCTGGAGATAGAAATTCTTCAGGATATTTTTTGGATTTGTGTAAAATACAGCATTCGATTATGTCCATCTTATTTCTGCAGGGCTGCTTAGACATCAAGTGCTCCAGATAAAGCAACAAGCCTTGGCAGAGTCATCTAGACACACCCGCAATTCCCAATGGAACCAGTATTATGAGTTCTGTCATATATGTGAAATCGCTCCTATTCCTGTAACTCAGACAATTTAGCCATGTTCTTAGTTCATTCATCGGCCAGGATGTGCTATTCATCTGTAGACAATTTGTTCTCTGCTGTCAACCATTTGAGCAAGTTGCATGGTATCAACCTTAGAGACGACTATGGCCTCACCTTACTGATGAAGGGTTTGAAGAGAAACCTGGGCACGAAGACTAATCCCAAGGAGGGTCTTTTACCTCAGGACCTGAAGAGACTGTTTCAATTTGTCAATTCATCATCTGACAAGTGCATCGCTTGTTGGCTGGGTATTTTGCTGTGCTTCCGAACTCTCTTGCGCAAATGTCATGTGTTTTCTGGCGAACTGAATGCACACTTACTGAAGCGCAAAGATGTAATATTTGAGGAGTGGGGTATGAGAGTGACAGTTCCGTCATCGAAAACTAACCAGTATGGCCTTACTGCCTTGGAATGCCCAGTGACTGTTTGCAACTCTGATTTGTGCCTGGCATCTCAATTGAAGAAGTGGTTTGCACGTTCCCCGGCTGGCCCAGAGGATCCACTGATATCGTTTGGCAACGGCACTCCAGTTCCATATGCCTTTGCTCTGGCTTCTTTGAAGAAGTGGTGTCTTCAGGCAAAGATTTATAAGAACGTTGGTCTTCACAGTTTAAGACGTGGTGCGGTTGTGTTTATGTACATGAACGGTATAACGGTTCCAGATATCCAACTTCTGGGTGACTGGAAAAGTGACGCGGTATGGAAGTACTTGTCTACGCCATTTAAGTATCGGGTGGACATCGACCGCAAGGTTTCTTCTGCGTTAGAACAGCTTATATAACCACTTCGTGATACTTTTAAGTCTATAGACTTTTATATTGGGCTGGGCAATAAAAGTATCCCGACCTTGTGTGCCGCACTTCAGCCTTGGACTCTCTTCTTTCGCCGATGTCTCTGCCTGAGGCTTATATATTGATAATGTTGATTATATCATCAGCTACCTGCAATATATTGAATAAACCAAATTAAACATTATTTCACCATTATATTCTTTGTTTTCGTTTCTAAATTAGTTTTGGCTACCAGTCATGGTAACCAGAATGCCATAACATTTGCAAAACCAGTTTGAAATGATGGCACTTGGTGAGACCTTTAATTTGAGCTTTTACCCAAGCATATTAATGAAGGAATACCAGATTTTCTTTTTAATAAGAAAATAGGGGCGGTCATTTTGTTTTGGGTGGTTAGAAGGGTAAAAACAGATTTGTCAGCATGGTAAGATTTTTTTTTTTTTTCTAAAATACCCCTAGAATGTTTTAAACGTGTTTAAAGGCATGATCATGTCAGATGATCCCACATGAAGTGTACTGTAATATGCTTGTGTTGATGTGCACACACCATCTATTTGCTATCAGTTCTGACTGTAAAAATGTACCTTGCATAATGTTTTAGTTGGATACAAACTTTAAATAAAACATACAATTTTACCGTGTGGGTCAGATCTTCAGAAAATGAACAATCGGTAGCTCTACATATTTAATAAATTATGCTAAAATTGTCGAAACTAGGTATATCTGAGTATATTTGATATTGTGTTGATTCAAACATTCTGTTCGGTTATGTTGAACTGTACATGGAACCTCATTTTTGTCTTAAATTTGTGCTGTTTTAGACAATTAGTGAAGGTGAATTGTACATTTTCTGGCAATCTGTATAGTGCAACAGGATATGGGTCAGGTTTTCAGAAAATGCACAATCTACAGTTCAATACATCTATCAAATTCTGCTAAATTAGAGTGAGAAATGATAAATACTAGATGTATCTGGGTATATTTGTATTGTGTTCATTCAATAAATCTGTCTGATTATGTTTAACTGTATTTTGAACCTAAATTTCGTCTTAAAGGTAAATACCAGCGTTGTCAGCACTGCAGCAGGTGGTAATTCAAGGAACTAATGCATGAAACAATAGAAGTCAATATATTTTGTTCGAACTTTGTCTTGAGAAAGAACATGGTTGGGGGAATACAAATAGCCAAAATAACTGGATGTTATCATATCATTTTGTGTTTTAGGGATGAGTGAATTTTACTTCCATTCACTATTGATTTCAATGGGGGAAACTCATTGTGATACAAGTTTAGCTGAATAACTTTTTTTTTAGTTCAATGACCCCTTATTTTTTAATTCCGAGGGTAGAATATCATGTCAGCAATGTATATGCAGATTTTAAAGGGAATCGTATGATTCAATCATATGCTATTGGGGAAAATGCAGAAAATACCCATTTCTCCCATAGGCTTCTATAGTGAACAGTAGTAAATTTCAGTGGTCCCTGAAATAAAAACTAATCCAATGACATATGGTTTTGGGGGGCTTTTTGGGTTCCCCCAACCATGTTCATTCTAAATCCAAAGTTTAAAGAAAATTCCATGATTCATTCATTTTTTTATCAAACACTGGTATTTACCTTTAAATATGGGTTATTTCAGAGCATTGGTGAAGGCCAATTGTACATTTTCTGGCGACTTGGCCCATATAGATCAATTATAAGAAAATTAACACTATATATAATAACAATTCAATTTACATACCCAACTAAAGTGAAACAAATCCCCAATACATAAAAAGATCCATGATTTTAGGTTTATCAAGATACTTACATTATGAGTACATCAAATACTTACAATCAAATGTTTTTTGCAGCCATTTTTCTCATGTTGATCAAATCTGGAAACACTTGTTTCAGGTTGTGGCCTCTGTCGATGGACACTATATCACATTGTCCTTTCATTCTCTCTGCCCATAAAGGCATGATCATGTCAGATGATCCCACATGGAATTCAAACCTCTGATTAAACATAGTTCTCACCAACTTGGCCATGTATGGGGTTTTCCCAAGCCCAATGCCGATATCAAAGGAATGG
This sequence comes from Sthenelais limicola, assembly GCA_942159475.1. Classification (NCBI taxonomy): domain Eukaryota; kingdom Metazoa; phylum Annelida; class Polychaeta; order Phyllodocida; family Sigalionidae; genus Sthenelais; species Sthenelais limicola. Next base: position 9,418,414 of record OW804097.1, read on the forward strand.
AGAATTAGATCAGGTTTAGAGGTCAACGAAGCAATGGCACTTTGCCCTTGATCAAAACCTATTTCACACACAGTTTTCACCCAAGGGAGCTTGGCCAGTTGCTGGTAAGTGAGGGTTAGTTTTTCATGAAGAGGTGCATGCATGTGGCGTATATGCTTGAGTCTATGTGCCTCTTTTCTGAATACAGCTAAAAGCTCCTTAAACTTTGGATATGTAGTTGAGGTTGTTGGGATGTCTTTGGACTCTGGTGTAATAAAAAGTCTTTCACAACTTTCATCCTTTAAATCAGGGATGAAGAAAAGTATCTCTGTCCAGTTTAGAGGCTCTGGTTCTTTCTACCCAGACGTTGTTAATATTTCCAGTTGAATTTCCCTGTAAAGTTGCCAGCGGAATGACTGCTTTTTGAGAAAACAGGATGCTGACTGCGAGCAGTAGACTGACAACTCCTGCCACCATTATTATTCTCTTACTTGCCATTATTTATTTTATGTCTCATACTATCAATAAAAGTTGTTAAAGTTGTTACTAGACCCTTTCTTGGCACTTTGTTTTGTTGTTCCATCGTTATACATCATGGTTTTCTGTTTTCTATTTTTGAAAGGTGCTTCTATACTAATTGACAATATGATTGTTATCCTTATAGCTCTATTTTACATTTATACTTCGATGCTTTGGTGGTCACCCTGTGACAGTTTTTGCTTTTGCTTTTACAGGCATGATTTGTTGTATGTCCGTTTATGTATATAAATATGAATAGATAAATATATCACAGGCTCTTATCTGAGCTGACCTCAGGTCCCACAGAGAATCATTTGCATTCTGATGAACACTCAGAGTGCCACCCAGCCGGGTGTCTGTTCACAGGGTGGGCCGATTGCCGATTGCATTCTTACGACCACTGGTCATGCCATCCTGTGTTTTATTACATACGTATGTGATTACAGAGGGCCTGATTCGGGGGTGCCATTAGAAATCTTGTATCCCATACGTATGTGATTCGGACCAAACTACTTTCAATGCCGGCACAGCCGTACGTTTGCTAGTTCAAGTGACCAGCAGCAAACAGCAAGATGTGTATTTGCTGGAGCTAATATCAGCGGTGGAAGTCTTATTCTCCATGTTGAGAAGTAATTTGAGTAATATGATATGTATTGCTTATTTATTGTCTAAATAAAGACGAACATTATGGTTTGTTGACACTTTTTGTGAAAGGAATCATGTATCGGTAACCAAGGAGAGAAGAAATAGTCCCCACTTCGAAGAATCAAAATATGGCGAGACCTATAAGAATAAACTAACTAAATAACTTCAAAATCCAGAGAATATACGATTATTTAAAGAATTATTCAGTCATAGATGGTCAAAATTAAATGAATCGGTGGAAAGAAACACCTAGAGTAGTGAACAATCTGCGTAGTAATATCAAGTATTTCCGGGTAAATTAACTTCCGTCGTGCTCGAACATCGCCGTCATGGCCAAAGATCGATGGAAATGAAGGTAAAATGCTATTAAAATTGTGTTAATCTTGTTGATCTAGTATGAAATAAATACCGAATAGCCCTCTGTCAATGTCAAACCGATATATTCGGTATAATAGTCGATTATACTTTGACTTGGTCTTTTAATGTAGACTTGTACCTAAGTTGACATCCGGTTGTGCAGGTAGCCTTTTGCATTCTCTTCTTTCTTCTAGAAAGAGAATTTTGTGTCTTATATGGTGTTCTCTTATGCTATCAGTCTTTTCTAGACTGTGGGCTATTCTGAGAAATGAATTTTGGGTGGTTTGGAGTTTCTCTAGGTGCCATTTTTGAGCTGGGATATAGATATCACAAGAAGTCTATCACTGGTCGCACCACGGTGGTATATATTAACATGGTGATTTTGACCGTTAGTGCTATTCTTATTTTTGAGGTGGCTTTTAGTCTTTTGGTAATTTGGTCGGTTTTGACTAAACATGGCTGTTGAATGTCAGGGTCTGGTCTATTGTAAGTCCCAGGTTCTGTTTCATATTTTAGGTCGACAACATTTAGGCTCAGCATTTTTGGTGTTGTTTTCTTTTTTGTTGTTCCCAGTACAATATCCATAACCTTGCTTCTTTAACATTATAGAGATTTTGTTTCATCTACACGGTCCATTTGCAGATCGTTTTTGCGGGAGATGACAGTGTCATCTGCAAATAACTGTACTTGTGATTCCCAGACAGCACTGTGCAGATCGTTGACATACAGAAGAAACAATAGGGGCCCCAGTACCATTCCCTGGGGAATGCTGCAGATTACCCTCTCTGATGTTATCCCATTCACTCGCACCTGCTGATATCTCCCTGAGAGATAGTGGCTAACCCAGTCTATAACAAGTTTTGAGAGGTAGAAGGTATCTAGTTTCTCTATTAGGATTTTATGGTTGACAGTGTTGAACGCCTTTTTGAAATCTAGGTATACATACAAGTGATACAGGTTTATTTTTAGTTTTGTTCCCATAGGTATATTTGAACAGTCGTTGGTGAGCATGTTTTAGGGAATGGCCTTCTCTAAAGCAGTATTTGAATTCATATAGAAGTTTTTTTTCCTCTAGGTGGGGATATATTATGCTATGAATTACCCTCTCCAGTATTTTTGCTGGTAGTTTGACTAGGCTTATTGGCCGATAGTTTTGAAGTGTCCTGTTTTGTGAATGGGCGTCATAGTCTTTCAAATGTTATTAGAGACCCTACTCTGTGGTATCTCTGGGAACTGTAATTCCTGAATATTGTGGTTGGTTTCTTTTGGGGCATGGGGTGTTTCTGTTTTTGGTAGAGGCAGTGGGAGGTTGTATCTATGTTGTGATCGTGTTTGTTTCTGGTTGGGCAGGTTGGACTCTTGATCGTTTGTACATGAGGCATAGTAAGTGCCTGTCTGTTAGAGACAGGTCGTATTTTTTCAAGATAGTTGTCATGCATTTCCATTGAGCATTCGTGAGCCCTACTAAATTTAATAATGTATAGAAGTAAGATAAAATGGAATTGAAATAAAAGAATACCTTGCTTTCCATGGCGAGGATGGAAGCCTTGATGGCCGTCACCTTTTCTTCTAGCTTGGGTGGCATTGCGTAATCCTGCTGTGTGTTGACGCCGGTGACAATGGCGGCGTCGGTTGTTTATATTTTCCCGCAGGTGATGTCGGTTCTTAACGAAATCCTAACTCCTCTCTCACTGTTTTTCTTGAGTTTTCTTTAGCCTGGGTGGTTTGCTGATTCCATGCAGTGTTCTCTGGTGTCGGCTTTTAGTCTCTTTTGTGTATTTCTCTGTTTTCTTTCGGACAAAGTTTTTTATACATATGGTGTTTGTGGAGATTGAGAGATGGAGGAGGAGGTAGGATTGTGGGTAGAGAGGGTAGAGTTTAGTTGCACCGGTAGGGGGTAGGGGGAAGCACCAATGCCTAGGAAGATTCCCGCAACATGAGCATCATTACATGTTCATCAAGGTGAAACACCATTTATTGCTTTTAAACTCTGGTATCGACATCAAGGTTTCACATTATTTATCAGGGAGAAACCTGGTCATCAAGGAGAAATCAGGTTTCATAGCACAAAGTTAGACAGTATGAACAATGGATTGATTCAAATAATTGATGTTGATAAAAGACTGGTCACATTGGAAAGGGAAACCATTGAGTCTATGGTGGTAGAACCATCTCCTGAAGCCTAGCTTTTCTAAAGCCTTGACTGCATTAAACATCATATTTACATGTTGTTTACTCAAGGGATAATGCACATGGATCTCAAAGGAGAGCTGGATAACTTTTTTCAGAACACCATCGGCGACCATGTTGTGAAGAACATCAAACTCATGAGTCTCTATGTCAAACTTGAGGTAAGGAATAGTCACCTGTTGTAAGAACAAGAAACAGTTGTGTGTATTTATTTGCAGTTTTAAAGTATTCACGACCTGTGTGAGGTTTATTCAACTAATTTTCATTTCCAAGGGAAACATTTCGAGATTTCAGTTACCTGTAACATCTTTGAATTTGGTACAGTGTGGGCCAAAATTATGCCTCTGAATTGTCTTAAGGACCCACGATTTGTTGTACAAATTGGAGGTTTCTTTGTGAGATAGCCCACACATTATCAAACTCAAGTAGGTCTGCTTAAGAATGATTTTGAATTTGTACGAAATGTCTCAATGCCCAATTCGGCTCTGAGTGAGTCATAGTTCACCATTTAGTTCTCTACTAATAAGGAGGATCCACAATTCAGTACACTTACTCCAAATCCCACAGTGCTCTACTACTTGGAGCCCCTGGAATCAAAGCGAGCCCTGCCCCAACTCACCCAAACATGATATAAAATTCTTGCTTTTCTTACGTTTTCCTCCTTAAACATGGCCAGAAACTGTTTGAAGCTCATCATTCTCCAACCTTCCCGTGTTGTGTGGTTTTTGTTTGACAGTCCAAGCGGGTAGAAGAAAACGCCTGGACTATGTTCATGTTCTTTAGTAGACCCCATACTGAAAGCAGCAAAGTGTCTATGGTATTAACACTAAACAGAAGCTGGGGCCTTGATTATAAGTCTCAAAAGTAGCCCAACATCAATGGCAGTTTTTGTTAAAGCTATATATCCTGGTGTTCAATGAAAAAATAGTGTCCACTGATATTTTCACAAAACTTCCAGGAATTATCATCAGGGCATGCCTAATTGGATTTGAAGGTGGTTGTCCGGTGGGCAACCAAGATTTGCAACATGGTTGCCCATCAATGACTGGTGGTAGCCCAACACTGTGGAACATTAAATAATCAGGGTCTCCACGGGGCCCTGGAAAGGCCTTGGATTTGGAAAAATGAATTCAATGCCTGGCTGGAAAATGGGTATTTTGGTGTAATGGCCTGAGAAATTATATATGGCCCTTTAATCCTTCTGCAATCGTTTAAATACAGTGTTATAACAAGAAATAATTTAACGTGGGGGGATTTGGTGTCCACGCCCATGTGACTGGGATCCAGGGACATTATAGTATGCCTGTATTTTAAGGATATTATACAGAATCAAGTTCTAAATCTTTCGGAAAACATTCAACTACCAGTCTGGTTTGCAGTCTATCATGATACCTGAAATTGGTCTGGAAATTCCTGGAATTTCTTCAAACCAAAAGTGCGGAGACCCTCCTAATAATGTTCAACCCCAAGAGTTTGTGTCTGAAAAAACAGCCAAACCTAAGAAAGTGGTCATTGGAATAATTAATAAAGACTGTATTTGGACCTCATACTTAAAAACCATGATATCTAATGAATAAATACATCTATGATGAGAACCAGCCAAACAATATCATGCCTAAAAAAAGGTAATCAGCTTAATTTCACACACAGATAATATCTCTTAGTTCATAAGAAACAAAGAAATTGAAAAAGGTATATCTTATCAATTTTTACTTGAAGGTCAGTTGTAAAATAACAGTGGTTTGGCATGGGGGTCTATGGGAAAATGGGATATTTTTCACATTCTACTATGAAAAGATAGTGTCCACTGATTCTTTCCCAAATATTCTACATAGATAATTTGAGGTCATATGCAACAGATTTCTAAAAAATCATAATACATGGGTTACAAACAAGTTGTGACCTGTTGCACTGGTTTTATTATTGAGTGAAACTTATTCAGACAGTTCAACATCTATCAGAGTCTTAGAATCCTGGATCTCCTGGCCAGCCAAGTCACCCAAGATTAAGGGTGTCTTCCACAAGGTAAATACAGAGTCCACTTTAGAACACAAATGGAACATTAGAGATTACCTTGTTATTGAAATGCATCATAGATAATCCATACAAACATATTGGTAAATCCCAGATTACATAAAAGAGATTGCTCATTGCTGATTTACATATAAAATACAACAGGTGAACAGCTTTCACAAGTAACAGGTTATTTTGGACAAGCACAACGCACTGGGGTAGTTCAGGTGAACAAGCCACCAGCAGACAGCACAAGAATCTATACAGAAAACAGATGCATATATTTCCATGTTTGAATACTGCAATAGGAGGTATGTATAATGCTGTTCTAAATGAATATTTATATATTCACCAAAAAATTCACTAAAATAGTGACAGAAGTCTGATTGTTCATCTTCTACAATAAGATATAATTATAATATATTATGAAATAGATAATGATGTACCTTGGATCAAAGGTGCGTATTGTACAGTTATGCTGTTTGTTGTACTCATCATCAAAGCTCCAGTCATTCTTGATCCTGAAACAGGAATGTTATACATAGTGATGTTGATTATATGCGCATTCCATATGAGAGGTGCAATAAGTGAGGTGCTATAAAAATATTCATATAGTATGTGTACTATAAAAATGTAGTTGTCTAAAAATAGCTCTGACGTTACCTCCGCACTTCCGCCATCTTCGCAGAGACCCAAGGCTCTCCACAAAGCACATGTAAACAAATGCCACAGGCATCTAGACAGAGTCGGCGGTGCTTGGACTATCTATGATACTTGTTTCATACTTTTTCAGGGATATCTGATGGTATTTGATCAAGTTTTATGCCCATATAATAAATATAGAATGGAACTCATTGGAAACATTGAAACATTTGGAAATTTATTGGACTTTATTGGAAAATTTATTGAACGAGATTCATCCACATATAAGCACACTGCCTGCGGCACCATGCTTATGGGGACAAATCTCGTCGAATAAAATTTCGATTATTGCCGGCTCGTTCCATTCTCTCTATATAGTGATGCATAGTTATTACTTCCAATTGAGTAGAAAAACATGGATTATGGGATACCATCATATTTGAAAAGACGAAATCAAGCAATGGTTAACATAAGAACAGATAATAGTCAAATATTTCTATATTTTTGATACTTTTACTTTTGATAATTACTTGTAAAGTAGTTAAATATACTCTGTATTTGGAGGACCTTAGAAACATAAGGATATATTTAATGTACATGTATTCATACACCTGAAAGTGGTAGATACCCCAAAAAGGAAAATATTTCTATTAAAGAGATCTTGAGAAATATCAATGATGTGACATACTGTAAAGAATTGCATTCTTTTGGGTTGGATTTACCAGCTAAAATGGCCGCCCCCGCCCCCCCTCTCCCCCCCCCACTCCCCTCCGCTTGGGCCTTGACCGCCACGCAGGACCTGGGTGGAGCGGGGGAAAGCGGTAATGCTGGACACCTGTTGTTGTGTGTATACCTGTTTGATTGTCTTAGCAACCAGAAATAGAATTATCTAGTGTTCCCTGTGCTAAACTCATTAGTGGGTGGGGGGAAGGGACTGAGGGAGGGAGGGGACGCTTCATGCTTGGGTCAAGGATAATGGGAGGGGAGGGGGGGTTGAGAGCAAGGGACCAACTATCATGTGAACAGCGCATGACCTTGGCGTGGGAGAGCGCTGGGAGGTCATGTTCATGGGGTAGAAGGATCCCCCTCAGCCAATCATAAGGGTACAACGCCAGGGAGCGCATTGCTAAGATCCATTGATGCTAATGAATAATTAACCTATGTGACTATAAATAAAGGCGCCCAGTGCTAGCTCGACACACCTTGCTGCCTGGCCTGTGACAACCATCCAACCGACTTCTCTGACTTCATCATTTATACTAGAACACCGAATCTCTGGGCAAATTGCCATTGATAATTCACAATACATCACAACTGTGATGTTTGCATGTGCCAAGAATATTATTGATTAATGGAAACAAATCTTGCAACCAATGTTTGGAAACCCAGAGAGGGTGGTGCCACCTGGTATATTTTTTTCTTTACACTGACCAACATGAGAACACAACATAGGGTATGTGGTGCCACCTGGTGGAAGACTGTAACTATCATACCCTGGGGGGTATAATCTTCCTAATTGTATACTCTAATTATAACTTAAGAGTTTCAAAGACTGGTATCTTAAGGATACCACAAGTGGTCTGGATAAGCTTATATTCTGGAATAAGTCCCAAAGGACTTGTCTCTGAGTTTTATTAAGGGTAGTTCAAATCTCTCCTCCAGGGTCCCTGCTATTACCCCTGGCGCCACCTGGTGTAGCGGCCACTCTTTTATTGAGTGCTGCCACCACCTGACGGTATAACATAATACTCACCCAAATGAGTAGACCACACAAGGGGCCGTTGGAAGGATTTCCTTTGAGAGACAGACCGGCCAGCCACCATCCGTCTTCAGACCATATATCTGCCACTTTGTGCACAGTATCTGTGTCTGCTTTGCCAACCTGATAATAATGATAACAATAATGAAATACTATGTCATTGAATCTTGTATTTGTGATGTGTTTCAGGGAAATGATCAATCAAGGAGAAAATGATCAATCAAGTCATCAAGTCGCAAAATTGATATTTTTCAAAGTGTTTTTCCACAAGATCTCTTTATTGGAATGTTCTGATTTTTGGAGGGTTTATCACTTATAGTTATATCAATCAATGTATCAAACTTCAGGACAATGTATGTAATATATCCTTTCGTTTTAAAGGTGCTCATATGGACTACATTTAGTTACTTTACTGTTCATCACCCCCAGAAATATCGGAAACTTTTCTTTAAAGAAATGAAAATATCAAACTTAAAATCTAGAAATACTTATTAGATCATTAGACTGTTTTCTACCATTGGATTCCGCTTGATCTCATCTTTTCAAATATAATGATATCTCAAAATCTATTTTTTGCGACTTATGACTCATTTTCCTGACATCCCATTTATGACAATCAGGATAATTGTGATGGAAAATATGAAAGTAAAAGTTACATTATGAATTTGAAATCCTTCTAGAAAGTTGGTGCTTTTTCCTTTAGACTATTGACTGTAGCTGAAATAAACTATACATGTTGTGAATCTATAATTTCCTTGGGCTAAAATAATATTTTGCATATTTAGTAAATGATCCATGGAGATGTTGACCCAAGCGATTGAAAACCTCTGTTAGTAAACAATCCTCCCCCTGATCTTGAAGTGAGGTCACAGAAAGCTGTCCAATCAATCAATCAATCTATCAAATGAAAGAATAATGTTCAGCACCAGTTCTACACAGGTCCTAATAATAATAAATAAATATTTAAAAAAAATAATAATAAATAAATAACTCTGTATAATCTGAATACAAACATCACCCATCCACACAAACGTCCTGGGTAAGACCCTAAAGTGCCTTTCTGTCTCTTTTCTCTGTCTCTCTCCCTTCTTTTCTGTCTCCCTCTCTCCCTTCTTCTCTATCTCTATATCCTGGGTAAGACCCTAAAGTGCCTTTCTCTCTCTTTTTCTCTGTCTCACTCTCCCTTCTTCTCTATCTCAATTTCCTGGGTAAGATAAACTGCCCCCCTCCCTCTCAGCTCTCCCGCCCTTGATATAACCTTCAATGACTTGATAAGGGTGTAAATGAACCAATCTCACTCACTCCATGCTAGGAAACTGGGTCCAGAAAATTACCGCAGCAAGAAACTTACTTGTGGGAAGGAAATTGGTTATATTTCACCAGATCTGAGGGATTTTAGATTGTTTTTATATTTAAAAATAAATGATCGTCCCACCCACCCCACCTTTCCCTGCCCCTCCTACCTACAATATCCACTTGATTTAGTGTTAAATACCAAGCCTACACATCACCAATGTGCTGAGTAGGCTCCCGCCCTATAAATAGCCTACATGAGCGTGGGTGTTATGTAAGGGTGGCAGTGGCTATATGGTTGAAGCTATGTAAACATGACAGGAGTGAGTGACAACAGGTAGAGGATGCATGAATGTTTTCAAAACAGCATTTCTGTACCATGAACACAGTAGTTTTTCCAGACAAAAGGGTAGCTAACTAAGTGAAGTTTCTCTCAGGCGAATTACAGGTTGCAACTTACATGGGATAACAACAAAATTTAGGCCATAAGTAGGGGTCGTTCTTATATGGGGAGTGGACGCTGATTTATAGGGCGACAGGAGGAATTTCGGATATGGGATTCCACCCTCATAGAGGGCGGGTCGGTCGCGCCTCATCAAGAAAAGAGATTAACCTACATTTGGATAGTGTCCTGGATCTGGACTTCATTCATGGAGTCATGTAGGCGGATAGGTTTGTAGCGTAACAACTTGAGTCCACCAGTGTTTTGAGCTGCTCCAAGCTTCCCATACAGCAGTGGGAAATATACAGCTTTCCTAGCATCCCATGTGAGGGGCTGGTCACCATCTGTCCTGCTCATCTGGCTGACAATCTCCTCACTATCATCCACCCCGTATACTGTGTGCTGTAATCAAGGTTTGATTAATTTTATTCAGGACAATATTTTTAAACTTGGTGCAAATTTCCCCAATAAGCTAAGCACATTTAGTACAGTCATGCCAATTAGATGAAATAAAGCTGCACTTGCAGGTAAAATGGCTCAAGAACTGAGCATTTCTACTTTTTGTTCAAATCTTTTCCAAACCATCTAAAAGTCATTTGACCAAAATTAGGGACATGGCTTCTGAAACGTCGCCATTTGTCCGGCTGTCCCCTGATTCCTTGATCAGCCATTGGTACAGTAGTACCCACCCACACAATCCTTACCCTCTCCTTGTATTTATGCTTTAACTCTGCCAGAGCAACAAAGAGCTTCTGCATATCTAGCACCAATTTAATCACATCTTCATTCCATATGGCGGGAAAACTTGAACCGAGGAAGATGCCATGCGCTGGCTATGTGGTACAAATTCCCATTTGAAAGGCATTTCCAGCTGAGCATAGAGAGTGACCACTTTCCCATATCCTCATACAAACAGATTGCAGGCTAAACTGGGTTTGCCAGGCAGTCAAATGATCTTTCTGATTCCAACTTGGACTAGAGGCCAATGAACGATCATCGGTCTCGTTGTAAGTACAGAGAGTGTCCACGTCTAGGTATAATTTCCAAGCTTTAGCCGGTCCAGTCTGAGCAATGCTTTTCTCACATATATAGATCTGCAAGTTGCCTTACTGGGTTCTGAGGTTGCAGCATGTTTGTGTGCATAACCGCAGGCGTTACAGTTGGTCATTTTGAGGTAGCAGAAGAAAAATCTCACAAAGAAAAATTTCTAGTCCGAACCTGACCACGACCGGCTTGGGAATGCCTTGGCGCGCGAACTCTCTGTGGCAACGACACAACAAACAGATTCAGGTGCCCATACTATAAATATATATACATTATATATCAATGGAAATATAAGAGTAAATATATTATTAAGAAGAAGGATACAAAATAGATATCAAAGGGCTTCATTTACAACGAAACAGTAGAAAACATTAGATATCAATATTCTCCAACAAATTCTAAAAGATATGGACTGGTCTGAATTATATAAATCAAGAGATGTTAACATTTGCTGGGATATTCTAATTAATAGGATTAATCTCTATCTAGATTGTATGTGCCCTATACAAAAGTATAAGTACATTAGAGAGAGGCCTCAATGGTTCACACCGGATGTAATGAAACTCTCAAAACAGAGAGATAAAGCTTTTAAAAATGTTGAGGAGATTGGATATTAACATTCTCCCCCTCAAAGAAGACTGGCCGCCCCGGCTCAGTTAAATCTTAACCCTATTCTACTCAAAAATCGCCTTATTGATCAATTACTGTCTTTTAGGACGGAGCATTCAATAAACCAAGCACATCACAGATTATTCCATGGATTGTACCACAGTATTAATAGTAAAGAAAAATCAATGTTGGCTTTCCTAGACTTTAGGAAGGCATTTGATACCGTAGATCACAATATACTAATTGAGAAACTTAAGCATTTTAATGTTCATGGAGATGTGATTTTGTGGTTTGTGAACTACTTAGAAAGCAGGCAACAGAAAGTACTTATAAATAATTGTACATCTAGTAGGGAAAGGGTGACACATGGTGTTCCTCAGGGAACTGGTCTAGGACCATTGCTCTTCCCTTTATATATCAATGATTTAAGTTCTGTTATCACTAAATCGAGTTTTCAGTTCTTTGCCGACGACACAGTGTTGTACACATCCAATAAGTTGAGGTTGGAGGCTTGCAATAACTTGCAACATGACCTACAGAATATTAGCTTGTGAAGTAGGAAAAATAAAATATCAATTAATATTGATAAGAGTAATATTATGGAATTACTTCCACATAGAGATCAAGATAACCCCAGAAGATTCCAATTTAAATTGGGAGATATGGACATGAAATATGCTGAAAAATACACCTACTTAGGCTTAAATATAGATAATAAACTGACATTTAAAGATCATTTACAGACAAAAATCACTCAAGCTTCTAAGAGATTAAAGATAAGAAGAATTCATAGAGATTTAACTTCATAAAACATCTTGACTATTTACAAAGTAGCTGTGAGACCCTTGTTTGACTACGGTGAGTGTATATATAGTGTAGCACCACAAAATCTCTTGGGTAGGTTGCAAGTGTTGAAAACTCTTTTATGAGGGTTGACTTTAGACTCAATATGAAGACAAATGTCATTGAATTACAAGAAGAACATAATATTGAACTACTAAATATTAGAAGAAAACACCATATGTTAGAAATGGCTTATAAATTAAGCCAAGATGATATGTACACTGATAGCAGGAACCTGAATCTCAGATCACATAATAATGGGAAATTAATGAAAGTACCACAACCACACTCTGAGATGGCAAAAAAATCACTTTACTATAAACTACCTATATTATGGAATGAGCTATCAGAAAAAGGGAAGACTTGTCCTTCAAAGAAGTTTTTAAAGCATTTATTGCTAAAAGTATATATTAAAATACAAGCAGTGAATGTTGCTCAGGAATGAGATATTCATATATATATTTTCATGTGACAAATTTGTCAGATGTAAATCTGTCTGTAGTAAGTTGAAATGATTAAGTATTGCTGATAAATCAATAAGGATGCAAAAAATGTAAATGAAGATTGTAACTGTAAAAATGTTGGCTTTATATGGTAATGCCATATATCCTTCAATCTCTGATTAGAGAATGTTTGTACTTTTTTATTCCAGTAAAAGTATGTAATGTAAATGATGATATTCCCTAACTCACCTGTACGAGTCTGGTACAAAAACAGAGTATTTTACATCATAGCACCAAGATATTTAACATCTCTCTAACGAATATAGGGAGACTAGGAAAACCTGTGCTAGCACAGACAGTTTTGAATAGATTATTTGTCTTTCTTCATCCCTTTATATTTATTATTTGCCCTATATATTTGTAATCATGAAAAAAAAGGAACGATTTTCTGTCTTCTCTACTGAAGCTTTTGCGACTCGCTACCTCTGGCTGACGATTGTTCACTTGCTTGTTCAAGCATTCGAGCCCTGCTAGCCTGCCGCCTGTCTTTTGATTTATAACTATATTTGACGATGTCCAATATATATAATAAATTTGGTAAGATTTACTTTGTTGTAATAGCTGAGAATGCAGCTTCAACAAAGGATGGTTATAACAAAAGGGAACAGTTAAATTAAAACATATAAAGGGGAAACAGATGAAGTGAGAATATATATACATTACATGATTATCTTATCTTAAAACTTGTTCTCTTACATATACCCTACAAAGGTATTGTGTTCTAGAAAGGGATTAAATAGTATACCTGACTAGTTGATAAGAGGTGAAACCAGTGCAGGAATACTAGGCCTATGGTAGAGAGGATTGTGATGCCCACTATGAGAAGGAATGTCCTGGAAAGCATCGCTGTGGTCATTACTAGGTCTTATGATGGTGGCTGAGCTTCCTTTAAGAAAGATGTGCACATTTATTATTAAAATCATTGTTCCAGAGCATGAAACCAAAGAAAGCTCCTTTATGTATACTGTATATGCAAACGCTACTTATCAAGCTAATACAATCCACAAACACTCTATGGAAATAGAAAGTGGCATGGTGGAACTCAATTTAAAAGACATCTCTATAAAATTTTCTCTGCCTAAACACGGAACTCCAGCACATGGAAAGCCAGCTAGCTTCTAGGTGGGGTGTATGTAGCCGTGTGACTGGCTGGGAGCCCTATACTGTTTCTGAACTTCCGGTTGTATGTAAACATGGTAGAACGCCGGGTGAACGCACTCCAACTAGCACAGAAAAACGTCTCCTTTCTCTATAATCTTATTGTCCCACTTTAACAAACTCAGTACTTACATTAGAGTTAACCATTCCAGGTTGTTACCATTCAAAATTATACTGTTAGTGCACATAGCCGTCATAGAGGGTTAAGCAACATGTGTTCGTCACACCACTGTCACTGACACTAGCTGCCCAGTGCTATCAGCCGCCGCCATAGCTACAACGTGGGTTACACACAGACAGTGATAGTCAAGTTTTGTTTTTCACTGTGCCACTTCAGTCAACCTATTTTGTGGTAAGTTTTTACTTATATGTTATTTTTTCTTGTTGTCATTACTTGGGGCATGTAGTGTCTAGGAATAGGCCTACTTGGGTTACTTGGAAATTGATGTTTATATATATGCTTCGGTAGACGGTAATATATCAGTATCATGAATTTAAAAAATCAAACGTCTCCAAATAACTTGAATTTGAGTTTACTTTAAGGAGAAAATCAAGCCAAACACAAAAATGTTTTCTTTTTTCAAGTCGGATGATTCTTTGAATATTAATGGAAATTCAAACTTTGAAAGTATTATCATTTAAAGTAGGCTTTTTCATTGCCTGGGGGACGATTTTCACATGTTCATAACTTTACAGGTTTAGCGAGTATAGATACAATATTTGGGAGATCTCTTAAGACCAAAACGTTCTCAAGGAAAAACTTAAGCCGACAACAGTTCACTTTAAAACCGTTCGGCAAAATGAGTGGAAAAATTGGGAAAACTTAATAAAAAACATGTCTAAATTGACTGATGTTGCATTTTCAAACCATCATAAAATCTTAAATCATGACACAAGGCATACAATATGGGAATGAGGTGCAGAAACCATTATGTAGAGCACCTCCACATTTTTCCAGGCAGATTTATATATAATATTATTTGATATTGTTGATGTTATAATACAATAAGAGTAGAATGCCTCCTCGCTTAATTTTCACACAATTTCTGCCTTGTCGACCTAGTGCTTATGTTGAGGGTCCCTAGACATTACAATGTTTCAGTTGCCATTAAGTCCTTGACATTGAATGGATTATGTTACTTATAACTAGTACAGTTAATTAATAAAATTATTTATACTTAACCCTATACTATTTTACATTTGTACAGGGCTACTAATACCAGGTTATACCGACAATGAGAGATGGCTGGATATAAGGACAAAAGATCAAGTGGTATCACCTGTGTGATCAAAGATTGTTTTTCATCACAAGCCCGAACTCCAGCTCTTTCCTTCTGCCAAATACCCAAGGAATCTGATGATCCACAGAAGGAGGCATGGCGGACAGAATTTTTGCGGATAATAAATAGGGCAGCAACCTATACCAAATCAAAGTTGAAAAAGGCAACATTCGTTTGCAGCAAGCATTTTGAAGAGGATTGCTTAATAAAGTATGGTATGTATTACACATAAACAGGTGTTTTAATTGAATACATGCTATTGTTTTATCCCTGTCTCCGGTTAATGTGTTGCTTTTTTAGTAAAACAAGTTCTGTCATTATTTCCATTATGTATTGGTGTTGCATTGACCCACATTTACATGTTGATTTTGGGTATGAAAGGTAGGGGAAAGACACTGAAGTTTGGTAGTTTACCTACCAAACATGTGCCCCCACCACTTGTAGAGACTCAAACCTACCCAACTCGCAAAGTACCAGTAAGACCATTAGCTGTGTTTTTATCCCTTTTCGTATTAAATCCTGCATGTCTTCGATAAACCCAACCATAGGAAATTATCCTGGAATGAATTTATTATGAAGTAATGACATGAATAAAGGTAAGAATAGATGCATGGTACAACAGTTGTTGAATGCAATATTTACAATAGTTTCACCTAGAACCTAACCATAACAGGACTGCATTCCATTTCTATATCAGAGTTGATGCCCATTAATTTTATGCATATTGTTATGTCACAAAGCCATAGATTATAGATAGTATGTTAAATACTTAAGGCCAGGGTTTGGGATTTAAAAGATATTAGTTCTCATTACAGTTTACGCATCATCCCTTTTAAATTAATGTTAAAATCAAATTAATATTTTTAAAAAGAATATGTCCCATATTACACAATTTATGGTTCACTCAATATTCACATGATGTTCAATGATCTTAGATTTGTTTTATATTGACACTTGTCCTATTCCTATTTCAGCTATCCCGACCTGAACCAGAGATACCAGTGAAGGTCAAATATTATTCTCTGCAAGAGCTGCGCCAATATGCTGCAAAACTTGAATTCCCCTGGTTTATTGTTCCAGAGCCAAATAAAGATGTACTCTCATTGGGAAGATCACTTGACCAGCACATCACGATCAAGGTTACTATCAATACTGCTCTGGAAGCTACCGTAACCCCATATGGGATGGGATCGTTCAAAATGGACTTTGAAAAGCTACCTTTAAAAGAAAACCTTTCAAAGATCACAGTGATGCAATTCTGCACTGGGATCAGAGATCCTGAGATCCTCGGTGTTGCTGCAAGTAGTGAAAATTATAATAAAGTTAATTCATATGACTATATAGGATCAGATGTTGTAGCTGTTCCTACACTCCGCTCAACCAAATGTTCAGCTATTCCACCCAGTAAGGATATGGTGTGCAAAATGTGCATGAAATGCAAGACAATGATCCTAAAACAAGAAAAAAAACGCAAGCTTGCTGCCGATAGGCCCTTGAGACTCAAAACACCCTTGAACAGGGTACCTCATAGTAAGTTAGTGTAAAGTGTAAAGACTTATCGACAGGAAAATAAGCGCTTGCAGAATGAAATTGACAAACTGCAAAATAAGATTAGAGACCATGTTGATATTGAGGAGGAGCTGCATAATCAGCTGAAAGACTCGATAGACACTAGCAAAATAGATGATCCACTAGCTAAATTGTTCTGGGAGCAGCAAAAGAAGGCATTTGAAACCTCATCTAATGGAATGAGGTGGCATCCCATGATGCTAAGGCTGGCCATTATGCTTAGAAGTCGGAGCCCCGCAGCATATGATACATTGAGAGACACTGGTATTCTCAAATTACCTGGAAAGAGTACTCTAAGGGACTATACCAACTACTTTCACCCACAAGAAGGATTTAACTTTGAGGTTCTCGACCAAATAAAGAATGCAACAGCCAATTTTAAGGACCACCAGAGATTTGCTGTCCTCCTACATGATGAGATGAGTATCCAAACAGACCTAGTCTATGACAAACGAACTGGGAAACTGGTGGGTTTTCTCCATCCTGATAAATGGATCAGCTCAGGGGATAATTTAGCTACACATGTTCTTGTCTTCATGGTAGTTGGCATTAATACACATCTAAAAATGTCAATGGGATTCTTCGCTACAAAAACAGCCACTGCAGCAGATCTATTTCCTCTTCTCTGGGAGGCCATCGGTTATTTGGAAACATACTGCAATTTGAAGGTAAATAATACCATAACTGATACTTGTTTATCTTGTCATTTACAGTGGTTTATATATTTAGTTAATAGCACCTTACTCAATACTCTCTATTTTTAAAATATAAATAAACATATTTTCTCTAGTACTACTTTTCTATTAGAATAATACCCAATTCAAGATAAAAGGAATTATGAAGTAATACTGGTATGAGTCACATGGTGTGCTCAGTATAGATACACAAGTTTAAGAAAAAAATTATGAATTTATACTTGGCATCCCTGCTAACTCAGGTTTTCTATTTATTGTAACAATTCTCTCAATCTCTTACAGGTCATAGCTTCCACTAGTGACAAGGCTTCCCCCAAATCAAAGGCTCTACCGCCTTCATGCCCAACCAGGTGATGATGTGTGTTACAAGGCCCGAAACATATATGCTCCCGATAGATTTGTGTACTTCTTCTCAGATGCACCACATCTTGTGAAGACTGTACGCAATAATCTTGCTTCGTCGGGCTGGGGCAAAAATACCAGATTAATGTGGGTATGTACTGTTTATAGAATACATTAAACATTTTCCATTTATCTATAAAGATGATTACTTGCACCTCCATGCAAAGAGCCTCTTCTAGTTCTAGTTCTATAAAGCCCTTGTTATTTTATTTGTATTATCTGTGATGACTACAAACTAGATCTGTACAAACTATTGTCATATCTTTCTATTATAGAATGAAGGAGATGAGATTTCATGGAAACATCTGGTGCGTCTCTACCAGGACGATGCAGCTAGAGGAGAGCTGAGACTGTGCAAAAAGTTAACATCAGAGCACATCTACCTCACACCCTTCTCAGTTATGGATGTACGATTGGCTGCACAGGTGAGATGGTATTTTGTATCAATATGTGACTAACGTTCAACGTGATGATAACCATGTATATTCATTTATTTATTTATATATTCTAAAATTGAAATAATGTAATCTTTTTTTAGGTTCTGAGCAACACAGTTGGATCAGTATTGGGTAATTACGGAGGTCAAGAAGCCCAGGCCACTGCCAAATTCCTCCTGTTGATGGACCGCTTCTTTGATTGCCTCAACTCCAGATCACTGTATGAGGGTCGCAATGAGAGAAAACCAGATCTGAATCCCTATTATGAGCCAGAGGATGAGCGTTTTGAGGTAATATCAGTTTAATTCTAATTTTATATTCATGTAGAAGCGTGACTACATTAAATGAGCATCACAATTATTATTGGCATTAAACTAAAAATATTCAATAATGGTAAGTCTCCATCAAATGAGCTGGAATCGACATGGCTACATCACTGATAATTAAGTATATAGCATAGAGATGTAGGATTTATAGTAACTTAGTAATTTAATGCAATGATTTTACCATGAATAAACATTGTAAATATAGTGTCTTAATAACTAGTAAAACAGGATGTTCCACAGATCAATATCAATTCAACTAAAATGTTTGTAAAATTCTCACTGGTTATAATGCGCAGATAGAAAAATAATACTTTACTCATACTTTATCTCATTTATGCTGATTCAGTTTCTGGTGAAAGAGTTCTTGGGCTATTTGACTCAATGGAAAGTCTCCACACGGCAGAGACTAGGGCCTTTCACTACAGCGCATAGGAACAAAATGTTTCTTACTCATCAGACCTATGAGGGTCTACAGATGACAGGTAAGGTGTCTGTATTATAGTCATTAGAATTGGGCCTCAGATATAATATACATAGTTAATTTGATAATGTCAAGATATATTATTAAATCTCCCATGAACAGATTAATAACACAGTGATATAATAGTGCAATACCTAAATGAATATTTCTTTATTAACAGTACGATCATGCATTGAGGCAACTAAGTACCTCCTAGGGAATGGAGTACATTATGTCCTAACTGGGCGCTTCAACCAAGACCCACTGGAGGAACATTTCTCAAGGCATCGTGGGATGGCCCATAGATCTGACAACCCCACACTTTGGACGTTTGGGTAAGTAATTATAATTTTGATTACTAATCCAGAATATACAACATAATAAATATCTGATACTCATATACTTATAAGAAATACACTTTTTTCTCCTCCAATTATACACCAAAAACTTTATCTTTAAAAGTACCAGGAGCAGAAACTCCGACTACAACGCTCACTGGCTATCATGTTATGCCCAAGGGGACGACGACCAGGAGAGAAAAGGCAAGCGCAAATGTCAAACAGCCCTCTCAAGAAAAGACAGAACAGACCATGATCAGTTGCTGGTGTCAATTGCTATTGTATCCTGTATATTATCACTGTATATATGTAAACAATGTATGAGTTTCTGGTATTCGACTCAGGAAATAAAATAGGTAGGACAATCTCAACAAACAATGTTCATTATAAATAAGTAAATTCACTTTACTTGTGTCAATCTAAAATTGACATTGACACATCACATATTTAGAGCATAAGAAAATCTGACTGATTATATATAGATAAGGTGAGAAGACTCTTTAAAATGTAATTTACTGAATTTTGAAAATGATAATTAGGATTAGCTCAGAACAGCGTCCTATGAGATGGAATGATTTAAATGAGTACACAAAACTATTCATTTGTTGGATGTTTTGAGTTTGGGCCGCAGAGGTTTCTGTCTCTTTGCCTGCTTGCTTTTTCTTCTTATTTCATCCATGTAAACATGACATTTCTGGTGTGCGCATATTGTAAAATAAAGTCGGATCATTTTAATGAGGATTACTTCTTTTGTGTCACCTTCTACCATTGCATCGTACACTGTCTCATAGAACCCACAGGTAATATTATCATAAGTCAAGCATGCCTTTACAAACTTTTCGACAGAAAGCATGGCCACATGGCCAAACATTTTTAAAAATACCTCTTCCATGGTGTAAAAAACTTGACTAATCTGAGGTTTGATTTTTTTCAACCCACCTCTATCAAGAAGGTTGACAAATGTCATGCTTTCATTGTCAGTTTCCTTTTCTGTGATGAGATGGGTCAATACTTCCATGAAGTTCTCTTTCTCATCGGGTTTTAATTTTCTGCTATGTTTTGTGACCTTTGAAACTACACTTCCCCCTATATACGTTATAACATCTAACTCAGCCTGAGAAAATTATGGTGGTGTGTCTTGCGATTGCTCCAGAGGTTTGGGGGTTATAAGCCTCTTAAAAATCCGCAAGCACAGGAAGGACGATAACTGGACATGCCCTGTTATGTTGGTTATCTCCTTGAGATTTTCATGTAACACATTATAAAACTTTCCCCAAGTTGTTTCCTTGGCAGAAGGCGAAGACGATTTTAGTGGGAAAATCGTATTGATGAAAGTCAGCTTCGAACATAATAGCAACACTGAAAAGAGAGATGATGACCCTTTTATTATTTGTACTGAAATTAAAGAAGTGAAATTCATTGAATTTCAGTGATATGCAGCCATCGAAATAAAGAATGTGAGCCCACACACCTTTTGTCTTGCTGCTGTCAATATTGGAATGAATAGGAGACAAGGCTTTGTCCTGTTTAAGGATTTCTAGGATCTCTAATACTAGGTTTTCATCTACCTGCAATAAGTATTCGAAATATTATTAGGTGTATTCATAGTTTCTTGCTATGTGGAGGTGGGGAGTGTGTGTGTGGGGGGGGGGGGGGATGGCAGGGGTAACATTAAAATGTGTAAGAACTGTGCTAATGACTTTCCTGGCCCTGTGGTAGTCATCATACTGGGATACTAATAACATTTTGGGGTTTTGAGCCTGGACTGTTCATTTCTGTTGATCACATTATTTTATTCCACTTTTAAAAATATATTTCATGACGTAAAGCATTATCATATGAGTAATTCCACCAATTGGTCGACATATGACTATAAAATAGATTTTCGCATTTTTAACGAGAAATCTTGGTCTGGAGTTATTTTAATCAATGTATATAAGCAGAGGGTCAATCATTGCCGTTGCCATTACTTTTCTTCTAGTCGAAATATTTTCACAAACTAAAAAGCATTATGGCCCTTATGTCGAGACCTATGAAGTACACAGTAATTAAAAGCATTATGTGCATATTTTTATTTATTTATTTCTAATTTATGTAGAAATATGTACACTGCTTCTGTGCCCTTATCAGCTAGTTCCCGTCTCAGACTCAACAAAGCTGCCCTGACTACAATATACATTATTGACCTTCCCAATTTCGTCTATATCATCAGCAATATATGTAGTTTATGCACGAAAAATAATAAATCAATAGAAGCAATTTTACAAAATTAAGTATTTTCAGCCAAATGTCGACCAATTGATGGAACTGCTCATATATAGTGGACTGCATCTATTTATTTTAAAACAGTAACTAAATGATAATGCAAAGAAAAACATGGTAAATTACCGTATTAGGAGAAAACCCCTCTGGTGATACATCAACATCAAGGGCGATCTCATCCTCCACCTCCTAGAAAGTATTATGCCATGAGTATGATACTAGGCAAAACTTGACAGAAATCCTACTTACAGTATCTTCAATATTCACAAATGTCAAAGAGATAGTAGAAGAAAAGGAGTTGCCAAACTTAATTACCTCCAAGCCTAGGACGTCAGCTAAATCATCGGAACTCATGATGAATACTCAACCCTTGAGACAGCCTTGGTTTTTCAAGGGGAAACACCTGCCGTACTACTACTGTCAGGGATATCTTTTTACGATGTTATAATGTTGCTGTGAGGTTATAGACAGGTAGAGAAGTAGATGTAGATGTATTTCGATTAAAAAACGTGGTAGTACCGAGTCTGATATGTATGCAAGCGGGGCCAACCGGAAGTTCTGAAACAGTATATGCAGGGGCGCCACCTACGTTTTTAACATAGACATACTCAAAATATGGGCCAGACTCATAGCTGGCGTTCCAGTCGCTGGAGTTCTGTGGCCTAAATCAATGATTGTATAACATAGATTTTATCACCTCATACTTTTCATGTTTATATGTATATAAAATGAACATAGAATCTCTGTACAAATCAATTTGCATCTTGGCCCGACAGAACTAACCCCAAAAAGGGGAGTCGGCAACCAAGTCGAAATAAAATCCTTAACAAAAAAAAACAAAAAAATATTTAATGGATAATGGATGGGTTAGTCAGGGAGCCATGGTTTACTGCTAATAAAGGAACGAGACAGCTTTAGTGGAGTTGCTTTATAAGCGGGAAACCATGGGTCACGCAACACAACACTTTCCTTAAGTATTTTAGCACATGCCCCAAGAGGAGGATGAGCCCCAATCAGTCAATCAGTTAATCAATTAATCACTGGCCACAATCTCAAACCACATACCACATTACATGAGGCCCCATCAATGGTTTAATCAAGTCAACATCTGGTCACCTCCACCATGCGGAGTCATATTTGCCCTAGCATTCAAAGTTTTTTTCTCCTGTTCCAGACCAATAATTAAGCAAAGAAAAAGAGTGAAACATATCAAGACCTTTTCTCGCTTATATGAGCTACAATTTTATTATATTGCAAAAGTGTAATGATTACTTTATTAATCATTCAATGCCCTCGTTCTCCTTCTCCTCTCTTGGACCAGATGCCCTCACTGGAGCGATGGATATCTTTACATCATCATGGTTGATAGCTGCAGCAGAATGGTTCTCAGGAGGTGGTCTAAGTAGTTTTTAAAATGTTGTTATTGCAAAATGGGCCAACTAGATCATGTCTAGAAATATTGTCTCAGTTATCAGGACCATTTTTGGCCTTCACAGCATTGTTGAGGGACATATAGAAGTAAAGATACAATGCAATATAAATCTCCTCTTTCAGATTATTTTGTTAAAAGAGTCGGTCAAAAAATTGTCAATCACAACTAGATATGTTTAATGATAAATATAGTTTTAGAAAAACTGCCACAGTCTTGCAAGAGCTTCACTGATTTGGATCATTCAAAATTCTACATGATGCTGACAATTTAGTTTTTTCTATGTATGCGATCACCTTGTAGTCTAAAAAACATTTCCCCTGTCAGCGTTAACGCAACACGTAACATTTCGGAAAGATCTTTTGTGTATCATGACATTTTTTTTTTTTTTTTTTGAAAATCCTTTTATTCAATTTCAATTATTTATTGAGAATTTGAAGCTCCCAATGAAAAAACCAGTAGGTAGGTTGGAGGGTAGGTTGGAACACCCAAGTATTTTACTAGCTTGTGGCAACTTAACCTCATTAGAGTGTGAATTTCATTAACATCCAATTAACACGCCAAGGAGGACGAATGATCTCCAAAGACAATAATGTGTTCACATACAGATCACAAGACCTCCCGGGTGATATTGCATCAGCATACAACTCAAGAGACACACTAATGCACGCACTATAATGCACTCGCACACAAGTCCATCCAAATTAAACCTAATTATACCCAACTATCACCAATTAATCCAAGCAGTATACTCCACAGTCCAATTAGTATAATGCACAGGGTGTGCATTATATTCCTAATATAATCTTATAAAGGAGAGTACAAAATGGTAATATTGCATAAAAAAAAACCCTAAAAGTGTGTTAAAAACAGACTACTATTCAAACAGTATATGATATTAAATATAAGGATATCCAGATTAGGGATTAGATTAGTAGATTAGAAACTTACATCAGATGTCCAGTCCAGATGATTAAATATCACTTAATGTACACACTCTATCTGAACAGCTCTAGCACTTCCTGGATGATCTGCACTGTGTGCAACAGTTGGATCTTTTTTCCGAAAATGTAATTGAATTGTTAAGGAAATAAAAGATTGATTCACAAATGTACGTGTGTAGCATCAAGCCTCTCTTGCTTGTATGGAGAGCAGTTCAATATGCTGGAAGTGTGCCAAACTTGTCTATACCAAACTACGTGGGTAATGTCGTCAGAAAATGTACAAAAATCAGCAGCTCCACACATTTAGTAAATTATGAAAGAGAGAAAAAAGAAGTTATTCCATCATTAAATGATGAGTTAGATCCAATTGTGGGACGTATGCCTTTAAACCAGGTGAATAGATGGGTGTGACTGTGACTTTTATGATACCAAAATTAATGAAAAACTTGAGAACATAATACTTGTACATTAGCATTGTATGGTAAAGTTTTTAAAAGGATATTACTGTGTGGTTACCTAGAGTCTCCTTTAACTACGATGATTTAGCAATGTATATGCCCAGATGGCAGGTGTTCCTGAATCAAAGTGGTTTTAAAAAAAAAAATTATGTTCAATTAGTCAGAAAAATGATAAATACTAGGCATATCTGAGTATATTGTATATTGCGCCCATTCAGAAAATCTGTTTGATTTTGTTAAAGTGTTTTTTGAACCTAATGTAAGTCTTACATTTGGGTTAATCAAGAGGATATTGGTGAAGGTGAATACTATATTTCCTGGCAATTGTGATGCGTTTCTGGAAAATGAGTCATAAGTCGCACAAAATAGATTTTGAGATTCCATTATATTTGAAAAGATGAGATCAGGCTGATTCCAATGACAGTAAACAATCTAATAATCAAATAAGTATTTCTAGATTTTAAGTCTGATATTTTTATTTTGGAAAAAAAGTTGGCAATATTTCTGGGGGGTAATAGACAGTAAAGTAACTAAATGTAGTCCATATGAGGGCCTTTAAAACCAAAGGATGTATTACATAGAATGTCCTGAGATTTGATACCTCGATTGACATATCCATACATGACATACCCTCCGAAATTCAGAATATTCCAATAATTTGATGTTGTGAAAAAACACTTTGAAAAATATCAATTTTGCGATTTATGACTCATTTTCCTGAAACACATCACAATTACAACCACCTATAGTGCACATTCTCTCTAGAGCGAACATATCTGGGTCAGATTTTCTGAAAATGTACAATTCTCCTTCGCCAATCTTTTCAAATAACCCAAATTTCAGACGAAAATAAAGTTCAAAATACAATTTAACCTAACCAAACAGATTGCTAGAATCAATGCAATGCCAAATATACTCGAATTTACCTAGTATTGACCAAATTGCAGCCTAATTTAGCAGAACTTACTAAATGTGTACAGCTGCCAATTGTACATTTCCCGAAAATCTGACCCACCTAACTATTCATCCTCCTCTCAATGCCTGTCATTGACCCTTTATTGTTTCACATAGCATTTCCCTCCAGTGTTGTGCATGACAACCACCTTATCTCATATTTATAATCTGAAGATTGCAAACAGCAGGTGCAGCGGAACAGATAAAATATTGAGGGGACAAACTTTGTTCTTTTTGTTTCTTTTTTTTTTTGGGGGGGGGGGGGAGGGGGCTGGGACATAGAGGGTCAATTTGCATTAACCTCCAATAGTATAGTAGAATCGAAATATTTAACACACATCCAATACCTTATCAGGAAACCAAACACACTTAATATGCCCAGGCTACCATACTACTGAATACAGTTGTTTTAATGTAGTATACTTAAGATAAATAATCTTAAAGGTTTCTAATGTCTGTGCCACTGGCTCTCTATATTCATTGGTAATGGGCCTATATTCACTTGCCAAATCTTGAGATGTGTCAACCCAGCAGATCGCAGCCCATAAGCACACCCTCGTCACCTACAACCTAAACTGCAGTTACCAGCATTCAAAATGGCGGAAGGTGGGTCCCTATTAGAACAAACAATGTTGGTTTTTACCTAACAAAAGCCGTTTTCAGTAGCTGTCATGTTCTGTGGGTGTTTACTATAGTTGCATTTAGGTTCGAGTGTTATCAGATACATGTATCTGGCTTATAATACAGTGTAATCTAGGTGAAAAACATTGAGTGGTATACACGTAACTGCATTATACAGTTACAGTCATAGTGGAAATCAGTTGGGGTCATACAGTGTGTTATTCCAAGTACAAAATACAAGTAAACTTCAACCCTGGTACATTATTTGAACCCATCACAATGGTGTCATACCTAAAAGGAAGAGATCTATCGATTCAGTTTGTTATATAAAGTGTTTTTAAGCAAGATTTCAAAGAAAATCATCAGTGCCAACAACAACAACAATGCTGGTAACTGCAGTTGGGATCGTAGGTGCCGAGTGTGTGATAAGGGGTGGGGTCTGGGGCAGCCAGAGCCTTTCCCCTTAGACTTAGACACATTTTAGACACTTTGGTTGTTAAAATCTATCCTCATTCAGATCTAAAACGGGTTTTTTTTCTTGCATATATTTTGCTGAGATGCATATATTACGTACGAGAAAAGAATACCCTAAACTAAATCTGGTGACTACCATCTGTCATATTCAATTGTGCATTCTTTAAATATTTAAAAAAATATTTTAGATCTCTAAGATATATTCCTATATATATAAATTTAGGGATGAATGTGTTTAAATCGTTAAATGTTATATTGGTATGGGGCGTTTTTCATACAACAACCCCTAATTTGATTAAACATGTTAAACCTGAATAAGTAATGCAGTTTGGACGCTAGTTGGTATGAGTTATATTATTATTATTCAATGGAGTCAAACAGTTCCTTTATTGAAATAAAAGCATGAGTGTATGAGTGGTAACCTGCATATCATTTGGCTTGTAACGTTACAATTCATTTGCTTTTCCATTGTAATGTTATTAGTCAGGATCAATAAGTTTCAATCGTTCCTAGGGCAATTTCGGAAATGAACGGCACCATTCAGCAGCCGCCATAGCTGCCAACTCCTGTACATGTAACATGCTGCCATGCAGGTACCTTTCCACCTTATAAAGGAAGTAAAAGAAATCTGGATGCTTGGCAGCAAATAACTTCCTTTTATAGTTCTAGATACAATTTTGCCAGTTGATATATCTGTGATGCGTTTTAGGAAAATGAGTCACAAATCGCAAAAAAATGGATTTTGAGATATCAAATTCCTGACAATGTTGGCAAATGATGGTAAACATTAAGGATATCTAAGAAGTGTCTCTATATTTATATTTGAATTTTTATTTGAATTTTTATTTGCATATTTATCTGTAGGAAATTACCAAAAAAGTAATTAAATGTACTCTGTAGGCTGACCTTTGAAATGCAAGGATATAGTTTAATACTGTTTTAAAAGTTGGTGCCATACATAAATTAATAATGACTTAAAGCGCCTTGCCCAAATAATGGGAACATTCCATTAAGAGATATTATATCTTGCGACTCAATTTCCTGAAATACATCACATTTTTATTTAAGAGTATTCACAACAGCAAACCAAAATATAATTTCATAATAATCTGGATCATGCATATGAATATCCATATTATACCTCATTAAACATGACTCACCCTTTGCTGATACCTTTGGGGAGGGAAACATCGATATGAAAGCTGAGTAGGATGGAGAGAAGGGGTTGGGGGTGGGATCAAGGGGTGGAAGCGGGTGGTGGGGCGGGGGGGGAGGAACAACAGGAGCGGGGAGAGTGGGCAAATAACATTTTTACACTGTGACAGTATCATCGGAGGCTAGGCCCCCACCTCATATAATTATTGGGGGGCCCCGCCCACCTTGCCCCCCCCCCCCCCCACCCCAGTTCCGCCGTGCCTGGAGGGGGACAGCAATGAGAGAGACCATGGTTAGAGGGTGAGAGAGATAGGAATAGACATGCAGTGAGAAAGACGATCACTATACGGTACAGTTAGGAAATTCTGCATCAGCCAGATCAATAATCTTTCACTGTTTCTTTTAGTTTTTACATGAATGATGTCTGTAGTTTCTGAACTTATTATTTATGATAGTATTTGTATATAACAATGTAACAGTTTTACATTGTGACAAGCTCACATTGACATTTCTTCTATTTTCATATCTATACGATACAGAACTATGTTAAGTATACTATAGGAGGTTTCATGGATTATATTTATAATAATTATATATCATACATCAATCGGAAAACATTTTAAAGTTGTTCAAACACTAAAATGTAAATCAATATGCTGAAGGACAGCTGGGAAGACCAACACTGTTGTTGACAGGTTAAACCCTTTGTTTTCATATAATATTGTACTAAAAGAGAAATACAAATACTTATTTATTATATAAGCATTCCATATGAGAGGTGCAATAAGTGGGGTGCTATAAAAATATTAATATAGTACGCATACTATAAAAATGTAGTTGTCTAAAAATAGCTCTGACATTACCTCTGCACTTCCGCTGTCTCTGCGGAGATTTGTCCACATGCCATGATTTCAAAGTGCTTATGTGGACGAATCAACTCCAATAATTTTTTTATTGTTGCCGGCTTGTTCCATTCTCTCTATTTATTATACGCACATGCTATGTGAGAGGTGCTACAAGTAGGGTGCTATAAAAATATTCATATAGGACGCGTCCTATAAAAATGTAGTTGTCTAAAAATAGGTCTGACGTTACCTCAGCACTTCCGCTGTCTTTGCGGAGATCCCCGCAGAGATCCCCGCGATTGGTAATCCACCCGGGATTCTGGTACTATGATTATAACAATACATAATGAGAATCACACCATTAAATAGAGAATTAAATTCACTTTTGAATGATATAAGTTTTATTAATGTAGCTCAAGAAATGGCCGCTATATGAACGTTTTAATTCAACAATGTCAGTATGTAAATACTGCATCACCTCACAGGTCTGACAGGGCACTGTTGTACTAACGGGGCTCTCAGCGGAGCTCTCGGCGGAGCTCTCAGTGGAGCTCTCAGCGGGGCAGCGGGGCTCTCTGAGACTTCTTTAATATTTTTTCAGTGATGTCTTATGATATATGATCAAATTTTATGCACATATATATAATAAATATAGAATGGAACTCGCTGGCAATAATCGAAAATTTATTGGACTTGATTCGTCCACATAAGCACTCTGCCTATGGCATTGTGCTTATGTGGACGAATCAAGTCCAATAATTTTTTTATTATTGCCGGCTCGTTCCATTCTCTCTATATATATCTTTGATACTTTGAGAGGGAACAATCCTTTTCAATACTTCATTATATCCGAAATGTATATGTTTATTGAATAAAAAATACTCTCACATATTGATCAAAACCTTGAAGTGTTCCTCTTTTCATTAGATTGAACTTTTTACAAACATTTTCATATTCAATAATCTATAGCAAATTTGATGTCAAATGGTAGATTAATGTAAGGTTTAAATACTAACGTTGATCTTTTAAGACGTAACGGCAGACCTTCCTTCTTCAACACACTGCTTGGAAAGCTACTTATTTCAATTTAAAACTTGCTTATCTACTTATTGCTATGTTGAACTACTTAATGTTATCTTGATCTACTTATTTTTATCTCTCAGTTAACGTGAGTCAATAGTGATGCTTTATCGGCGGGTTGTTTTTTTATAAATACTGATTAATTGGCTGTGTTTGGTTTGATATATTTGATATTTGGTATTGCCTTGATTTAAAAGGATATATGTTAAATATATTACAAGTATTTTTATTTCTCTTTTGTAAAACAAGTACATTATTACCTACTCATTGAAATCAACCCAGATTTACGCAGGAGGCATGGATAGACAGCTACAAGAATTTGGGTGCGACCGTGATATTGCAACATTTCCGCTAATATAGCAATAATACCTGAGGTTTTGGATGGTCTGGGTGGTCTATAGCCTGGTGGACAATTCGAGGGGCGTTAGTTATTTAGGGGCGACTGTTATTTACCACTTACTGACTTTTATTTACCAGTTCTTTTGACATCTATAACCCCGGTTTCTTACCGGAAGTTGCCGGAAGTGATTGCCGTGGTCTGTTGTGAAAAAATACACCCCAGAATCTGACCAAACTGGGTGTAAATAACAACAATCCCCAGTTAGGTAACTTGTCATGCATCGCTGATCATGTCTCCCTGCAACCCTGAGTTTTATCTCCACCACAGTGGTCAGTGATGTGCAGGATGGCGCTCTTCTCACCAATCTCCACCATAGGCTTATATCAATCTTCGCTCTCTCTGATACCCAAGGTTCTGACTAATAAGTTCCTGGAAAGGATCCATAACGGGGTAGTCGGTGCACATGTGAGGATCACTAAGATGCTTCATTTAATCTCCAGCTGGTTTTTCTGGCCAACCATGATTGCAGACGTAAAGAAATATGTTTCAATTTACCACAAGTGCCTCAGAGTTCAGAGAGATTAGAGATCCCACCCCACACCCCTTTTCATGCTTCATGGTTGAAAAATTCCTAAAGACAAAAAGACAAAAGAATTGCTATATTCAACTTGTATTGATATTTCTACTTAATACCTATTTGCTTGGGCTACTGTCAAATGAATATATATACATTTCAACTTTTTAAATGACCATTTATTGATTTAAATATTTAAAATGAACGTTTTCGGCCATAGATTCCTAGATAATTGACTCTGGATGTCATTTATTTCAGGATTATATAGAGGAGAGTATGAGCTTTTAGGAAATATTATCCAGTAACCTCTTTTGTTTAATCTAAATTTCATTTTTTCTCATTAATTTCCATCACTGAAAAGCAAGACTTTTCAGAGAATAGCTCTATAGCGTGTTTACGTCGCCCATATTTTCAACCTGGTTTAGAAAATAGAAATATAATCCCTGGCAGAAATAACACTTGAATCTAGGTAAGGTGATAACAAGGCTATCTGAGTCATTTTTCCTTATATCCCTCGCTTATGAAGAGAACAGTGGTAATTGACTGGTATATGAAAAAAGGTAATGTCTGAAAAAGCCTATAACTGAAAAACAAAGCTGTTTTTAATTTTGAAATTCCTATATCAAAATAGGAGAGTTCTTGCACAAAAATACCAAACACATGTTGAATTGCCCCTATTCTTAAATAAATTGCTTAATCTAACCAAAACAAATGATGTCCCATTGCCAAAATGCCCAGTATTATAATGCCAATTTGATGTGTGACATAAAAACATAGGAAATCCGAACCCAGCCATTGATTATATATGTATAATAAAAACTATTTGATCAATTTAGTAGCAAATTTAGATTTAAAAGGTTCCATTACTCTACTTTAAGTTCCTTAACTATGGAAAACATTGAAGGAATTTTTTGTTGTACAATGGTTTCAGGCCACTGGGCCCATTTCGTAGGAATGGACCATATATATATGGGTGAAGTCGCCAGAAAATGTACAATTCACCTTCACCAATCTTCTCAAATACCCCAAATTGTAGACGAAAATATAGTTCAAAATACAGTTCAACCTAACCAAACAGATTGCTATAATCGATACAATGCCAAATATACTCTAATTTACCTAGTATTGGCCAAATTGCAGCCTAATTTAGCAGAATTTACTAAATGTGTACAGCTGCCAATTGTACATTTTCTGAAAATCTGACCCATATGTAGAAGAGGTGAGATACAGCTATCCACATAGGTTATAGTTACAATTGATTCTCCATACAATTTATTTGCCACAAATTAAGGTGGCTCCATGGCCATGGAACATCGTGCAAGATCTTGATGATGAAATATTTATTTTTAGTTCATTTCTTTGGTATTGACTGATGGTATGAGGACTTTAATGAGTTTTTTTTTGAGTTAGTAACTATATTGTAGGTATGTTTACAACTAAAAACATACCTTTATCAACATCGAGTACAAAGTCATTATTTATATCCTTCTCCTATTTATTATTATCTGCACTATTATTACCCACTCTCATAATTGTGATCCGTTTTAGGAAAAAGAGTCATAAGTCGCAAAAAAATGGATTTTGAGATATCAGCATATTTGAAAAGAGGAGATCAAGGTGATTCCAATGATAGTAAACACTAGGACACCTTATAACTATTTCTATAATTATTATTATAAGTTTGATATTTTTATTTTTGAAAAAAAAGTTTGCAATGTTTCTAGATGGGTAATTACCAGTAAAGTAACTAAATATACTCCATACAAAGGCCTTCAAAACTCAAAGATATATTTGATACAATGTCCTGAAATTTGTTACATGGACCTATATGACCCATAACTACTAAACCCTCTAAAAATCAGAACATTTCAATAAAGAGATCTTGTGAATAAATCACTTTGAAAAATATCAATTCTGCGACTTGTGACTCATTTTCCTGGAACACATCACATATGTAACATACATCTGTCACAATCTCACCATGCTTTCTCTTTACTCTTATTGGGTCGGATCGTCAGAAAATTTACACTTCGCGTTTACCAATCCTCTCAAATAACCAACATTTAAGACAAAAAGAGCTTCAAAATGCAGTTTAACATAACGGAACTGATATCTAAATCAATGTGATACCAAATGTACTCAGATATGTGTGGATATACCTCCCCCTGGTGTTATATTCCCTATTGATAAAACCTGAATCGCCACCTACCCCCCTTGTGGGTAGAACTGTCTCTCCACCGCGATTCGGATACAAGCAGCCCTACAGAGTGGACCTTACTTACCAGAGACAATTTTCTTTTTGCAATGTCCACTGTTGTCAGAAGCTGTATCGGGTGTAAGCAGAAACATGTAGACCTACCCTTGGGGTATCAACAAGTGTCTCCATAGGGCTCCTGATGGGGGGGGGGGCGGGGGGTCCTGTGTCGATTTGTCCCGCTAAGCATGAGCATTCGTCCCTTGTCCCCAGAATCCCATGTCAATTTGTTGCTCTAAGTTAGGGTCTATGTCGTTTGTTGATCATAAGAAATGGCTATGTCAGTTTGTCGAGTTATACTGTCGATTTGTGGCACTAAGGATGGGCATTTATCCCTTGTCCCTTAGAATCCCATGTTGATTTGTCACTCTAAGGAAGGGTATATGTCAGTTTGTCGATTTTAGGCATCAGGACCCCTCTCCATGTTATCGCTGGGAAGGCCAAGTGTGTAGATATTCTTCATTTTTCAGCCTAATTTAGCAGAACTTGCTAAATGTATAGAGTACTATTTGTACACTTTCTGAAAATCTGACCCTATTACTCTTACATTGTTATTTGTTTTATGTTATTTGTTTTAATGTCATATGAAATTATATGTATACTTTTCTCTTTTCACTCTTCTCCTATCACCATGCGATTAAACTTTAATAGCATACAGCTCTTTAAATGAAAATTGTTGTTTATGATACATCATAATTATTACATCATACATACATTATATTATTAAAACTCATATTTAAATGTCGTTATTTACATCACATAGATCTGAGCAGATGACCTTGAAAACCGTGTCAGACGGCTTTTCTGTGATTTATGAAGATAAAATACTTTAAAAAAAATTATTCTATCTGGGAGAAGACTACAATAAGGTATAACTTATCTTATCTTAATATGTAAAGTAGCAAGTTTGGCCAGTCCACTTGTGAAAGTAATGTTTATAGTTATGGCATTTTAACATTTTCCTCCTTTTTCAGGCCACATACTCACATCAGCAATGGCAAGACTACTACGGTTACCATCTCGTCATTCATGGAAATGTCAGTTTTTTCTGATCATTCTGTGCTCTTTCATATTTGGAGCTGTTATGTTTACCACTAGACTCAATAAGGCCACCAAACATACAGCACTGTTTAAACCCATTGTAAAGCACTATGGGAAGGTACCTGACTATGTACAAACAACACCCCTCAACATGATTTACATTGCACATGGTGTAAGTCCTAAACAAAGGGACAAGTACCTGCTTATAAAAAGGTCAAGAAAACCAGCACGCTCTTCCATAGGCTCAGGGATGAACCATTCTATTGCAGTTCAAAAGTTAGAAGAAGTAATCAACATTAGGGGGACTGTTGATAAAAAGTTCCATTCAATGACTCCAGACGAGATTATGCAAAAAAGAGTCATTGATCGACAAATTCAGCAATTTTTGTTTGTAATTGGTTCTAAAAGTTTCATAGGCTCACCTTTTGCAGAATATATACACCACCTTAAACTTTTGACTGAGCGACATTTCCCTGAAAAGGAATGGCCTGCCTCATGTAAAGGATGTTTCCAGTATGACTTCCCAGTCCTTATAAGACCAAATACACCATGCAGTAATACAAAATTAGTTATTGTGATCACAAATAATTATACCAAATGCCATTCGAGAGAGAGATGCTGTCCAGAACACCTGGGGACAATGGGCACAAATGGAAAAATCAACATCACAACTTATCTTCCTTTTTGGAAATGGCTGGGGACAAGAAACAATAAGGAATCTCACAAAAGAAAATGAAGAGTATGGCGATATATTTATGTCAGACTTTCAGGATCATTATTACAATTTAACATACAAAGTATTGACAGCATATCAGTGGACAATATTAAATTGTCCCTCTGTAAAATACATCCTTCGTGCTGCAGATGACACGTTTGTCCACATTCCAAATATAGTTAGTCTTCTATCAATTTATGGAGAGCATCCAGTATTTCAGGATTTTCAAATTGGTTCTTGTCTGAAATCGATACTTTCACCAAGGTTTCCTTGGTTTAAAAACTCATTGACACTCCATGAATATCCATTTGAACGCTTACCACCTTATGCAATGGGTACTACCTTCCTGACCTCTCGAGAACTGACCAAAGCAATGCTGCAGGCTGCAGTGGATGTGCCTTATTGTCCAGTGGAGGACCTATACTTTGGTCTTCTGCTGTCTCATATCCACAGTGGATGCCTGGATGTTAAAGGATTTCAGGGAAGTCATAAGGCATTCTTATTCTTCACAGCACATGGTCAGACTCCGCAGACTTTGGAAATAATTTACGAATATTTCATGAATGACTAAACAAAAATGCTTTCATTTAGACGTGCACTTTTGATATGTCATAATAATGAGCATATGTAATTAGCTGCCTTTCCATTGGCCTAATCCTGATTAATAATAAAAACAATGGGTGGGATAAACACATTCTGTAGATAGCATATGGAAGATCACTAAATGATTTATATGTAGGCAAGAAGAATATTAATTGAAGGAGACTGGCGAGCGGGAAGAAACTGAAGGTCCCACACCCTAAGACGGAACTCTTTAGAAGGTCTTATCTCTATATGGGTCAGATTTTCAGAAAATGTACAATTGGCAGCAGTACATATTTAGGAAATTCTGCTAAATTAGGCTGAAAAATGAAGAATACCGGGTATATCTGAGTATATTTGGTATAACATTGATTTAAAGTATCAGTTCTGTTATGTTAAACTTTGGACTATTTGGACTATTTGGACTTAAATGTGGACTATTTGAGAGGATTGTTGAAGGCGAATTGTACATTTTCTGAAAATCTGACCCATAAGCTTGCCACACTCTGGAACAACCTTCTGGTTGATCCAAATCGCACCATCAAGGAAAGACTTAAAAGAATATTTAAAAATGTATATCACTGTGACTATGACCCCTATTTTAATGAAAACATTGAGTAAACAAACACAATGTTTATAATATGATATGTGTGAGACTATATAATTATAGTAATTTTGATTAATTCGACAGATTTTACACCTACAAAGGCATGTAACACCTGAGTTGTAAGACCGATATAACAGTGGGTCTCATCTATATAGATACCAATATTATCAGTAAAATGGAATTGCTGATGGAAACAGTCTTTACTGTGTAAAAGTATGACACACTCTCTTAGCCCTAGGCAAGAGATATAATTATACTTTCCTCTTACCTAATTTGTTTATTGTTATGTATTTGGGTTGAAAATTTAAAAATGCATTACAAATTAATTAATCACTGGATAAATATTGCAATTATATATATATGTAAATTAGAAATTGAAAATGGGAGAGTAAAGCCAATGTGTTGAGGCCAGGGTTGAGGCCAGAGTAACCAACCGGTGAATTTATATTAACACTAACTGTATCTCATCTATGTAAATGAGTGATTTGAGTTCAGAGATATAAGGCCAAGATGGTAAGGCCATGGTTAATACAGGGTTAATTCTTAAAAAATAGAAAGTAAAAAACTGGTAAATTTGCATCAATACTAATTGTAACTCATCTTATTTTACTATATCCACTATGTTACTTTAAGGGTTCAATGGAAGAACTATTGTAGAATTGGTTTCCCAGTCATGTATTTGTTATATACCATGTGAACAAAAATTCAATTAATGTATATGGTCAGTTCTCACGAAATGAGCACACAGGCTATTTTGGACTGTACATGGAAACCATTTTCTTGTATATGAATAAATGTTATACCAAACGATGCACCTTATATAGACCTTTCATGGGACATATACTTTTATAGAGCTAAAATAAAAAATGGCTGCCCTATAGGCTGAAAACTACCTAAATTACACCCTTTTCTAGAAAAAATATTTTTTGTCAAATAAAGTTTACTCAGCATTGTACAAAACATCAAATGATTATAACATGTGTCTGTAATAATGCTTCCACCTGTTGGCTATACATACATAACAAATATAGTGTTTCAAAATATTTTCAATTTCTTTTAATTCACTTTTTGATTTGGGGAATTTTAACGTTGCCATCCCGATGCTCTTTTAAAGTGGGGAAGTGTTAACGTTGCCAACCCAACGACATTCATTTGGAAACTGTGCCTAAATAATTTTAGATTATCTAATGAAACTTAGTCATTTTAAAGCATCTGTTAAGAGGTTCATGCCATGAAATTTTAATCATGAATATTTGACAAGGTATAGAAGAAGGCCATGTCCTTTGAATTTAAGTGTCAAAATAATAATACGATTTTCAAATGTAGTTCCTAAAAAGAGAAAAATGAAAAAAAATCCAATTTTCAACCAATGTTTCAGTTGAAACGTTAGCTAAACGATAGAATAATAAACAAAAATATTGAAATCTGAAAAATGGTCCTTATTACCACTACAATGTTTCTATCTAAAAGCATTGGGATGACAACGTTAGAAAATGAATATCCCACCAAATGCACAGTTTTTAAAATTAGTGTTCCCAATTTTTGTTTTGAACCCTTCAATATAGGTACAATGATATGTGCAAATGGCAAGAAGTTTCAATGCATTTGAAATTTTAGCCAAAAGTACCCCGTGTAGCCATTTCATTAGAACTGACCATATTATAAGATAGAGAATACCTGTAGCAAAGCCTATAGATTGTTGCATGTGCATTGGATCTGGTGTGGGGTTGTTGCATATGGCTTAATTGCAAGTGTAGATATTGGTCAGATTTTCAGAAAATGTACAATTGGCAGCTGTACACATTTAGTAAATTCTGCTAAATTAGGCTGCAATTTGGCCAATACTAGGTAAATTTGAGTATATTCGGCATTGCATTGATTCTAGCAATCTGTTTGGTTAGGTTGAACTGTATTTTCGTCTGAAATTGGGGTTATTTGAGAGGATTGGTGAAGGCAAATTTGTACATTTTCTGAAAATCTGACCCACATATATATATGTAAACAAATATTGAGCTCGCAACAGTTTAATTTGAAGCATTGGTATATGCATAAATATATGATAGAAATAGTTATATAGTGAGAAGTTTTGGATATTCATACTTTGGTGAACAAGTTATAAATATGCCATCAATATCCATGTATCATACATGTTTCCATGACACAAGGCCCCATCTTTCCCATCATGCATTTGGTTTTGTATAAATCATTTATAAAATCTATGATATTGGTGAAAACATTCTTGCAATTTGCGATAAAAATGTTGCCAAATATATGTCAGATTTCATCAGAATCCATCCCAGGATGCACTGTAACAGACATGCGCAGTGGCACATGCAAATCCCCTATTGGACACATTCTGACGCCTTGACCCCCACACAGAAGAAATATGTGATGTGTTCCAGTAAAATGAGTCACAAGTCGCAAAATTAATATTTTTCAAAGTGTTTTTTTTTACAAGATCTCCTTATTCAAATGTTCTGATCATTAGTGGGTTTTGCACTTATAGTCATATGAATCCATGTAACAAATTCCGGGACACTGTATTAAATATATCCTTGCGTTTTGAAGGCCTTTGTATGGAGTATATTTAGTTAGTTTACTGGTAATTACTCATCTAGAAACATTGCAAACTTTTTTTTCAAAAATAAAAATATCAAACTAAAAATATGGAAATATTTATTAGGTGTCCTAGTGTTTACTATCATTGGAATCGGCTTGGTCTCCTCTTTTCAAATATGATGATATCTCAAAATCCATTGTTTGTGACTTATGACTCATTTTCCTAAAACGGATCACAAATGGTTTGTGAAGTAAAGTAAAGACTAACATTTCATTAATTTTCCTATATTTGCATTTTTATTATACTTTTATCATATATTTCTGCCTATGAGAAGAAAGATACGCCAGTGAACGTCTATAAAGAAGTCCTCCTCCTTTTCTGATTCTTCTGGGTACAACGTAATGAGTCTGTAAAGAGAACAAGTTGCTGTTAAAGAGATAAACCACTGTCATATGCACTGCTGCAGGCGGGAGTTCAAGGACCAAATGCATGAAAAATAAGGAGTGACAATAATTTTCGTCTTGAGAAAAAAGGTGGTTGGGGGATAACAAAAAGCAAAGAAAAATGGACCTCAGCATATTTCTTTTCATTCTAGAGACCACCAAAGTTTAGTTTTGAAAAAAAAAGAAAAATTTTCAGTTGAAATGTCTTCTTAACATAGCCACTATACAGGTTTACCCTCATGCATGAAAAAACAGGGTATCAACATATTTTGAAAGATATTATTTAGCATTGAAAATCTTCAATATTCCTATTTTTAACTCATTGGGATGCAGATTCAGTTGAATAACTTTTTTATAGCTTGAAAGGGTAAAGCAATATGTTAGCTATGTCTATAGAGATTTTTAGGAAAAAGATATTTTCAGTTTTTTTTTATTCTGAAAAAACGAAAAAAATTGTCCTTTTCTCATAGACTTCTATAGTGAACAACCATAAATTTCAGGGCTCCCTGAAATGAAAACTAACCCAGTGACATATTGTTTTAATTGGCTTTTTGAATTCACATAACCTTGTTCTTTCATGGGGCAAAGTTTAAACAAAATGCTATTTTCAGTTTTTTTCCCAGTTAAACTGTGGTTTATCTCTTTAAGGTGTGATGGAAGGAACACTGAGACACATGTGATCTTTGTGAGAAGAGCGAAGCAACTGATTTAATGATCTAACCGAAACTACTAAATGGGTGATAACTAATAATTAATAAATATAATGAGGTTATACAATGTTACGTAATGTTACATAACACTGCACCTGGATTTTGCATTCATGTATAATAAGTAAAAGTCCTTGTATCGGACTTCCGGTTGAGCTTAGATCGAGAACACACGTGTGGAGCATCAGCTCTCTTTTTTTCAGATTCAAGACAACTCCAGGAGGATTTCAAGCTTCAAATGTACTGTAATACATACATGAAGTATCAGAGACAGTTTGTATACCCTATTTTGGACTGATTAACGGATTAAATGGAAGGTTGAGCTACTTTTAATCTTCACGCACCCAAGCGGTACTACGCTCCCCGCCATCACACGCTGGAGGAAGCGTGGTCACGCATTATTGCCTGGAGGAATTCTATAAGTCTGTGACTGTGCCGCCATACAGCCCTATTTGTTTGCTTTGAGCCTGGATTTGTGACTTAAACCAACTAGTTTGGTCGTTGGAAGAACCCCTTATGCGGAATACATGATCTGTTGAAATCTGTTGTAAGAACTTTTATTTCGAACCAAAAATAGACTCAAGGGTGGTCGCCATCTTGTCGTCTTGTCACCCCCACTAGGGACGTTTAAGCGGGACAAGATTCATGAACATTTTCACTTGTACACCGCACATGGAGTGTCTATATATATATGGACAGTGGATGATATCGAATGACATGATATGAAAGCATAATCTTATCTGCCAGTCATCGTTTTAGTTAGGTCGCTCCCTAAGCCGAGCGCAATCCCAGGAACACTCAATGCTGTGAGAAAGGCTTAACTTCAAAGTTAAGATTAGTAGAAAGAGGATACTGTGAAAACGGTTTGAATGACATAATTATACGTTTGTTTCTAATGACAGTATACCCTTGTTTCATGATCTTTGAGAAGTCGAGAGTTTTGATCTAAGGGGAAAAGCCACGCCGGAAGTTTGAACCTTGCGCATGCGCACGATACTCTTCCGCCCAAGTTGAAACAATAACAAACCGCCACGCCCACCCTAGCCATGTGTACCACTGGAGTGAATCTTTACATAGGATTGCTGACGTTGACTGTACGTTGACTGTACAGGATAGTTGTGTTCTGGATTACAAGGTCGAGAGGTGCAACAGTTAATATAAGGCAAATTAAGCACGAAAATGGCAGAAACCATTACAAATGCGGAACTTATGTCAATGTTTATAGAAATATCCAAGCTAATTCAGTCGACAACTATTGCAAACCCATCTCAGATTGAAAATGTTGAAACCGATAACTTGGATAGGGAAATAACAGTTGATAAGGTATCAAGAGAACTTGAGGATCAGTCTGACGAAATGGAAGAGATCAAGCTTTCCATGATCAAGAAAAGTGATGAAAATGAAATCCCCTTAGCCAAACAAGTGAAAGAACTGGAAAGGAGCCGCAACCTTGATGGTGACAATGAGACAGCCCTGATTAATATCTCAGTAAATCTCTTAGAGAATATGATAGGTCGTTTCAAATATGTTTCTGGTACGAGCAAAGGAGTAAAAAATGCCTGGGACTGGGTGAGAAGAGAGAATCTCATCAAAGAACAAGAAGGAAAGGTGCAAAAGCCTATATGGTTTGAAAGGGACTTATGCACATGGTGGAAGGGGGACGAGATGGGGTGAACGAGGACTTTTTAGATGGCAGATGCTTATGTTTATTGCAATATTAATTCGATAATATGAGATATACAGCCAGCTGAAAAATTTGTGTATACTAGATTTTCAAATGTCAATGACATGGCCTTGAATATGCCAGTATATTGAACAATATAGGCCCTAGTTAGTTAAATTGAGTAACTTTACAGATTAATTGGTATGATGTATGTTGGATATGATTAGAGATATCAGTTGAGAGAAAAATGATGAATATAACAGTTCTAAGAATCGATTTGTTTTCTAGAAAAATAAGATAATGATGTTTGCTTGATTGGATGAAAAAAATGTTGGTTTATTTTGCTTTGAAAGTTGATTCGTGACTTGAAGAGGTCTCACTTTGTTGTAATAAATGATTAAAGCTGTTGTAGTGCATGTATGAAGCCCATGATCCGTGATAGAAATCTGACCATCCTTTAGATGTACTTCGCAAAGAAAATTAAAAATGTTGTCATGTTTATGGTGGAATAAAGACCCGGTGTAGGGGAAAAAAAAAAAAAGTCCTTGTATCGTAATTAAACATTTTAAATGTACATTTTAATGAAAATCTGAGAGATAGTCAGATAGATAGACAGACGGATAGATATGTTGTAAAATTGACAGCATAAATTGTCTAAATGATATGATTCTCCCTCAAGGGTCAGATTTTCAGAAAATGTACAATTGGCAGCTGTACACATTGAGTAAATTCTGCTATATTCTGCTGCAATTTGGTCAATACTAGGTAAATTTGAACATATTTGGCATTGCATTGATTCTAGCAATCTGTTTGGTTAAGTTCAACTGTATTTTGAACTTTATTTTCGCCTGGGTTATTTGAGAGAATTGGCGAAGTTGAATTGTACATTTTCTGAAAATCTGACCCTCATAATAAGAATACCTACTCCTTTCTCAGGTCTTCCATCACTGGAGAGGTTGGTTCTTCTGTCAGTAGCTTCTGATAGGCCGAGGAAGAAGAGAGATAGCCAATCAGTGACGACAGGGGCATCCTCCTCCGGATTACCATGTCATCGAACCTGTGTTATAAATAGATTTTTTTTAAATAAATTTTATTTGAGTCCAAGGGTCCAATTAAAAAGAACAAATAAAAATCACCTGGGGGCGTGCCTAGAAATATTTGACAACTAAATTGAAATTAGGACAATCTATACCATTTGTGATGTGTTTCACGAAAATGAGTCACAAGTCGCAAAATTGGTATTTTTCAAGGTTTTTTTCACAAGATCTCTTCATTGAAATGTTCTGATTCTTAGAGGGTTTAGCACTTATAGTCATATAATTCTATGTAAAAAAATTGAGAACATTTTATTGAATATATCCTTGCGTTTTGAAGGCCTTCGTATGGAGTATATGTATAGTTACTTAACTGGTGATTACCCATCCAGAAACATTGCAAACTTTTTTTTCAAAAATAAGAATATCAAACTTAAAATATAGAAATACATATTAGGTGTCCTAGTGTTTACTATCATTAGAATCGACTTGATCTCCTCTTTTCAAATATGGTGATATCTCAAAATCCATATTTTAGCCCCCTAGATCTACCAGCTATATAGGATAATAAACGATTGCAACACTACACTTAAGTTACTGAAATCATGCACTTGACCACAGGACTAGTCGAGTATAACTAGGACTTGTCGAGTATAACTAGTCCATATAGAAATCTGGTAGTCTAGACTGATGTAAGGGACTGTTCATTTTTAACCAAGTGGGGGTGGGGGGAGCGGGGGCTGGGGCTTCTTTTTTGCACACTCAGAACTAGAATGATGTAGCGGTGGGGGGGGGGGGTCATGAAATTTTGCACACACTTTCAAAGGGGTGGGGAAGCAAGACATTTTGCATAAGACTTTATGGGGGGGGGGGGGGTCATACCATTTTGCACATTTTTCGCAAATTCTCCTCTCTCCCCCACTCCCCAAGTGGTTAATTATGATCAACGTACCTCTGGAAGTCTTTAAAAGGAAGTTCTATCCCTTTATATCGTTGGTTGACATATTCCCGTGCGCTAGGCCAATATGCCTTCAGAGTTTCCTTCCAAAACTAAATACAAAGGAACATTATCTTAAACTTTTGGTGTTGCTTGGTTTGGTAGCGTTTGTTTAACATTACATTACATTTCAATCTATATAATGTACATTGCTGTTCGTCTGTATTTTATAATATCAATATTACAAATAAGTTCTAGTACATATGTATAATATATAAACGTACATCTCTTTGAAATAGTTTATTACAAATATCAGTTGTACTGTTTGTATATCACATTTTTTTGGCACATTTCTTTATTCAGGAAGCATTGCTGGCATGTGCCAAGAAATACGATGTTGTGACTAGGGTAACTCCCTATCTCAACCCGTCACACCCCGAATTTATTGAATTTCAGGTGCAGTTTTA
Source organism: Sthenelais limicola (assembly GCA_942159475.1). Lineage (NCBI taxonomy): Eukaryota > Metazoa > Annelida > Polychaeta > Phyllodocida > Sigalionidae > Sthenelais > Sthenelais limicola. The sequence continues at coordinate 9,462,063 of OW804097.1, forward strand.
TTACTGGGTGACATGTTATGAACTGAAACAGAACGAAAAATCTACACTTTTAGATTAATGATGATATAATGAGATGAAATGTAGATGATATTTAAATAATCTTACACATGTTTAGTTAGATTATTTTTTTAATGTATTAACACGAAATCAAAGCCCCAACTATAACCATTTGACAGTTAAATTCCTGTTAAGCAACTAATGCACGAGTATATATAAGACTTAAAGAGGTAAAGGCAGAGTGGATTTGATAGAAGCCCTAAGAGAAATAAGAAAATATCTAAACAACAAAAGATGGTACGCGATCAAAAGCGAAAAATATGAAGAAACGTTTAAAAAATTGGATAAGATGTGGGAACACCTAGGGCTAAAAGAGAATCGAGGTTAAAAAGGTCTACATTATGTGTAACCCAAATAATTTATATTGTCATTATTATTTGTTATTTCTCATGACTGTTTAAAATTGTAAAAGACCAGACGGCAGGAATAAAATATTGCAAAAAGCCCCCAAAACTGGCTTCTTCTCGACATTTAAAGTTTACATAATTGGGTCAGATTTTCAGAAAATGTACAATTGGCAGCTCTACACATTGAGGAAATTCTGCTAAATCTGTCTGAAAAATGAAGAATACCGGGTATATCTGAGTATATTTGGGACCGCATTGATTTAAAGTATCAGTTCTGTTATGTTAAACTGCATCATTTTTGTCTTAAATGTGGGTTATTTTAGAGGATTGGTGAAGGTGAATTGTACATTTTCTGAAAATCTGACCCAATTGCACAATTAAGGAAATTGTTCATACTTTGTGGACAGTGACCGTTGCATTATCTGTTCCCAGTTCGATAAGACCGTACCCATAAACGGCGAGGACACCATTTGGTTTAAGCACGTTTTTTGTTTCTTCATAAACTTTCTCAAAGTCGAACCAGTGGAAACTTTGAGCACAAGTTACAAGATCAAGGCTTGACTTTCCCATCGGTGATAAGTCCTCCGCAGAGGCTACAGAAAATTCGATTTCTGTTTCATTATTTTCAGCGCTCAGTTTCTTGGCCTGACTAATCTGAGCTGGACTGATATCTTGACCAACTACCTCAGCGAACCTGGATAGAAGGGGGCGAGTACTCTGACCCGAACCGCAGGCAATGTCCAAAGCTGTTTTGAAAGTGAATTCGGAATCATGTTCACAATATGAGAAAATGATAGAGAAAAGTTCCTCGGGGTAAGTAGGCCTGTATTTGGCGTAGGCTGCAGCATGTTTATCCAACTCGAATAGTCTGTAGTTACCTGCCGACATGTTGTGTGATGTTTGAAATCCCCAACCGTCCTTTTTAACCACAGGGCGAGATTTATCACTTGAACTTCTACAACAACTCAAAGTTGAATGGCATGACCTGAGGTGACCTTCTACCACTTGCACTGGTCCTGTTCCCCGTCTACAAAAACTCCTGTCGGTGTCACAAAGGCCAATCGGTGAGATTCGTCTAAAAGACGAAAGGTGCCGTGGTGAATTTAGAACAAAAGTCTTCTTGCAACATCTAAGAATATTTAGGGAAAACATTTGTGACATGACAATCGTATCACACGGAGTGGATGCGAAAAGACGCCAGGGCGTAGAAAGCAACCTTTGCCCCGCCATTGCCCCTGTTTAGCTAACCACTCACACGTCCGTTCACCAGATAACCAACCCGCCATGCGTCCGCTCACGAAGACCGCACTGCCATCTGTAGTCGGTATCCATTGGTACTTCCTGTGGTTCAATTTTGCCTTTAGAAGACAACAACAACCGAAGTTTTGGACATATTGTGACTAAGTAACACATTTTCTGCGGCGTATTTGTGTGGGACGAGATGCCGGGGGTGCGGAGGCCCGTTTTTAGGGCCCAATCGACCCCTCCACCGGCCTGTATTGTGCCGAAAACCATCAAGACAGCGGCGGACTCGAGTGGTTTCCCTGGGTAGGTAGTGGTCCATCAGTCACCCATGAGCGCCCCTCCAGCATCACTTGGCCCAGGCGCCGGCCGATGTTGGCGGAGACCTGATGTTTGAAGGGTGGGCACGGGGTTTATTTCTTCAGTGTCACTAGAGAAAATGACACTGAAAATGACATTTGATTACCTACTTAGTCATAGGACAATAGCATTGAAACACACTAGTGACACTCTCTTACACAAGAGCTATATATAATAGCCTACTAGCCTATACAGTGGAACCTCGCATAAAGACCACCTCTCTATACTACTATAGAGACCACCCCTCTATATAAGACGAGTTTCTCTTAGTCCAAAATAGTTTTTCTCTGATTAGATTAGCCCCTCTAATGTAATGAGACAGCCGATGTTGCGGGGGAGCTGATGTTTGAAGGGTGGGCACGGGGTTAAGATGGGTGGAACAGGGTTTATTTCTCCAATCTCACTAGAGAAAATGACATTTTATTACCTACATAGGACAATAGCATTGAAACTGACACTCTTACACCTTTATTTAAGATAAGATAAGATAAGATAAGTTGTCATTTATTTGCCACTTTCAGTAAGTACAGAGTAGTACATTTGTAATACAGTTACATTGCTATTTCTTTGATGGATTTCCCTACAAATATAACTGTTTCAATTTGCCACTTTCAGTAAGTACAGAGTAGTACGATTTGTAATACAGTTACATTGCTATTTCTTTGATGGATTTCCCTACAAATATAACTGTTTCAATTGTCCTTCCTTTTGTCAAGATTAAACCAGTTAATTTAGTTTACTTTCAGAGTTATTTCCCATTATATCGAGTCGAGTAATTTTTAATTGTATTACATTTACATGTTTTCTCTGCGTATTACACAAATATATCCAAGCTACATTATACACATTAGCTACCGGATTATTTTTAACAATCTGCTTGTTCAATGTATTAAGATTACTTCTAGACATGGTTTCACTTTTACAGTGAGGGGTCTGAAAAGTGAGGGGTCTGAAAAGTCAATAAGGGCCCCCCCCCCCCCCTCCCTCGCCATCGATGTATCGATATTCACTTTTCCTGTGTTTTTTACAATTCACAGATCTTCCAAGAGTGCCTTGTAATGATCTTTTGTGATCACATTAAGACATTAAAACATTAAAGCTCTGTTTACATGTTATTGTCAAATCATGTTACAACATGTAACAGTGCCAGTGGCACTGTCAGTGCCTATTATTATTACCAAACAATTATTAGTGAGGGCCTAAACCTAACCCTAAAATTGGTTGTCCTAAGTCAGTAAAGCACTAAAGGTAGTAGTGGAGTGGCCGAAGTAAAACTGACTAATAACACAATTACTTTGACTATATACCTATCGTTATTCGTAATTAGTGTTCCACCTAAAGCTATGCCCGGTCCAAGTCCACTAACCCGGTGGTCCGAGCATACAACGGTCCGAGTAGGCCTATACGACAGTCCGAGCTCAGAACTGTCTGAGTTCTCCAGACCCCAGTTTAAGGGGAGCTGGAAGAACAACTTGAAGAACAACTTGAAGAAACAACTGTCCTTTTCTGTATATCCTTTTGGCTTTTCGAAGAGAATAATAATTCTATATAATGTAATATATCTAGCCTCAAAACCTCTTTAGGCTCTTAGATAAGATAAGAATGGTATATTATCAGTGATTGGACGCCGTCTGCGCTAATAGCTTTCCTGCCCTTGGAGCAGAAACAAGAATGCCATTTATGCGGTATAGAGCGAGAGGCTTTCCCTCGGTTTGGACACTCTCTCAACTCTTGAGCCTATATACTATGGCTTTAGCTATAATAGGCCTACTGGTTTGTACAGAGCCTTGAAATCATTGAATTTTATATTATTTTCTTTAATCAAAAAGAAATCGCTTATAAATATTTTGCCTCATGTACGCCAAGATTTCAAAACTCGCTGTTCAGAGATGCTATTAGGCTGCAATTTGGTCAATACTAGGTAAATTCGAGTATATTCGGCATTGCATTGATTCCAGCAATCTGTTTGGTCAGGTTGAACTGTATTTTGAACTTTATTTTCGTCTAAAATGTGGGTTATTTGAGGGAATTGGTGAAGGTAAATTGTACATATATGGCGACTTCACCCATATATGGGTCAGAAAATGTACAATTGGCAGCTCTATACATTTAGGAAATACAGCTAAATTAGGCTGAAAAATTATGAATACTGTGTATATCTGAGTATATTTGGTATCGCATTAATTTAAAGTATCTGTTTTGCTGTGTAAAACTATGTTTTGAAGCTCATTTCTGTCTTAAATGGGGGTTATTTGAGAGGATTGACCCTTATATTACTATTATTATTCCAGTCTTGGAGACGACCGCGATGGTTCAGGATCCTCTGCAGTGGCCACACCTAAACATGTCCACATGCCGGAGCTTCCCGCAGACCGCAGTATTCTCTTTGAGATGGTAGTGTTCGGCTTCTCCGTGATGGCGCTGTGTCTGCAGTACATCAACCTGTATAAGACTGTCTGGTGGCTCCCCCACTCACACTCCAACTACGCACTGGTGAGTACAGTCCAGAGGGTATGATGGCACCAGGTGGGCGCTGGGGGCGCAAAGTCTTGGGTTATTTACGTTCATAAATAAATAAATAAATAAAGATTGTTTTTGTCGATTAACACTATCAAGACCCTACCTGCTTCCCTCCCTCCTATGGCTATGGCGTCTCCCGACGCCTTCCAAATCGTTTCGTTTTTTAGCTCTAATCGTGTGGACCCCATCGCCGATCATGAATGGACATGATACGGCGCTGTGGTTTCCCTGCTGCTATGACGTCATTACATGGGCCTCGTTCTGGGTAGGGTACCGGTGGGGAATCCCCGCGACTATGACGTCATTACACGAAGGTAACCGAGTCCGAGTATTCCCGAATGCATGCCGAGCGATCGAGCATGGAGCAATGGCATCGGAACACCGATCTATAGAGCCCTAGAGGCGTCAACGCGAGAGGTCTGTCACGCCGTAATTATACCAGTAAGAGCTAAAAAATCTTGGTCCAATCTCTCCCTAAGGCTCTAACTTAGGCACTCATGTAACTTTTGGGTGTTGGACAATGAGAAATAGAGGGGGTTTCCCGATCATGGAGGAAGTTGTCCAGTACAATTGCATCTCTGAAGGAGTAATGGCGATTGTTCTGGCTTTGGTGTTATGTGTTACATAATTATTTAATTATGCCATTTCGCCAGCTAGTCTAGGCCCAAGGATGAGAGAGTCCCTTCAAACGGAGGGAAAGCCTCTCGCCTCAAACCGCAAAGTGCCTTTATAATTCCATTAAGACAGTTATACCGCAAAATGTCATTATATTCCTATCAGAACACCGAGTTCTAGGTCAGGAAACTGATTAGTGACGAAGGCGTCTAATCACTGGCATATAACATTCTTATCTGAGGGTTTGGGCCTAGAGTGAGTAGTGGAATCTGCAATCAGCACATCAACAAATCTAGACATTTATAATTAATCAGGGATGCAAGATCAGTATTTTTGAAAACTTAAACTCAAGCATGTAGATTTCCCCCCCCCCCCCCCCCCCCCACGTATATTAGTCAGTCAATTTTGCAAACATTATTATTTAATGACATTGTGTTAAGTGTATAAATAATACATTTGAATAAATTTGAGTTCTAATAATAAAAAAAGTTTAGCTTTGAATGTGTCAATAAAATTGAAATTATGAACGTCGGTCTCTGAGATTGATATTTGTCAGGGCCCGACGGTCTCCAATGAAATATCTAAGTGATAAAATGTTTATTTCTATATTTTCTTGTCGATTCTGAAAATCTTTGCAAAACAATTTTGAATTTGCATTAATTTGCATTACCTTCGATAATTGAATGAAACCTAAACATTTCAATGATATATTTATGATGACTAATACTAATTTAGATGGCCTTTAAAATCAGTAGAATGCATTCAAACAACACTCATTTTAACACCTGTCTATGACCCAGACTTTTTTTTGGTCTCTGTAAAATCTTTTTGGTTTCCATTGTTAAAATTTGGCAGAGACCGACGGTCTCTCTTCTCCAAATTCACTGTGTCGCACACTGGAACTGTATTTCTTATTGATTTGCATCATGGGTAATGTTAACAAGTAAAGTTAGGTGAAGAAAATCGATCGTTAGTTGTAGTACTTTTTTTTAGAGATAGTGGTTGTATCCAAGTAACCTTAGAATTATTCTTGAAGTAAACATATAGTAATATAGTGTCTTTTCAAATCATTTTGCTTAATTCTTTTTCAATCGAGTTGTTTGTTATTGTATATTCCAGAACTTCTATCTGATTGACCCTTACCTCGTCATGTTCCTCGTCATCCTGATGAGCAGAAGACTTGTGTATTGTCTGTGGCAACAGGTAGGTTATTCTTCACACTATTTATTATTTATTAGAAACTTTATAATAAATTATTCTTTTACCTTTTTGAAATCTTTTTATCAAAAAAAATATTCTGTTGTAAAATAGAATAGGTGTAGATGCTGAAGTTTATTCTTTAAAACCTTCTCTTTTTTTTTTTACCTTTTTTTAAATCTTTTTATTTAAAAAAATATTTTATGTTATAAAATAGAATAGAATAGTAGATGCTGAAGATTATAAGTAGACAAGGACTCGAAAAGCTGAGCTTTTTATTATAAAACGATATTTTGTTTACCTTTTTTTAAATCTTCCTATTAAAAAAACCTTTATGTTATAAAATAGAATAGGTGTAGAATTAGGCAGGGATTTGGAAAGCTGAGGTTGATATCAGCTAAATGATGGATTTACATTAGCACTACCGTTTATATTTATTGATTACCGTTATTACATCTTTACAGAGCTGTATTCCCAAATATTGCAAAAAAATATCTTACCAAATTTACTCATATATAAGGACTGAAATATCAATAGTCTGCAGCTATTATGTTTATACAAGAATATGAAAGTAGAATGGGTTAAGAGAAAATGGAGGCTGGTGAGCGATAACAAGTGATGTTACCACGCAAACTGATTTTGGTGGGCCCCCGAAATATCAATGTGTATTTATTATATTTATTTTATGAAATTAAACGGAGACAGACCTCCAAAATTGTGGTCAAATTACTTTAAATGGGAGCAAAAAAGGAAAAGACCGGAGCAAAAAGTAGAAAATCGCTAATGTTTTATGGATGTTATGTATGAATACAGATTTAAAGTTGGTTCTCAGATAAAACACAAATTATTTATCATTTCCCCTCGACTTCAGAAGACGTCACTACCTCTTGTAGGTGATCTCACAGTATAATCACGTTAGCTGGTTATGCGTATTTATCCTGTTAAATGTCTGGTCAATAAAAATATTCAAAAAAAAAGAATAAAAAAAACCGAGCAGTTTTAAAATGAGGTACTTTTTAAAAGAAAACTTTTTGAAAGCTTATTGTTTAGAGAAATCATTAATTTTATCTTTTGCTTTTTGAATTGGATGGACAATATTGTTTTGTTTTTCAAAACAACTTTATCTTCCTAATAACACAGGTCTTGGAAGTCAAAATATCTTGCTTTGACATGTGAGTCGTTTCATTCAATCACATATTTTGCTTTGGGAATAATAAGGCTATACGCTTGGGAGAGAATTTCTTGCATAATTTCTTACTGTAGCTAGTAAATAAGTGCCAAGGGACCTCGTCAGCACGGGGTTTCTCTCCGCAGGGGCTGGACAAGCCTTGAATTTGTATTTAAAGATTTTTATTCTGCAATAGAACATTATGTAACAACAATTTTCTTAGGACGTGCTGATTTAATTATAGAAAAAAGAGTTCATTTATAAGTAATAATATGTTAACAGCAATCTATATGGATCGTCAGATATCAGAAAATTTACAAATTACAAGTTTTTTAAGAGCCTGGCACATAGGCAATTAATAAGGCAATAAGCAAAAATTAAAATCCAGTCCCAGCGTTGTGTCTAAATCATATAATCCTAATGAGTGGACCCTTCTTATGTATATATTTAACATCCCTAGATTCTTTCTCAACGAATTGGACAAATAAATTCAAGGCCTGGGAAATGGGCATTTTGCTCGAAGGGCCTAAAAAGCCATCATATGGCCTTGAATCCTGTAGGAATCTATTAAATATCCTTGAAAATGTTCAAAGATTCTCAGTTTTATACTGTTTACTTACCCGCTTGTTTGTGATCAGGCTCACGGAGTTCGCTAAATAAATGTGATGACACTGAAAAATTAGTCACAGGTTGTAAAAATGGATTTTGAGATATCATCATATTTGAACAGATGAGATCAAGCCGATTCTAATGATAGTAAACAGTAGGACATCTAATACGTATTTCCATATTTTGTGTTTGCATGAAAAAAAAAGTAAGTGGTATTTCTTGAAAGTCAATCACTAGTAAAGTAGTTAAATATACTCCTTAGGATAACCTCAGATATTCATTGATAAATACATTCTTGGCATTTGGTACATGTTTAAACATTCATAACGATCATAGACCATCCAGGTATTAAATGTTATGATAATTAATTGGATGATATAGTAATGAACTTTGGCTGGGAAATTGTCCCACCGAAGGATGAAAATAAGGGTAAGGTAAAGTAGTCAAGATGAACATTAGAAGACAGAGTGTATCATACTGTAGTGAGATAAAAGAGTTAATAGTGACAGATGAAAGTGTAGTTATAAAAGGAATATGAATTAATGTTAAAATTCTGTATGTGTAGTAAGAACTAGATTTTTCAGATTGGCAAATGAGAATTATTGCATATGATGTAAAACTTTGACCAATAAAATCTATTAAAAAAAAAATTATGCTACCACCTGCGCTAATCACTGAAAACATTCCAACAATTAGACCTTGTGAATGACCGTATTTCCCCGTTTATAAGCCCGGGCTTATATATATTTCAAATGGTGATAGACCAGGCTTATATTCGGGGTGGGCTTATATCTGGAGTAAGGATTATAGTGCTTATTTTACCATAAGAATGTGTTTATGGCTTATAAACGGGGCAGGGCTTATAAACACTTTGAAAAATATAAGTTTTGCGGCTTGTGACTCATTTTCCTGTAACACATAATATATGTTATTTGGTCCTTTAAGAGAGAATCTCCTCAGGTAGGTAGAGATAAGTATGCTAAACACTGGTATGGGTATAACTGGGTCTGTCTTACAGCTTTAGAAACAATATAATGACATAAAACATCAAATAAATAATAATATTTTCTAATTGGTGGGTACTGTTGTGCTCAAAGTAAAATCAAGTGATAAGGATTAAGAGCTTTCATCTTTACGCATTCTCACACCTTCCTGCTTTTTCTAACAATTTATATTAATAATATTACCATGGTTACCACTGCTGTTACCATACCATTATTATCATTATCATCGCTATATGTATGGACGGATTGGAGTATTGTCAACTGTGTTATAATATGCATTTATTACATGCCCATGCTGTATGAGAGGTACAATAAATTATCACTATTATGATTATTATTATATGCACTTATACGCCCGTGCTGTATGAGAGGTGCAATAAATTATTATTATATGCACTTATTATACGCCCGTGCTGTATGAGAGGTAGAATATAAACCATGCAATAATAGTATCCATACTGTACAGGTAGAGAATGGGGTTGAATATGTTGTTGACATGTTTAGATAGTGTGTAGTGATCCAGATTCCAATAGGTTCATCATCATGGGAAAATAAATAAATAGTTTTCACGTGAATGTGTTAAATATTGTTGACATGAAATCCAGTTTGGATTATAAAACTATGTTAGATTAAGACTTTCTTTCGGGAGTGCCTGGAAGACCTGTTGAAACAGACGCCATTTGGGACTGTTCATTTTTAACCACGGTGGGGGGGGGGGGGGGTAGGATAATATTGGGGGGCACATTTTTGTGCAGATTCTGAAGGGGGAACTATCTTTTTTTGCACATACTCTAAAGTGGGATGGGCATCTTGTTTTACGCACTCTAAAAAAGTGTGTGTGTGTGGGGGGGGAGACATTTTGTTGTGCACAGACTCAGGGGGATCATGAAATTTTGCACAAATCTGAAAATTCTCCACACCCTCCATCTCCCCCCGCCCCCCCCCCCCCCCACACACACACCTCCCAGAGTTAATTATGAACAGTCCCTTAACCATTTTCATAACTTTATATTTTAAAAAATGGAAATGAATAACTGCTACACTATACTATGCACATATTAATCAATGTATCACTTTGTTTACAGTTAGAGACCGATAGACCATCGCGGAGTTGCGTCTTTTGGCTGGTTCAGTTCTGTCGCTTCTGTCTCGTCACCAGTCTCTTAGCGACGTGTGCTTGGACGTCATACTACGTCATCCTCCACCACTCCCTGCTCTACAGCCTCTTCCTCTGCTACCCGTGAGTCCTCTTAGCTTGTCTTTGTTTTGAATATCTCTATTCAGCGTTGCCATTATGTGTATTTTTCTCAGTAAAAGCTTATTTAAAGCTGCATTCTCATCTATTACGACAAAAACAATCTTACAAAATTCACTCATATTATGACTTATAGAACTGCATTTATCAATATTCTGCTGCTCTTATATATGTTTATACCAGAATTTGTCGTCTAATGACCGAGAGAAAATTGTGGCCGGTGAGCGATAATAAGTGTCACTCACCCCCCTCTCTCACTGTCAATCTCTCTCTGTCTCTTGATCAGTCTCTTTCCCTCTTCTCTCTCACTGCTACTCCCTCCCTCTTCTCTCCCACTGTTACCCTCTCTCCCTATATCTCTCCCACTGTCATTCACTCTCTCTCACTCACTCTCCCCTCTCCCCCCCCCCCCCCCCCCATCCCGGGCTTCCCCTCTCTCTCCCAACAAGCCATATTCATTCCGTTGCCATCATATTGCAGGTTGTGTTGTTACGTTATCCTATTTGGATTCAACATCAAGCCATTATTCGGGCGCACTCTTCTACTTCTGCGCCTCCAACAGGAGAAAGAGGTGGTGAAAACCCCCACCACCAGGGGCAAGGATAACAAGAATGGCGAGTCGGTGCAACACACGTGCTCCACCTCGCCAGAAGCCGTGAGGGACGAGGTCGACCTCCTCAAAACAGACTTTAACAACCGAGTGAAACAAGTTCTCTTCAACTCTATACTCTGTGCCTACTATGTGGGATTCGTTCCTCTCTGCTTTGCCCAGGTAATTCGATTATTCATTCAGGGAAGTCAATAACAGAAAGTGAAAAATACAGCAACACTCTTTATTTAGTTACCGAAAGAACTTCATCCCATTAAGACAGCATCACCCCATGAGTAGTTGGTAGAAATCCATCCTCAATATTTATTTATTTTATTTTTGTATTTAGTATTTTGCGATTGAAGTTAGCTGTAATATAGATTAATTAGTTTTCTTAGTGTTGGTATGATTTTGATTTATTACTTAAGAAATATCTAATCTTGGTCTGGAAAATTGTCACTCGTGGGCGATTTTGTTTCACAAGTCCATGCTAGGGAGATCCCTGGGTTCTGTTTGTCTAATACAAAGTCCATACTAGGGAGATCCCTGGGTTCTATCCATCTAATACTAAGTCCAGGCTAGGGAGATCCCTGGATTCTCATACAAAGTCCATGCTAGGGAGATCCCTGGGTTCTCATCCATCTCATACAAAGTCCAGGCTAGGGAGATCCCTGGTTTCTGTCCATCTCATACAAAGTCCAGGCTAGGGAGATCCCTGGGTTCTCATACAAAGTCCATGCTAGGGAGATCCCTGGGTTCTCATCCATCTCATACAAAGTCCAGGCTAGGGAGATCCCTGGTTTCTGTCCATCTCATACAAAGTCCAGGCTAGGGAGATCCCTGGTTTCTGTCCATCTCATACAAAGTCCATACTAGGGAGATCCCTGGGTTCTATCCATCTAATACAAAGTCCAGACTAGGGAGATCCCGGGATTCTATCCATATCCCTGGTTTCTGTTTGTCTCTTACTAAGTCCAGGCTAGGGAGATCCCTGGTTTCTGTCCATCTTTGGCATTTTGCCATTCTGTTCACTTGGAATTGAATCTAGCTGCTGTCCTTTGAAATAATGGTCTTGAAATATGGCACATGACTGTGTTTATAAGCTAGCTTCTTAACATTAGAAACCCAAAATATGACAACATTCTGAGAAAGGGATCTCATCTTTGAATAATATCCATTTTGCGAATTATACCTCATTTTTCTATAACACATCACAAATATAATTTTCTATACTGCAGAACCAGGATTGAAAGTCATTTTTGTGTACTATTCAATATAAGCTCTAACTTAAGTGTTATCTTTAAAACAATTACTGGATAATTTTTAACAGAATGCAATATTTTGAGACACATTTTAAATTTTAGGAAAACAATACTGTCATGCCAAGATATTTCATTTTGAGTGAATGGCCTGATACCTCTCCCTCTAATCTACCTCCCTGCTTATAACATTAAGTGAATGGCCTGATACCTCTCCCTCTAATCTACCTCCCTGCTTATAACATTGAGTGAATGGCCTGATACCTCTCCCTCTAATCTACCTCCATGCTTGTAACACTGAATGAATGGGCTGATACCTCTCCCTCTAATCTACCTTCCTGCTTATAACATTGAGTGAATGGCCTGATACCTCTCCCTTTAATCTACCTCCCTGCTTATAACATTGAGTGAATGGCCTGATACCTCTCCCTCTAACCTACCTCCCTGCTTATAACATTGAGTGAATGGTCTGATACCTCTCCCTCTAATTTACCTCCCTGCTTATAACATTGAGTGAATGGCCTGATACCTCTCCCTCTAATCTACCTCCCTGCTTATATCATTGAGTGAATGGCCTGATACCTGTCCCTCTAATCTACCTCCCTGCTTATAACATTGAGTGAATAGCCTAATACCCCTCCCTCTAATCTACCTCCCTGCTTATAACATTGAGTGAATGGCCTGATACCTCTCCCTCTAATCTACCTTCCTGCTTATAACATTGAGTGAATGGCCTGATACCTCTCCCTTTAATCTATCTCCCTGCTTATAACATTGAGTGAATGGCCTGATACCTCTCCCTCTAACCTACCTCCCTGCTTATAACATTGAGTGAATGGTCTGATACCTCTCCCTCTAATTTACCTCCCTGCTTATAACATTGAGTGAATGGCCTGATACCTCTCCCTCTAATCTACCTCCCTGCTTATATCATTGAGTGAATGGCCTGATACCTCTCCCTCTAATCTACCTCCCTGCTTATAACACTGAGTGAATGGCCTGATACCCCTCCCTCTAACCTACCTCCCTGCTTATAACATTGAGTGAATGGCCTGATACCTCTCCCTCTAATCTACCTCCCTGCTTATAACATTGAAGGCATGGCCTGATACCCCTCCCTCTAATCTACCTCCCTGCATATAACATTGAGTGAATGGACTGATACCTCTCCCTCTAATCTACCTCCCAGCTTATAACATTGAGTGAATGGCCTGATACCTCTCCCTCTAATCTACCTCCCTGCTTATAACATTGAGTGAATGGCCTGATACCCCTCCCTCTAATTTACCTCCCTGCTTATAACATTGAGTGAATGGCCTGATACCTCTCCCTTTAATCTACCTCCCTGCTTATAACATTGAGTGAATGGCCTGATACCTCTCCCTCTAATCTACCTCCCTGCTTATAACATTAAGTGAATGGCCTGATACCCCTCCCTCTAATCTACCTCCCTGCTTATAACATTGAAGGCATGGCCTGATACCTCTCCCTCTAATCTACCTCCCTGCTTATAACATTGAAGGCATGGCCTGATACCTCTCCCTCTAACCTACCTCCCTGCTTATAACATTGAGTGAATGGCCTGATACCTCTCCCTCTAATCTACCTCCCTGCTTATAACATTGAGTGAATGGCCTAATACCCCTCCCTCTAATCTACCTCCCTGCATATAACATTGAAGGCATGGCCTGATACCCCTCCCTCTAATCTACCTCCCTGCTTATAACATTGAGTGAATGGCCTGATACCTCTCCCTCTAATCTACCTCCCTGCTTATAACATTGAGTGAATGTCCTGATACCCCTCCCTCTAACCTACCTCCCTGCTTATAACATTGAGTGAATGGCCTGATACCCGTCCCTCTAATCTACCTCCCTGCTTATAACATTGAAGGCATGGCCTGATACCACTCCCTCTAATCTACCTCCCTGCTTATAACATTGAGTGAATGGCCTGATACCTCTCCCTCTAATCTACCTCCCTGCTTATAACATTGAGTGAATGGCCTAATACCCCTCCCTCTAACCTACCTCCCTGCTTATAACATTGAGTGAATGGCCTGATACCTCTCCCTCTAATCTACCTCCCTGCTTATAACACTGAGTGAAAGGCCTGATACCTCTCCCTCTAATCTACCTGCCTGCTTATAACATTGAGTGAATGGTCTGATACCCCTCCATCTAATCTACCTCCCTGCTTATAACATTGAAGGCATGGCCTGATACCCCTCCCTCTAATCTACCTCCCTGCTTATAACATTGAGTGAATGGTCTGATACCTCTCCCTCTAACCTACCTTCCTGCTTATAACATTGAGTGAATGACCTGATACCCCTCCCTCTAACCTACCTCCCTGCTTATAACATTGAGTGGATGGCCTGATACCTCTCCCTTTAATCTACCTCCCTGCTTATAACATTGAGTGAATGGCCTGATACCTCTCCCTCTAACCTACCTCCCTGCTTATAACATTGAGTGAATGGTCTGATACCTCTCCCTCTAATTTACCTCCCTGCTTATAACATTGAAGGCATGGCCTGATACCTCTCCCTCTAATCTACCTCCCTATTTATAACATTGAGTGAATGGCCTGATACCTCTCTCTCTAATCTACCTCCCTGCATATAACATTGAAGGCATGGCCTGATACCTCTCCCTCGAATCTACCTCCCTGCTTGTAGCATTGAGTGAATGATACCTCTCCCTCTAATCTACCTCCCTGCTTGTAGCATTGAGTGAATGATACCTCTCCCTCTAATCTACCCCCTGCTTATAACTGAGTGAATGGTCTGATACCACTCCCTCTAACCTACCTCCCTGCTTATAACATTGAGTGAATGGCCTGATACCTCTCCCTCTAATCTACCTCCCAGTTTATAACATTGAGTGAATGGCCTGATACCTCTCCCTCTAATCTACCTCCCAGTTTATAACATTGAGTGAATGGCCTGATACCTCTCCCTCTAACCTACCTCCCTGCTTGTAGCATTAAGTGAAAGGCCTGATACCTCTCCCTCTAATCTACCTCCCTGCTTATAACATTGAGTGAATGGTCTGATACCTCTCCCTCTAATCTACCTCCCTGCTTATAACATTGAAGGCATGGCCTGATACCTCTCCCTCTAATCTACCTCCCTGCTTATAACATTGAGTGAATGGTCTGATACCTCTCCCTCTAATCTACCTCCCTGCTTATAACATTGAAGGCATGGCCTGATATATTTCCTTCCATTCTTCCTACCTTGGTTCATTTAAAAGTATACATTTTGGTTTCAGTAAAATACTAGTGCTTTTAGCTGCCCTCTGACCAATGCATTGTTTGCTCCTTTGTTTGCGCCCTGCCGCTGTTGTCCCATGTATGTATTTTGTTAACCCTATTCCAGCATGTTTCAATCGATATATGTGATCACTGCTGGGTAAGTCGAGCCTATGGGTCTTGTTTCCAAAACATGTACAATTGGAAAAAAAACTTTTTTAATTGAATATTAATTGCTGTTAATTATTCTGTCCTCTTTTGTTGATGAGTAAAGAGTTATTGATTAGCGTCAAGTGAGTTCAAATTTTAGAAAATATTTCATTCATTTCTGATTGATCAAAACAAATTGTTTGAATCTGTTGAATAACAACAAAACGAGATGATTCTTATTCATTCAATTATTAATGAATATTTCCTTGTTTCTCGAATTGTCATTGAGTATGGAAACACCTAAGTTCCTCACCTACTTATATTTAACCTTATAAATCTTTATGAAATCGTTTAACTCCCGTATAAGTTCAAAATTTGAAACATTTTTATAAGATTGTACATATTTTGTTGACTGGGGCCATAGAAATTATATATTTGGCGTTTATTTTTGGTGATTTTGAGATTTGCTCTTAATGTTTCTTGTCATTAATACAGTCACGTTTACAAGACGTATATACACAGATCACACTCTCACTTAAAACTTTATCTAATTCCCCTGACTTTTCTCGTCTAAAAGACTTGTGTGAAACCTTGCTTTATTACACCCCTGTGCTGTTGCTTCCCTTCAGCATTGTATGTCACACTTGGTCAAAGTGGTGCATAACATGTGAGTTATGTCACACTTGGTCAAAGTGGTGCATAACATGTGAGTTATGTCACCCTGGGGACATACAACAAGTAGGTCCGCCCAAAACGTAAATTACTTCTTTTATTTTTAATTATTTGTATTTTTTATTTATTAATGGGGTGTAATAAATATGGAACAAAGCTCGGGTGAAGTCTGTACACTTGTTATTGACCTCGGGAGCACAGAAGATCTCGGGCTAACGCCCTCTAACTTCCCGCGCTCCCTCGGTCAATAACAAGTGTACAGACTTCACCCTTGCTAGGTTCCATCTATCTCTTCAACTGTGTGTGGTTTTGTCCTTGAGTCCTTGAATTTCTCGGTTTATGCACAGGAAGCTCATTAATCATATCCTTTTAATTGATAAATAATAATAGTAATACAATAATACATAGAAATTAAGCTTCTGAAATATCAATAATTTTTTTATTAATTTTTAAAAAAATTGATATCAATATTTACCATACCTTTACATCACTCGTATGAAGGCAGATGTTTTTGATTTTCCCCTTTTAATTTTAGTCTTTAGTTTTTAATCCCAATTTGAATTGTGACAATAGCTATATGCCTATATTCATTAGGTAAAACCATAATTAATGTGTATAATAGCAGATATTTGACTGAATATAGGCCTAGTGACCCCATGTTCATAGAACCTTAGATCCGCATAAAACAAGACATCAAGTAAATATAGTTAATATTACTCTATCAAAATTTAGCTAAAACCGCTTGTGGGTCAGATTTTCAGAAAATGTACAATTCACTTCACCAATTCTCTCAAATAAACCAAATTTAAGACGAAAATAAATTTCAAAATAGAGTTTAACCTAACCAAACAGTTTGCTAGAATCAATCTAATGCCGAATATACTCGAATTTACCGAGTATTGACCAAATTGCAGCCTAATTTAGCAGAATTTACTAAATGTGTACAGCTGCCAATTGTACATTTTCTGAAAATCTGACCCGAGTGTTCTATCCACCTATTCTTGGTGCAGTTGTTTATTGGGATAAGTTCAGGGCTCAACGAAAACCGTTCCACGGAACGAGAGTGTTTTGGTCGCTTTGTATAAACCTCCCGAATAAAGATTTTGTTGGGGAAAAAATTGTTCGACAAAAGGCCACGACCATGCTTTCCTGAAGGTCAAGGTCATTTCTGTAGTTTATGTTTTCTTTTGTAGAATTGGCATTTGTGGAAACTCTTATGTTTAACAAAGTTCCATTGTTGGGAAATGAGATTCATGAGAAATATATTTATGTAGGAGAAGAGGGTTCAAAGTTTTTGCCTGCGTATTTTGGGAAGTAGCTCCCCCCCCCCCCCCCCCCCCCCAGCAAGAGTAATTGCCAGAGAGGGGGGTGGGGGTGGGGGACAGCATGCTATAATTAATGTAAACATTGCGGCTTACTTACAGCTAATGATTTTGTGTGGACAGTTTGGGTTGGTTTACACATTTGTTGTATTAGGGAAATGTGAGATTGAAAAGATTTTTTTTTTTTTTTTTGAATCATCTTTATTCAGGTTAGAGCACTACATCAGGATCAATCAAATTAATTTTACAGTATGTCTCATCGGTTCACCTACTGGTGGTCTTCCTTCCGATCCCTAAGCGGAGGTGGAAAATTTTAGCTGTAGTTTAAATCAAATTCAAATCATTGGACAAGAATTCCAGCAGAAGGATAAAAAACAATATGTCCCACAAACACACATCATATGCCTATTTAAGAGATTACATTGTATAGGCAAGAAGTACATTCAGGGCCAGTCAGGGGTCAAAGGGTGAGTCCAAGTAGACCTACTCGATTCAGTCAGGGGGTGGAAGGTTGTATCAACCCTATAGTGTTAGATGAGGCAGTGGAAGTGAGGAGAATTGTAGTGGAAAAACTCCCTCCCCAAGAGGGGTAAAATAAGTCCTTATACAACACCCAATGCTGTTATTGTTGTGGTATTATTGTACCAATATCTTTGTAAAATTTCGGAGCTGGCAGTGCAATGTCTTTGACCAACAAAATTGCGTCATCTAGGTCATGTGTTACCATGACAATCCAGATGGCACTCATGGTTTCATTTTTCCACCTTTTCACTGTACACTATACTTCTTTTTTTTTAAAGTGGGGGACTTTTGACTTCAGACCTTTGCTCCGTGGGTCACTTGTTGCAATCGACCATGGCCAAATATACAGCTCAATTGTATAGCGCTGTCTCTGTTCCATGTGCAGCAGCTGTGTTGGAAGAGCTGGTTATAATGGCCCTGTTTCTCCATGGTTGTTTGCAAGGATCTTGTCTGTACCCTTTGTAAACTGGTCCCGACTCGTTGAAGAACACATACTTGACCTTCAGCCTTGCCTTCCAGCATGGCTTGACTCAATAGTGGATTTGCATAGCCGCCATTTTGAATCATGATTCGCATAGAATTATGGGACTAATGGTAAAATATAAAACCTAAAGAAAAAATATTATCTTTAGCTTGGAATATTTATCACTGGTCCAATATCCATGTGTTTAAGATGTTTCTATAACACTTTCCCATTATGTATTTGGTTTCTATAGATGATTTACACCAGCTATGATATTGATGAAAACATTCTTGCAATTTAAAAAAAAAAAGATGCTAAATATGTGTATGTCAGATTTGCAAATCCCCTATAACAAACCTCCATAGTGCCATCTGGTGTGATAACATTATATTGATGACCTCATTTCACTAAAGTTTTTTTTTTTTTTTTTTTTCACTAAAGTGTAATCATCATCAACTAACACTTCTTTCCTTGACTATGATGATAATTTGCACCGATCGCACTGTTCTTGTCGTATATTGTATGTATTGACTAAGAACACAATTTAACCATTGATAACCACCTTTCTAAACCAGATTTGTTCCACCATAAATTAATGATACTATATTCTGTACTTTTGTTTGTTTGCACATTTAAATATAGATATTTACTTGACTTTAGAAATATTAAAATATTGGGGTTTTTTTCCCTTTTCCTTTTAAAGTTGTCTAGGCAGCTGAAAAATGGTGTTTTTTTTCAAAAGTATATTCACACTTATTGTAGTGGGTTTGTGCAAGGTTTTTCAGGTTTAATATCGAAATTGTTTTAAAATAGTTAAAATTACCATATTAGAGTCACTGTTGCGCCCACTTATTGCTGATGAGGCCATTGAGATGCTAGTCTAGTATAGCAATAAACAACTCGGATTTTAGCGTTCAAACGGTCTGTAGGCCCAGGGACGTCCCAAGGCCGTAGGCCCAGGGACGTCACTGGGCCTACAGACCGTTTGAACGCTAAAATCCGAGTTGTTTCTTGATTTTAGTCCATGATGGATCAGATCACCTCCATAACTTAACCTTACACAAACAACCGAAAACAACAAGTAAATTGAAGAAGGGAACATGTATATATGTCGCGGTGGCTGTTGATCAACACTTTAAGACAGAAAAAGGTTCAGTACGGGCAGATGGTTACGAGTTGGTGTTGGGCAGTATGGCGGCCAAAGGTGGGTGTGTCGCGCGCGGACCAATGGCAAGCGCACATCAGTGTCATTAGACGTTGGGTTGGGTTTTGGGTAGGGAGCCAATGGGAGGCAAGGAAAAAACATATAGACTGGGGGTATAGTCACGGTCTGTACTCCCATAATTGCATGAAATTTCCTCCAAAATCTGATCCAAAATGAACTAAAGCCTGATGTACCATAGAGATATGCTGAGGGACTTGGTGCTAGTCTACAGCCTGATGTACTATAGAGATAGGCTGAGGGACTTGGTGCTAGTCTACAGCCTGATGTACTATAGAGATAGGCTGAGGGACTTGGTGCTAGTCTACAGCCTGATGTACTATAGAGATAGGCTGAGGGACTTGGTGCTAGTCTACAGCCTGATGTACTATAGAGATAGGCTGAGGGACTTGGTGCTAGTCTACAGCCTGATGTACTATAGAGATAGGCTGAGGGACTTGGTGCTAGTCTACAGCCTGATGTGTCCATAGAAATAGACTGAGGGACTGAAGATGCCAATGAGGAGGAGCGTAGCAAATGGTCTATAGTATTGTTATTTAATAATATTTTATAGTATTTGGTCTATAGCGGTGGCTCGAAATTGGCATCGATAGCCAGTAATAAAGGTTTATAATGTGGGCTGAAGTGGGAATTATAAACACAAGAAAACATGAGAAATGGATGCCAGGCAGTTCTAAATATGTTATAGATTGTATTTTAGATGGCTGAGGTGAGTGAGTGAGTGAGTGAGATTGGTTGTTTTACGCCCTTATCAACTTGAAGGTTATATCAAGGGTGGTAGAGCCGAGGGGGAGGCAGTGAGATTCGTTGCTTTATGCCCTTATCAACACATTGGCGGTAGAGCTGAGAGGGAGGCAGTTGATCTTATGATCTTACCCAGGAAATAGAGATAGAGAAGAAGGGAGAGACAGAAAAAAGGAGCCGGAAAGGCACTTGATGGTCTTACCCAGGACCTCTGGCTGAGGTGAAGCCGAAGCTATACACATCCAGTGTGACCAAAGTCTATTCACTAATACCTCATAAGTTTACCTCCCAGCTTCCTCCTCCATATGGGTCAGATTTTCAGAAAATCTACAATTGGCAACTGTACGCATTTAGTAAATTCTGCTAAAGTAGGCTGCAATTTGGTCAATACTAGGTAAATTCGAGTATATTCGGCATTGCATTGATTCTAGCAATCTGTTTGGTTAGGTTGTACTGTATTTTGAACTTTATTCTCGTCTGAAATTTGGGTTATATGAGAAGATTGGTGAAGTTTTTTTAGGCACACTTGCAAGATCTATAGAGACTGACCTTTTTCCATGATTATATATGTAACTGTATACAAAATGAGAAATAAAAACACTTATAAGTTGAATTGTGCATTTTCTGAAAATCTTATATAACATTCAGCGAATGGTGTATTTATCTGTGTATTCTCTGCTGACTTGTGCTGACCATCTTGTGTTGCAGAACATGCTGTATTATGACATCTGGTGGGTGAGCCAGCATGTAGTGTTGGTGTGGGTGTCAGTATTTGTCATGTTTATGGTGCATTACCTGCCCGCTAAGTACATCGATGTCCTCCACAGCTGTGCACTACACCTCGGCAAGTGGGTCAAGGTCGAGGGCCGCCATGCCCATGTCCCTTATAATGCGTGAGTACATCTTTATTTATCTATTTATTTATTCACTGGTACACATTTTTTACAGGGTTGAAAAAATTGCTTTGCTAATGGTTATCTGACATATATCTCACAAAATATGTGGTTGTCCTTTAGAGTCTTTCAAAAAAGGTGGCCCTGAAAGTTCTCCTCTGCAGCCCCCCCCCCCCCCCCCCAACCCCCAACCCCCAACCCCAGTAATGTTTCTGGGCATGACAATAAAGTGCCTTTCTGTCTCTTTTTTCCTTTTCTCTCCCTATTCTCTATGTCCTGGGTATGATCATAAACTGCCTCCCTCTCAGCTCTCCCGCCCTTGATATAACCATATTAAATGTGTTGATAAGGGCGTAAAGCAACCAATCTCACTTACTCCACCCCACCTCCAGTAGTTAAAAATGTACAGTCCCTTATGCATAAATTGACCAGTTTTTAAACGAATCCGGGTGTTTACCTTTCGTTCCTATGTATATGCACAAACCACCATTTTCCCTCTTTTGGCCTTTGAGCCACTTGTGAAATAAAATACCAGTTACAAGCAAGTTATAAAATCTACAATGTTGTCTCATATAATTTCTACTGATTTGCAGCTGGAGTGAGTTACAAGTTTGGCCCCAAGGGGCGCTAGTCAAGCATGTGAGGGGTTTATTTAAAGCGGAGGGCATCAACAACTCTGCAGAGCCAGGCAACAATATGCACTCTAGGTTCTATGTAAGTACATCTTCTAGTGCACCTAGTAGTATACCTCATAGTACACCTCATAGTACACCTCATAGTGCACCTTATTTAGTATACCTCATAGTACACCTCATAGTACACCTCATAGTACACCTCATAGTACACCTTATTTAGTATACCTCATAGTACACCTCATAGTATACCTCATTGTATACCGCATAGTACACCTCATAGTACACCTCATAGTACACCTCATTGTATACCGCATAGTACACCTCATAGTACACCTCATAGTACACCTCATAGTACACCTCATAGTACACCTCATAGTACACCTCATAGTACACCTCATAGTACACCTCATAGTGCACCTCATAGTGCACCTCATAGTACACCTCATAGTACACCTCATAGTACACCTCATAGTGCACCTCATAGTACACCTCATAGTACACCTCATAGTACACCTCATAGTGCACCTCATAGTGCACCTCATAGTACACCTCATAGTACACCTCATAGTGCACCTCATAGTACACCTCATAGTGTACCTCATAGTACACCTCATAGTATACCTCATAGTACACCTCATAGTATACCTCATAGTATACCTCATAGTATACCTCATAGTGTACCTCATAGTATACCTCATAGTATACCTCATAGTATACCTCATAGTACACCTCATAGTACACCTCATAGTGTACCTCATAGTATACCTCATAGTATACCTCATAGTATACCTCATAGTGTACCTCATAGTATACCTCATAGTACACCTCATAGTACACCTCATAGTATACCTCATAGTACACCTCATAGTATACCTCATAGTACACCTCATAGTACACCTCATAGTACACCTCATAGTATACCTCATAGTACACCTCATAGTATACCTCATAGTATACCTCATAGTATACCTCATAGTACACCTCATAGTGCACCTCATAGTACACCTCATAGTACACCTCATAGTATACCTCATAGTATACATCATAGTACACCTCATAGTACACCTCATAGTACACCTCATAATACACCTCATAGTACACTTTAGTAGTGCACATCATAGTATACCTCATAGTAACACCTCATAGTATACCTCATAGTATACCTCATAGTACACCTCATAGTATACATCATAGTATACCTCATAGTATACCTCATAGTACACCTCATAATACACCTCATAGTACACCTCATAGTGTACCTCATTGTACACCTCATAGTGCACCTTTTAGTACAACTCATTGTATACCTTTTAGTATACCTTATAGTACACTTCACATAGTATACCCTTTAGAGCACCTTTAGTATAACTTTTAGTCCACCTTTTGGTATATCTTTCAGTACACCTTTCACTGCACCTTTTAGTATACCTCATAGTACACCTTATTTAGGATACCTTTTAGTGCACCTTCTAGTACAAATCATTGTATACCTTTTAGAGCACCTTTAGTATAACTTTTAAAACAACTTTTAGAACACCCTTTAGTACACCTTTTGGTATATCTTTCAGTACACCTTTCATTGCACCTTTTAGTATATCTATTAGTACACCTTTTAGTATAGCTTTTACAGACTTGGCGAAAACTTTAGAACTTTCACCGGACAGGAGGACCAATGAAAAGGAACTTTCACCGGTCCTTCAAAGGTTTCAACGGTCCTCCAAAGGTTTCTCCAACATTTCACACACACATTTTTCACCGGACAGTCGGTCATGTCTGCTTTTAGAATACTTCATACTATATACCTTTTAGAACACCTTTGAGTATGTCATTTTTCAAAGATTTCATTGTTTAAAGATTTCAAGAGTTCTATTATATTTAGGGATATTTTTCATTTCAGTTTTTATTTCACCGGCCGTTACGAGTCTCCCATTGGTTGCTGGTGGTCATGTGGGCTCTGGTAGCGTACCAACTGGTACTACTGGTACAGTCGTACGAGTGGAGTCGAGTTATCTCCTTGTCGCTCCTTCTCTTCCCCAATTACTACATACTCTTTAAACTCATGCGCGACTACTTCATCCTGACCAAGGTCTACAAAGATGAGAAGTCTTGGTTGTCTCAGTGAGAAGTAGAGCAGTTTTAAAATATTGTCAGTTTCCAAATATTGGTGTAGTTTGCATCATATCTTTTTGGAAATTTAGTAAAATTTAGTCATTTTTTTAAATATTAGGGTGTATAATATATTAAAGAAAGGTTGAGATGTGAATTAAAGTGGAGTTGAAAAAGTACTTAAAACAACAAAATATTAGAAAATCGGAAAGTTTTGTAATTATTTAAGGAGGTCTGGAACCAAAGATTGATTGGTTTGTGTGATAGTACAATAGTATAAAGTAGGATATTTTATGAATGAGAAGGTGTCTTATGGGTCAGATTTTCAGAAAATGTACAATTCCCCTTCACTAATTCTCTCAAATAACCCATAGTTCAGACGAAAATAAAGTTCAAAATACAGTTCAACCAAACCAAACATATTGCTAGAATCAGTGCAATGTCGAATATACTGGAATTTACCTAGTATTGACCAGATTGCAGCCTAATTTAGCAGAATTTACTAAATCTGTACAGCTGCCAATTGTACATTTTCTGAAAATCTGACCCTTATAATTTTGATATGTTAGTAGGTATAGTGGACCTACCCCATTGTGTTTTACCCTTGAATAAAAACAAATAAAGAAAGCGTGACGCCAGGGTGCATTTTAGGATTAAGTGATTTTGAAAAGAATTTGTTTATAAAACAAAAAAATCTTGGGATGTTTGTACTTGTGTTGTGTTGTATGAAAACTGTGAATCTAGTCTTATATGATATCAAATGTACCTTTTCAAACGTTCTCTCTTCATTTTGTTTGATATATTTTGTAATATTATATTATTACCTGTAATATTTTGTTATATGTGATGTGTTTCAGGAAAATCAGTCATAAGTCGCAAAATTGATATTTTTCAAAGTGTTTTTTTCACAAGCTCACATTCTTGGAATGTTCTGATTTTTGGGGAGTTTATCACTTATATCTATATCAATTGATGTATCAAATTTCAGGACAATCTATGTAATATATCCTTTCGTTTTAAAGGTCCTCATATGGACTACATTTAGTTACTTTACTGTTTATTGACCCCCAGAAATATTGGAAACCTTTTTTTTTTTCAAAAACGAAAATATCAAACTTAAAATCTAGAAATACTTCTTAGATTATTAGACTGTTTACTACCATTGGAATCCGCTTGATCTCATCTTTTCAAATATAATGGTATCTCAAAATCTATTTTTTGCGACTTGTGACTCATTTTCCTGAAACACATCACATATTTGTTCTTGCATATCATGTGTGGTGCGTATCCAGGAGTCACACCTGGAGCCCTGGACAAAATGTGATGTGTCACAGGAAAATGAGTCACAAGTCGCATAAATTGGATTTTGGTTGAAAAATTAGATTTTGAGATATCACCATATTTGAAAAGATGAGACCAAGGGGATTCTAATGAATGTAAACACTAAGGGCATCTAATACATAGTTCTATCTTTTCAATTTGATATTTTTATTTTTGAAAAAAAAGTTTGCAATATTTCTAGGTGGACAATTTACTAGTAAAGTAGCAAAATATACTCCATAGGATGATCTAAGAAACGCATAGATATATTTGATGAACTGTCTTGAAATTTGGTACATGTCTGTATACAATCACAAGGACTAGACACTCCAAAGATGAAAATATTCCAACAAAGAGATCTCGTTAATAATACGCTTTGAAGAATATCATTTTTGCGACTTATGACTTATTTTCCTATAACATACCAGAAATGTTGTAAATAAATACGATGTTGAAGCTGTATTCTCAGCTAAAATTGAGCAAAACATAATTGTCTCCTTGTTTTTTCTTCTTTTCCTGCCAATCTGCAAGTCATTGACCAAAGTCTTGGAAGTATTGTCCCATTGTTAACACATCAATGTACACAGAACTGAGCCTCTGATTTGTGGAACCTTGCAATTCTGATTATACCAATGTTTTTTGATTGATTCTGAATCTCCTGATTCCGAATCTGCCTGCCAATTTCTATTTTGTAGCTACTGAGGAATTTTAGCTCTCCACGTTGGAAAAAAAAGTAAAAATAAATAATGTTTATCAATAAAAATATTAAATAGAAAATATTGACTAATTTAGAATCAAGTGATTGATATAAATCGATAGGAAATACTGCCCCCTATAAATGATTTTATTTGACCTATGATGTCGGTGCATTATTCTCTGAATTATTTGCAAAATACCTAATGTCAAGGTCAAAGGTCATTTTTGATCACTCTTTTGGCGTGCAGCTGATGGCCTAATATGCAATGGTTTCACTTCCCTGGGTGAAAAACCTGCTTTCCCCTGTGCATAAAGTAGTATACAGTCAGAACTCCAATGCCAAGCAAGTCCCTCAAGCTGAGTGAGACAAACGCTCAGAGTCAGTGTCTCAACTTACAATTTATAGGGGTTGTGGCCATGGAGGTTATCGTAATGACTTTTCCATGCCACACTCTAAACCAAAACAATATTTTTTACTTCCTCATCAAAGGGAATATATGAAATGTGACTTGGGTGGAGGGGTATGTAACTCTGACCATGGAGGGGACCGAAGATAAGGGTCAGATAAACCTGTCATAGCATCGTAATGGGTTTTTAGGGAAACCCCCTGTCCCGTAGGTGGTTGGTATTGGACGTAGGACTGTATAACGCAAGCTCTTATCCCATCAGTATCACAGCTGCTACATGGTTAACATTTACACGGGACCGTATAGCAAGAACATGGTGTCTAATTACTCAACGTATTCAACCATGTGATTCATGGATAAACAATAGGGACGCACTGTATGTGGGTCAGATTTTCAGAAAATGTACAATTGGCAGCTCTACACATTTAGTAAATTCTGCAAAATTAGGCTGAAATTTGGCCAATACTAGGTAAATTCGAGTATATTCGGCATTGCATTGATTCTAGCAATCTGTTTGGTGTTGTTAAACTGCATTTTGAAGCTCATTTCTGTCTTAAATGTGGGTTATTTGAGAGGATTGGTGAAGGTGAATTGTACATTTTCTGAAAATCTGACCCATGTAGGTGTATCAGACTGACCATTAATCTGTAATCCCTTTCCTGGGACCATATCATATATGTGATCCGCAAAAAATGGATTTTGAGATATCACCATATTTGAAAAGAGGAGATCAAGCCGATTCCAATGATAGTAAACACTAGGGTACCTAACATGTATTTCTATATTTTAAGTTTGCAATGTTTCTGGCTGGGTTTCTGGCAATGTTTCAGTAAATTAACTAAATATACTCGATACGAAGGCCTTCAAAACGCAAGGATATATTTAACACAATGTCCTGAAATTTGTTTCACAGATTTATATGACTATCAGTGCTAAACCCTCTGAAAATCAGAACATTTCAATAAAGAGATCTTGTGGAAAAAACACTTTGAAAAATATTTTGCGACTTATGACTCATTTTCCTGAAACAAATCACAACATAAATTTAAATTTAAATTCTTTTAAATAGTTCTAGAAGCAACATATTGGTGATTTCATCCATGGATATACAAATTTTCAAATTACTGTCTGAACCGAATAGAAATAAGGAGAGAATTGTCATAATTTTCTCTAATTCTGAACGACCAAACTAACTCAGTAGTATATATATATATTGAATTTTTATTCATGAATTTTTAACAATTACATAGTCATGAAAAGGGCATACAATTCTACAGTGCAGGTCTTCCAATGTGTCCTAAATAAAGTGAAAACGAAAATATATCTTGATTTACATAATAATTCATCGATGATTTAGGCTCAGTGTTACAATTTTTATAGAGAGGTACTTAGGTAATATTTAGGCCCTATTGTACTTTAAGACCTTTACATCACTGTCGGTTATGTTACAACAGGTTTCCCTGGTACAGTTAGGTCCAGACACCCACATTCCTCGATTCCACATCTAGCGATAAGCTTAACCGCAAGGCTAAGACTAAGGCTAAAGTGTTAATGACTCCCTGAAACTTAGGTGACCACAACTGCCTTCTGAACCTGACTGGGTAATTAATCTATTTTTCGTACAATCTATAATGACGGGGTTTCAATAATTAATCGTAACTCAGTAGTATATATCTCAGTGATGGTTGTCAATATTACAACAGATTTTGTCATATGCTGCAGTACAAGTTGGGAAGACGCTTTTCTTCATTTAATAGCACTTTTGTAGTGTCTAACCTATTTCTTTTGGATCGTAGAGGATATGAATCTAGATTGCAAACCGGATTTTTTTTTTTTTTTTAAACTTTATTTATACTGGGAGTGCAAAATCCCAAACTAGGGTTTTTCACAATGCCCCAGATGTATCTTACATTTCACGTGTATCATCCGTTATTTACAAATTGTCTTTTGTATAGCTAGAAGTACGGCATGGTTCAGTAAATAACAACACAATCAAGTTCTTACAGGTCCTCGCCAGCCAAAGTCTTTAATATCACCAATACACAACTGCCACGCTTGGGGCTGTGAGAGGATGTGCCAACCCTTACATATAGAGGCAGTAAAGTAATAGAATACACAAGTATGAAAGGTGTTATGAAAAGGTAATTCATGAAATTTTTAAATTATGTAAAAAAAATAGACTATTGTAAAATACCACGACCTCTGATGGTCAAACATATAACCTCGCTACTCCAGCTCTGCTTTGGACACCGGGAGAGAAGCATCCAGCACAGCCGGATTTTTTTTATATTTATCTAAAATATTTATTAGTGATAAGGATATACCAGACTCACAGGGACTATTATCTACTTATCAGTGCTACTACTATGGAAGGAAAGGAGTGGTGCATGAGTAATAGTAATTATAAAAAAAATAGAAAGCATGATAGTTATTAATCTACCTGCGGTGCCGGACCTAGTCTGAACCAGTCCGCATCGCGATTCAACTTCAAATTTTTGTCTAAACATATGAGAATTTTTGTCTAAACATATGAGAGCAGCAGAATATTGATGGACTCAGTCCTACAAGTCATAATTATGAGTAAAACCTTTTAACCATTTTGGGGGGTAATAATATCATTAATTATGTATAGAAGTTCAAAACCTGGATACAAAAAGCCACCTGATGTTGATGAGATGTTAGATGTTTATCAGTTCATGTGTGAAGCAAGTCTGGGGAATCATAAAAGGCTGGTCAACCCATTTTTTTCTTCTTTTTTCATTTTTATTCAGGTTGAGGGCTACATACATCATTTTTAGATTCAGTTCATTTCATACAAACAGCCCATTGGCTCACCATTGCTGTGGTCTTCCTCCAAGCCCTGAGCTGACAAAGGAGATTTGTATTTTTAGTAGTATATTTTGACATTCAGTAAGACACTCGGTCTGAAAATGTCAATACCGTTCGACCTCTCTTTCCCACCCATGTTGTCGGGAAAAAGATGGAAAAGCATGTGAACACTCAGGTCCAACCTTATGTGGAGAACAATGTAATGATCTAATAGAAGAAGACTAACGAACGTGTGATCTTCATGACAAAGCCCTAAGCCTGTCCTGGGATTGCCTACATGTTGGTATCTAGACTACTATAGACACTCGCTTATTTTGAACAATTTCTTGTGATAGGTAACCGAAATTGTTGTAGGGTTGTCCGCCAGTGTAATGATCTAATAGAAGAAGACTAACGAACGTGTGATCTTCATGAGAAGAGCGAAGCAACTGTTTAATGATCTAGAATAGTACAGGCTCCTCCTGGGTTACATGCATATGTAATGAGTGGGCGGAGCCCTTACGTAATATCCATGGCATAGCATGTATAAGTAGACTTGCACAGTCCTAGCTAGTTAAGTATAATTAGCGGTTTTAAGTAATGAGATAATAGGTGATAATTAATAATTAATATAAATATAATGAGGTTACACAATGTTACGTAATGTTACATAACAACAACAATATCCTATCAGCCTTGTAGAGGGTTCGGGAAAAGTGCTTCACCATCGAAACAATTTACTTATTACTATAATATATAGATGAATAAATATGAAGAATAACAGAGCAAATCTGTGATGTGTTTCATGGAAATGAGTCATAAGTCGGAAAAATTGTATTTTTTAAAGTGTTTATTTTACAAGATCACTTTATTGGAATGTTCTGATTTTTGTAGGGTTCATCACTTATAGCTATACCAATCTACGTCTCAAATTTCAGGACAATGTATGTAATTTATCCTTTAGTTTTAAAGGTCCTCATATGGACTAAATTTAGTTACTTTACTGTTTATTCACCCCAAGAAATATTGAAAACTTTTTTTTTTCACAAACGAAAATATCAAACTTAAAATCTAGAAATACTTATTAGATTACTAGACTGTTTACTATCATTGGAATCGGCTTGATCTCATCTTTTCAAATATGCTGATATCTCAAAATCCATATTTTGCGACTTATGACTCATTTTCCTAAAACGGATCACCAATGAGTACCTTTGATTTCTATGATAATTACACCAAAAGGCATTTGATTCAATCAACCACAAAAAAATGTTACTGAAGACATTTGTACTCTTCTGTACTCTATGAAAGTGGCAAATAAAAAACAACTTATCTTATCTTATCTTAAGAAATTGCAATGCAAGACTGAATGCAATAATCAATCTCTAATGATATGTACCAAATATCCCCTCCCCCCCCCCCCACTCATCTCATCTCATTACTCCCCCTTTCCCCCCCCCCCCTCCCCGAAATAATAAAAACAATGTTAGATAACTGATATTCCATTGACGAATACACACCAATGATTACTTAGATGTATATAACGGGTCAGATTTTCAGAAAATATACAATTCACCTTCACCAACCCTCTCAAATTACCCAAATTTCAGACGGAAATTAAGTTCAAAATACAGTTCAACCTAACCAAACAGGTTGCTAGAATCAATGCAATACAATACAATTTACCTAGTATTGACCGTATAAAAAATAAGACATATAAGGCCAAAAAAAAATAGGTGTGTTTCCGATTTACCCCCCCTACCTAGAAAAACCTTACCCTACCTAAACATATTTTTACCATTCCTGATTTTTTCCCCATCATATCTTACTTTTTTTTTATTTTTTGACAAAAAAAGCTTATAAAAGCAGGAAAACGGGTTTCCTAACCAGGAACTGTCATAAGGCACATTTCCCATGTTCAAAACAACTATTGTTATGAAAAAGACATTTTTTTCAGTTCCTGGGAGGAGGTTTCCAAACAAACAAAAATAACAAAAAAAAAAAAGTTACCATCCCCCCCAACCTAGTTTTCAGCCAGATAAATCGGAAACACACCTATTTTTTTTTTGGCCTAAGTATAAAAAATAAGACAACTGCTATCTACCATACTGGTTTAGGAAATGGGTTAGTAATTACCTCAATGATAAGCAACAAAAAGTGAAAACTGATGATTTTATTTCTATATACCAAGGTTTTGTAGCATTACACAGGAATATATTGTAACCCAACATTGTTATAAGTTATGTCATTTCTTTTATTTTAAATGTTTTATCCTTCACAATATCCCAGGTGTGATACCTTTCAAGTAGAGAAAATAGAGGTAATTGATAGTGCTACATCGGTTTTTTTTTTTATTTAATCATAAGACACTTGTTAACATCCCCTAAAGAACAACGTGTATGGCGAAGCCCAAGCCTAAACTAGCCCCTTAACCCTAACCCTAAAGTGGGGTATCCACTTACACGTCGGTTTTACCGACCATCAAGAGGGTCCAGAGGGGACGGTCAAACCGTTACCACCGATGGCCACTTTTGACCGTCGCTCTTGACCGTCCTCGGTACTCAACTTGCACGTCAAAAAGAGCCACCCATGTAACCGTCGGACGGTTACATGGGTGGTACTGACCGACGGTTCATGGTATCCACTTGTATGTTGGACGGTCCCCTAGGGACCACCAGGCTTTTGATTCATTAGTGTATGGATATTTCTGGTCATATCTCGACATATATATCAGCAAAGCATCGATCTCCAGACTCTACCAAATTCTCCTTGATAATACCAGATATATTAATTTGAAATATATGTTTTAAAAAGAACTTAAACCCTTATGTCGAGACCTCAAGCACACAATAGTTCAATACATTATGTGCATATTTGTTTTATTTATTTCTATCTAAATTCAATTTACCATTGGTAGGATTAACACATTATTAATTACCGCCTAGTTCCCCTCACAGACTCCACGAAGCTGCCCTGACTACAATATTCGTTATTAACCTTCCCAATTTCATCTATAATATCAGCAACATGTCTAGTTTATGCACGGAAAAAGATAAATCAATAGAAGCAATTCAAAAAAATTATGAATTTTCAGCCCTGGATGGCCAAATGACGACCAATTGGTGGAATTGCTCATATAGTGTAAAATAAATAAATAGATGAATAAATGAATAAATAAATAAAACTATCATTGCTCTATAAACCTTGCGAGCCCTAGTGATAACTTATATGCGATTTTATATGTGACTTTTGATTTAAGACTGTATGGACATTTCTGGTCATATTTCTACATATATATATTAGCAAAGCATCAATCTCCAGACTCTACCACTACCAAACTCTCGGCGATATATTTTCAACATAGGAAAGGTATTGAACTAAATATATCCGCAATATGAAGTATGTAGAATGAGATTAAATGCAATCATCCGAACGGGAATGTATTAATTCAAAAATAAAAATGTACATTAATTTACTATTTATAGCTATTATACCATATAATTAAATATACCAAATATAGGTGGAGAAAATCAAAATTGTTGCTTCTCAGACCTACCAGAACCCTAATAATCATAATAATCACTAAAAATACCAATAATAAATCATAAATCAATACAAATGATAAAAATAAATGTACAGATGAACTCCAGACTATTCACCAAAATGGTCATAAGCATTTTCGGCACCAGGAAAACACCCACATATCGAAATAGGCAGTAAAATATGGCCAAAATGGCCCTAAATTAATAAAAAATCAAGTGAAATGATAAAAATAAACTTAAAATAAATGTACAAATTTACTGTAAAATGTTCACATGTGTCAACCAGAGGTATCAGAGATAATAACTAACTTCAGTATGGCCATAAACACCCAAAAACAAAAAAAATAATTTTGCCTTGGCTCCCGTTAACCGTCCACCCACACGTAATTAATGCTCTGTTTCATTCTTTGACCGGAGGTGCGACGGTCAAACGGGAGGCATGGATGGTTAATCGGTCACCTGCGACCGTTTGACCGTCCCTTCGGTATCCACTCGCACGTCAGTCAAAAAACGTGTGCGACCGATTGACGGTGACCGACACATTTTGACCGACGTGTAAGTGGATAAGGCGCTTAACCCCCCTGAACCTACCACCCCCTAATCCTACAACCCACCCCCCTCGCCCTTACCCCCTCTTAACCCTAACCCTAATTAAGTTACAATAGGAAACTCTATCCCCTTCTTTTGTATTTCTGACCAACAGTAAAACCAAGAAATTAATGAATCACACACAATTACACAAAACATCAAACATCCGCACTTTATTACACCCCTGTGCTGTAGTTTCCTATACCTTCAGCATTGTATGTCACACTTTGTCAAGGTGGTGCATAACATGTAAATTATGTCACCCTTGGCGCATACAGCATACACAATCGCGGAAAACTGCAATTACTTCTTTTGTTTTTATTTATTTATATTTTTTATTTATTAATGGGGTGTAATAAATATGGAACAAAGCTCGGGCGAAGTTTGTACACTTGTTAGTGACCTCGGGAGCGCAGAAGATCTCGGGCTAACGCCCTCTAACTTCCCGCACTCCCTCAGTCACTAACAAGTGTACAGACTTCCCCCTTGCTAGGTTCCATCTATATCCACACCCTGACTGATCTGTATAAGAACAAAATCAGGAAATGGCGGAAGACCGGGCAACGGGCCGGGTAACACCCAAGCCATGTAAAAACTCTGTTGGCATACTTAAGGGTAAAATGATGCAATTTGATTGGTTTGACGATGTTGCGCTCTTAGCGGCAGTTGCACAGTGCTGTCTTGTCAGTTTCGAAAGTTTTTGCTTAAGATTCTACTTATTAATCAGGTACATATTAAATAAATAGTCAAATACATAGACCTTTGTTATGTAATAAATACAGAATGGCACTCTTTACTCCATGATAAAAGGAGGATCGCCCACAGCCTTTATGCACAAGAGTATAATCCTACTGCTTCTTCAGCTCCTGCATACAGCATTTATGAATATAAGTAACACATCTTTTACTTTCTTACCATCGTGGAGTAAAAATAG
This sequence comes from Sthenelais limicola, assembly GCA_942159475.1. Lineage (NCBI taxonomy): Eukaryota > Metazoa > Annelida > Polychaeta > Phyllodocida > Sigalionidae > Sthenelais > Sthenelais limicola. Next base: position 9,496,564 of record OW804097.1, read on the forward strand.
AACCCCAACTCGTAGGTATTATTAGCAATAGGATTGCATGGGTCCGAGTCAAATCTTTTCACATAACAGCACTCACCCTATCGGCCTCATGCTGCCATGGAAAAGATTTGACTCAGACTCAGACTATTGCTAATAATATAGGTCTACTTGTGAGGTTCTATCATAGTACCAAATGGCACTCTCAACAAACTGAAGAACGGAACTTGTCCCTTCAGGACTCTTCCATTCTTGTGCAGGCCCAGTCTGAGGGTGGGTGGGGCCCTGACCACAGCTGTAGGTATGTGCCTCCCCACACCCACTCACATACAGTGCAGGCCCAGTCTGAGGGTGGGTGGGGCCCTGACCACAGCTGTAGGTATGTGCCTCCCCACAGCCGCTGACACACAGTGCAACCGCATGCATCATGCACTCAACCTGCACCTACATACAGCACATCCAATGACCTGTTGAGATTTGTTCTAATAATTGTTTTTCATAATTATCTGAGGAAAATAAATTAATATGCAGATAGGGCATGGTGTTGTCTCATATATCCTCAAGTTTGGTGGCAATATTAGATGTTTTTCTGCCTCTAAAATCACTTTTATTAAGGGTCCCTCTCTGCGTCCATTGGAACCTGCACCCGCATAATGTAAACACAGGTGGCTTGACCCCTCTTCCGGTCAAATTTACCCAAGATCCTCTACTCAGGCCCCAGTCTACCAGTCAGCATATCCCATTCCGAATCTTGTCTATTGAAGACTACTTCAAATAATTGATGTTGATATAAGACTGGTCACATTGAAAAGGTAAACCATTGATTCTCTGGTGGTAAAACCATCTCCTGAAGCCAAGGGTTTCTAGTCCCTTGACGGCATTAAACATCGTCCGTAAATGTCTTTTACTGAACGGACCAAACACATGGATCTCAACCGATAGCTGCATCACCCTTGTCAGGACACCGTCTGCAAACATGTTGTGAAGAACGAGAAACTCGTATGTCTCTATGTCAAACTTCAGGTATGGAATGGTCACCTGTGATAAAGAAAATGGCACTGGTATGGTATTGGTTTTCAGCTTGAGTATTTCGGCTTACATACAATAGGAAAGGTGGGGTATCAGGCCATTCACTCAGTGTTATAAGCAGGGAGGTAGATTAGAGGGAGAGGTATCAGGCCATTCACTCAGTGTTATAAGCAGGGAGGTAGATTAGAGGGAGAGGTATCAGGCCATTCACTCAGTGTTATAAGCAGGGAGGTAGATTAGAGGGAGAGGTATCAGCCCATTCACTCAGTGTTATAAGCAGGGAGGTAGATTAGAGGGAGAGGTATCAGGCCATTCATTCATTGTTATAAGCAGGGAGGTAGATTAGAGGGAGAGGTATCAGCCCATTCACTCAGTGTTATAAGCAGGGAGGTAGATTAGAGGGAGAGGTATCAGCCCATTCACTCAGTGTTATAAGCAGGAAGGTAGATTAGAGGGAGAGGTATCAGCCCATTCACTCAGTGTTATAAGCAGGGAGGTAGATTAGAGGGGGAGGTATCAGACCATTCACTCAATGTTATAAGCAGGGAGGTAGATTAGAGGGAGAGGTATCAGCCCATTCACTCAGTGTTATAAGCAGGGAGGTAGATTAGAGGGAGAGGTATCAGCCCATTCACTCAGTGTTATAAGCAGGGAGGTAGATTAGAGGGAGAGGTATCAGCCCATTCACTCAGTGTTATAAGCAGGGAGGTAGATTAGAGGGAGTTGTATCAGGCCATTCACTCAGTGTTATAAGCAGGGAGGTAGATTAGAGGGAGTTGTATCAGGCCATTCATTCAGTGTTATAAGCAGGGGGGTAGATTAGAGGGAGAGGTATCAGCCCATTCACTCAGTGTTATAAGCAGGGAGGTAGATTAGAGGGAGAGGTATCAGGCCATTCACTCAGTGTTATAAGCAGGGAGGTAGATTAGAGGGAGAGGTATCAGTCCATTCACTCAGTGTTATAAGCAGGGAGGTAGATTAGAGGGAGAGGTATCGGGCCATTCACTCAGTGTTATAAGCAGGGAGGTAGACTAGAGGGAGAGGTATCAGGCCATTCACTCAGTGCTATAGGTAGGGGAGGTAGATTAGAGGGAGAGGTATCAGACCATTCACTTAATGTTATGAGCAGTTCAATCTTTGGTCAAGTTATTCTTTTTATCAATGTCCATTCCTCGGTAATATAGTTGATATCATATAATCGTACTTAAATTAGAATGAAATTAGAAACGCATAGATTAACTTAATACACAGTTTTGAAATTTCGTCCATGTAACAATACGCCTCAAGAACCAAAATAAAAACATTACTATAACATTTCGCTGTGAAAAGAAAAACATTTAAAAATATAGTTCTTGCAACTTTTCACATTCTTAATTGTGTGTTTTTAGGAAAATGAGTCATAAGTTGGAAAATATTGATTTTGAGACATCATCATTATTTGAAATGAGGAGATCTAGCTGATTCCAATAATAGTAAATAGTAGGACACCTAATAAGTATTTCTATACTTAAGTTTGATATTCTTATATTTGAAAAAAAAAGTTTGCAATGTTTCTGGATGGATAATTACCAGTAAAGCAACTAAATATACTCCATCCAAATGCCTTCAAAACGCAAGGATATAATTAATACAATGTCCTGAAATTTGTTACATGGATTTACCTGACTATGAGTGCTAGACTCACTAAACACCAGAACATTTCAATAAAGAAATCTTATGAGAAAAACACTTTGAAAAAATATAAATTTTGCGACTTGTGAATTTTTTCCTGAAACACATGACAATTACTTACGTTATCCTCATTAAATCTGGTTAGATGTTGTTTGAAGGTGTTCATCTTCCAGCCCTTGTTTGTTGTGTATTCCTTATGTGACAGACCAAGTGGGTAGAAGAAGATGCCTGGACTCTCTTCATGTTCTGGAGTCTGCCCCATGCTGTAATTAACACAATTATGTGATGTGTTACCGGAAAATTATCTGAATTATCTGAATTAATTTCTATAATCAGACATCGAATTACCTTTGTAAACTCAAGATCCGCAAATAAAGAATCTATGAATTGAATTGAAAGGTAACAGCGGGAATACATGGAATCTAATTCCATAAGCTTGTCGACCTTTTCATATTTAACCTCTTGATTTATGTATCCTTATGACGAATAAACTATTTTCCAATCCAATCCAAAATGAGTCACAAGTCGCGTAAAATAGATATAAGGAATACAGTGTAGATATAAGGAATACAGTGTAGATATAAGGAATACAGGGTAGATATAAGGAATGCAGTGTAGATATAAGGAATACAGTGTAGATATAAGGAGTACAGTGTAGATATAAGGAATGCAGTGTAGATTATAAGGAATACTGTGTAGATATAAGAGGAGTACAGTGTAGATATAAGGAATACAGTGTAGATATAAGGAATACTGTGTAGATATAAGAGGAGTACAGTGTAGATATAAGGAATACAGTGTAGATATAAGGAATGGAATGCAGTGTAGATATAAGGAGTACACTGTAGATATAAGGAATACAGTGTAGATATAAGGAATGCAGTGTAGATATAAGGAGTACACTGTAGATATAAGGAATGCAGTGTAGATATAAGGAATACACTGTAGATATAAGGAATGCAGTGTAGATATAAGGAGTACGGTGTAGATATAAGGAATGCAGTGTAGATATAAGGAATACAGTGTAGATATAAGGAATACTGTGTAGATATAAGGAATACAGTGTAGATATAAGGAATACAGTGTAGATATAAGGAATACAGTGTAGATATAAGGAATACAGTGTAGATATAAGGAATACTGTGTAGATATAAGGAATACAGTGTAGATATAAGGAATGCAGTGTTGATATAAGGAATACAGTGTAGATATAAGGAATACACTGTAGATATAAGGAATGCAGTGTAGATATAAGGAATGCAGTGTAGATATAAGGAGTACAGTGTAGATATAAGGAATGCAGTGTAGATATAAGGAATACAGTGTAGATATAAGGAATACTGTGTAGATATAAGGAGTGCAGTGTAGATATAAGGAATACAGTGTAGATATAAGGAATACTGTGTAGATATAAGGAGTGCAGTGTAGATATAAGGAATGCAGTGTAGATATAAGGAATACAGTGTAGATATAAGGAGTACAGTGTAGATATAAGGAATACTGTGTAGATATAAGGAATGCAGTGTAGATATAAGGAATGCAGTGTAGATATAAGGAATACAGTGTAGATATAAGGAGTACACTGTAGATATAAGGAATGCAGTGTAGATATAAGGAGTACAGTGTAGATATAAGGAATACAGTGTAGATATAAGGAGTACAGTGTAGATATAAGGAATACTGTGTAGATATAAGGAATGCAGTGTAGATATAAGGAATACAGTGTAGATTTAAGGAATGCAGTGTAGATATAAGGAGTACACTGTAGATATAAGGAATGCAGTGTAGATATAAGGAATACTGTGTAGATATAAGGAATACACTGTAGATATAAAGCCACTCTACCTTGGATCAAATGTGCGAAGTGTACAAAAATGTTCTTTATGGTAATCTTCATCAAAGCTCCAGTCATAGTTGATCCTGGAAATACAATATCATTGTTATCAAAATAATGAAGTTTATTCAAGTATAAAGTATAGATTCAACATATATAGGTCAATAAATTGTCCTCTTGATTTGATTTGAAAATTGTTTATTAGGCTGAAAGGATTTAACTTGAACAGTTAAATATATATTATACAAATAACGCATTTCTGAACTAAACAGCCTGGTAAAACATAATACAACAATAGATCAAAGTATACTATCCCAGGAGTTAGTGGAAGACCAGCTATAGGAGCTGCACTAAACAGCCTGGTAAAACATAATACAACAATAGATCAAAGTATACTATCCCAGGAGTTAGTGGAAGACCAGCTATAGGAGCTGCACTAAACAGCCTGGTAAAACATCATACAGCAATAGATGGTAGTAAACTACCCCAGGAGTTAGTGGTAGACCAGCTATAGGAGCTGCACTAAACAGCCTGGTAAAACATCATACAGCAATAGATGGTAGTAAACTACCCCAGGAGTTAGTGGTAGACCAGCTATAGGAGCTGCACTAAACAGCCTGGTAAAACATCATACAGCAATAGATGGTAGTATACTACCCCAGGAGTTAGTGGTAGACCAGCTATAGGAGCTGCACTAAACAGCCTGGTAAAACATCATACAGCAATAGATGGTAGTATACTACACCAGGAGTTAGTGGAAGACCAGCTATAGGAGCTGCACTAAACAGCCTGGTAAAACATCATACAACAATAGATGGTAGTATACTACACCAGGAGTTAGTGGAAGACCAGCTATAGGAGCTGAACTAAACAGCCTGGTAAAACATCATACAGCAATAGATGGTAGTATACTACCCCAGGAGTTAGTGGTAGACCAGCTATAGGAGCTGAACTAAACAGCCTGGTAAAACATCATACAACAATAGATAGTAGTATACTACCCCAGGGGTTAGTGAAAGACCAGCTACAGGAGCTGAACTAAACAGCCTGGTAAAACATCATACAGCAATAGATGGTAGTATACTACCCCAGGAGTTAGTGTAGGACCAGCTATAGGAGCTGAACTAAACAGCCTGGTAAAACATCATACAGCAATAGATGATAGAAAACTATCCCTGGAGTTAGTGGAAGACCAGCTATAGGAGCTGAACTAAACAGCCTGGTAAAACATCATACAGCAATAGATGGTAGTATACTACACCAGGAGTTAGTGGAAGACAAGCTATAGGAGCTGAACTAAACAGCCTGGTAAAACATCATACAGCAATAGATGGTAGTATACTACCCCAGGAGCTAGTGTAAGGCCAGCTATAGGAGCTGAACTAAACAGCCTGGTAAAACATCATACAGCAATAGATGATAGTAAACTATCCCTGGAGTTAGTGGAAGACCAGCTATACTATAGGAGCTGAACTAAACAGCCTGGTAAATTATCATACAATAATAGATGGTAGTATACTATCCCTGGAGTACCAGCTATACTATAGGAGCTGAACTAAACAGCCTGGTAGAACATATGCCATTGACAATATTATATATATTAAAGCTATGCTCACCCAAATGAATAAACAACACATGGTGCTGTCGGAAGGAGTTCTTTGGCGAGACAGACAGGCCAGGTACCATCACCTTTACCGTACATACGCCAGTTTGGGCAAAGAATCTGAGTCTGCTTTGTCAACCTACATGACACATAATAAAATAAATACATAAATTATAGATATTTTTAATGCAATAGTTTAATCTCGTCCACCACAACATTAGAAATCTAATTCCTCAATGTCTTCATATCGCATAAACATCATTGGTGTGGCAACGTTGCGCTCTTTGCGACATTACACTTTTGAAAGTTTTCAAGCAGAGTTCCTATAATTTGGCAAGAAATACAGTAATACTGATAAGGTAAATATTAAGTCAAAAATGACCAAGGGACGGAGCTTGGCTGCGGAATCCAACAGTGTGTGCACTTGGTTGAATACCTCCGCTGCGCGACAATAATGGCTTTTCCACGTAGTCCTGTGTTGTTGTTTTTTATCTATTTCACCGTTACCATTACCGATACAATAATTATGTACCCGAAAATGACAGAAATATTGATAGAATTGAATTTTGTTTGTTGTGGTTGACGTCAACGTCTTTGTTTACATCATGACGGCCGTTGTGACTTCCATCATGATGCATTTGTTTTTCTATGCTCCGTTTTTACCGAACCTTGAGAGTAAGGACTATATCTTAGAACGCAAAATTATTTAATTCTGTACTGTCATGTACAATTATTTTGCTTTTTGGTTTTGCAGTAAATTACTCTAATAAATGTATTCAATTACTTTTTTTAATTTTGCAATTCATTTATATGCGCTGATACTATCATCGTTGGAGAACTATATTCATTCCATATCAGCCTGAGGCCGTTGTATCAGCCGCAGGACTGAGTTGCACTCTCAGGGCTAAGTCAATGGGGCCATGCGTATTAGGGTCAGATTTTCAGAAAATGTACAATTGGCAGCTCTACACATTTAGTAAATTCTGCTAAATTAGGCTGCAATTTGGTCAATACTAGGTAAATTCGAGTATATTCGGCATTGCATTGATTCTAGCAATCTGTTTGGTTAGATTGAACTGTATTTTGAACTTCATTTACGTCTGAAATGTGGGTTATTTGAGAAGATTGGTGAGGGAGAATTGTACATTTTCTGAAAATCTGACCCATTAAACACATTCAAAGGTGAAATAAAACAAATAAATCTACAAATCAGTTTGTAATGAATACCAAATGGCACAATGTAGGTTTAGAATAGGGGGATTTGCATTGCCGCCATCTTGATTCTTGATTCACATGGAATTATGGGACTAATTTATCTTGACCCTGAAACCAGAAACATTCAATCATATGAACGTTTTAAGGCCCTAACCAAGGCCGAAAGCTTGCTACCCTTATACATTTAATTTGACTTAATGTGCTCCTATTCCTCATCACTTCATCCATCACCTTAGCTATCTCTAGTCCTTAGATAGTTCCTTTCTCTATACAGCTACATGATAAAAGTCAAGGTCTATTAGGTAATGGCCAACTTACCAGACTTAGCCAGACTAAGACTGAGGCTATTTCCTACTGGTTCAGTATACTATCAGCTTTATCTATTGATTGTCTTTTATGTTTGTATCACATTGTTATTTATGTATATTGACTGATAAACACTCCTAATAAAAATATAAAAAAATGGTACTGTATAAAACCTATAGAAAACATGTTATGTTCAGCATTGAATATTTATCAATGCTCTAATATCAATATCCATGTGTTCTACATGTTTCCATGACATAAGTCCCCATCTTTCCCAACATGCATTTGGTTTTTCTATATCATTTATAAAAGCTGGGATATTGTGGAAAACATTCTTGCAATTTTCGATAAAAATCTGGCCAAATGTTTGTATGTCAAATTCCAACAAAATCCATCCCAGAATGCACTGCTGTAGACATGCGCAGTGAGACATGCAACTCCCCTATTGGGTCTCGGCGAGCTGCAGAACAGAGGTCGTCCCTTCAGACTTGTTCCATTCTTCATCTTGTCAAGATTCTAAACCTACATCGTGCCATTTGTGATGTGTTTCAGGAAAATGAGTCATAAGTCGCAAAAAATGGATTTTGAGATATCATCATATTTGAAAAGATTAGATGAAGCCGATTCTAATGATAGTAAACAGTAGGACATCTAAATAGTGTTTCTATAGTCTAAGTTGGATATCTTTATTTTTGAAAAAAAAAAGTTATTGATATTTTTTGGTGGATAATTACTAATAAAGTACTTAAATATCCTCCATAAGATGACCTTAGCAATGCATAGATACATTTAATACATTGCCTTGAAATTTTGTACATGTATTAATGCCACTAGCAACATTAAACACCCCAAAAATTAGAATATTCCAACAAAGATATCTTATAAATAAGTCACTTAAAAAAAATATCCATTTTGCGACTTATGACTCATTTTTCTGGAACACATCACATTTGGTATAACAATAATTGTTACCAATTTTTCTTATACAGGATTGCAGAAGAGAATTAAATTTATATCAAGATTTAGTCTTTGAATAAGGGACTGTTCATTTTTAACCACTAGGGGGGATAGGAGACTCTGAAGAGGGGGCCATCTTTTCTTGCACAGACTCAGAATTACAATGATGTAGGGGGGGTTATGAAATTTTGCACTAACATCCAAGGGGGGGAGGAGCAAGAAATTTTGCACAAGAATTTAGGGATTGCACAAGAATTTAGTGGATCATGCAATCTTGCACAAGAATTTTTTCTTAAATTTCCCCCCCCCCCGTGGCTAATTATGAACAGTCCTTAATAGTAAGAATTTGACCTATTGACCTATTTGCGGATCTAACATTTTATTTTATATTATTTTATCTTTTTTGCTATTGTATTTCTGATATTTTTGATATATGTATTTTGTTGTGTATGTACACTACTCATTGGTCTGGACCGACCATACCAACAACCAACCATTGTTTGATTACACTTTGTTATTGTACCCTAACTTTTACCTCATATTCTAGTTAATACTACTCACTGTTAGGTAGTTATTATATATTATTCAACTAAGCCTACCCTTAAAGAAATAGCTAAACATAGACAGGTAGAAAATAGCCCTTGAATATCAGATTAAATAGCCATGAAATTTATATCGGAGTATTTTATTGTAAATCAGTTTTGGCAATAACCAACCACCAGGAACCCACTGGAAGACTTAGAACCTAGGTTTCAAAACTGGGCCTTCCTTTTTGTAGTCATCATCTATGCAAATAAAAAATGTCTTGAATTGAATTGAATTGACCTACATCAGAATGCTGTCCTGCATTCTTATTTCATTCATGGACTCATCTAGGGTGATGGGTGTGTAAGGGAGTAACTCCAGTCTCCCGGACTTCTGGGCTGCGGTCAGCTCCTCATAGATAGGTGGAAAATAGACAGAACGACCACTGCTGTCCATCCAGGTACTAGCGCGCTGCAATTAGAGTAGTAGGGTGAAGTTGCCAGAAAATGTACAATTCACTTTCACCAATTCCCTTAAATAACCCAAATTTCAGACGAAAATAAAGTTCAAAATAGAGTTCAACCTAACCAAACAGATTGCTGGAATTAGTGCAATACCAAATATATACTTAAATTTACTAGTGTAGTGAACCCCAGAGGTTTCTCGTACCAATCCGGGGCTGTAGGCTCTTCTACAGGTAGTTTATCAGTAAATGGTGACACTAGTTATCCAGCCCGTGATAACCGTTGTGCTATTACTTAGACAAATCAGGTTCGATATTCCTCTCAACTAAGGGAAAGTAAAACTGGACAACAATCTCTGTTTCCGTAACTTAATTTCCCCACAGTGCTTACACAAGGTACATGGTCAGCCGGGCTAACCAAGACAATGACGGAAAGGATTTCCGGAGTAGTCATGAACTCAGGCAGTACATAAACAAGGTGTGTACATGTGGATGATCAAGATACACTTTGTACAGAAATAAGTGATACAGGAGATATGAAACACATCAACAATAGGCAATACAGTACATATTCTGGTAGAGACAGTTAGTTGATAGGTAACCTGTAAATAGGGTGAAGCTGACATTTCCTTTATGGTAAAAACCGAACAGGTCTGAAGGCTTGAAATGCTGAGCAAGCACATCTACAACCTTGACCTTGAAGGCCGACCCGGTTATATAACAGTTATAACAACGACAAGTCATACTAGACTTGTGTCAAACCTCACATCCACTACACTAGTACTGACAATTGCAGCCTAATTTAGCAGAATTTACTAAATGTGTACAGCTGCCAATTGTACTTAGGTTAAACTGTATTTTGAAGTTTATTTTCGTCTGAAATTTGGGTTATTTGAAAGGATTTGTGAAGCTGAATTGTACATTTTCTGGCGATTTCACCCATATATCTCACAAAATATGTGGTTGTCCCCTCACACCAAAGAAAATTTTTTCTGGCAACATTCTGTAATCGACCATTCACCCTATGGTGTCTACTGTACATATAACTCCACTTGCTGGCAAATTGCCTTTTATTTGCATTCTTTTATTTTGGCATAGTATATTGGATGGTAATCAGGGGTGGTACCAGAAGGCAGGTCTAGCGTTGCGGGGGGGGCACACTTGAGGTCAAAATCTTCTGAATTTGCCTATTTGAAATGTCATTGCAATGCATAACAGTTAATTTGCCTAATGAAAATGAAATAAAGCCCAACAACTTTAAGTTGTCTAACAAAAATGACAACCCAATTTTTCTTGCTTCACAAAAAAATAATTTTGAGAAAATAAAATTAACAAAATTAATTGTCTCTATTAAGACCCACTTGAGTCCTCAGATTTGATGAGGTTTATTTTGTCTAGAATTTACGGGTAAACAAGCGATTCTTCAAGCTGCTCTCTCATTTTCTACTTCTTGTTCCATTCTTTTCCAACCCGTCTAAAACTCATTTGAGCACAATTTTGGAGGATTTTGCCCAGTTACATTGCAGCCTCTAAAACACCACCATTTCAATTTGGAGGACCCGCCCAAATACTTTCCAGTGAGGACTTCACTTATTATCGCTCACTGGCGGCCGTTTTGGCTCAACTAATTTGGCTTCAAATTAATGTATAAACATATAACAGAATAGGAATAAATTCAGTCTTATATGCTATAGTAATACGCTATGATAATATCAAAGCAAAGCAAATTTAAACAAACTATGTGTAAATTTGGTAAGATTTGCTTTGGTATAATAACTGAGAAGGCGGCTTTGAATATAGTCCGGATTGAATTTCCATGAGTGACTTTGTCAGAGCATCAAATGTTACACCTGTCACCGAGCGTATGCCAACTGGGTTAATAAAGGGTGGTATAGTGTATATGGGTCAGATTTTCAGAAAATGTACAATTCAACTTCGCCAATCTTCTCAAATAACCCTAATTTCAGACAAAAATAAAGTTCAAAATACAGTTCAACATAACCAGACAGATTTAATGGCTAGAATCACTGCAATGCCAAATATACTTGAATTTACCTAATATTGGCATTGCAGTGATTCTAGCAATCTTTTTGCCTAGGTTGGACAGTATTTTAAATTGGAAATGACCCCGTTTGCTTCAATAGATCTTTTCTTTGAATGTCATTGAATATAACTGATGTTTGATAACGTTATACAATATGACATTGACACATGACATTATACAAAATTACCTAGATATATAACGTTATACAAAATTACCTAGACCTAGCTAATATACATTATATACAATTACCTAGATATATAACGTTATACAAAATAACCTAGACCTACCTAATATACATTATATACAATTACCTAGATATATAACGTTATACAAAATAACCTAGACCTAGCTAAGATACATTATATACAATTACCTAGATATATAACGTTATACAAAATAACCTAGACCTAGCTAAGATACATTATATACAATTACCTAGATATATAACGTTATACAAAATAACCTAGACCTAGCTAAGATACATTATATACAATTACCTAGATATATAACGTTATACAAAATAACCTAGACCTACCTAATATACATTATATACAATTACCTAGATATATAACGTTATACAAAATAACCTAGACCTAGCTAAGATACATTATATACAATTACCTAGATATATAACGTTATACAAAATAACCTAGACCTACCTAATATACATTATATACAATTACCTAGATATATAATGGTATACAAAATAACCTAGACATACATTATATATAATTACCTAGATATATAATGTTATATGAAATAACCTAGACATACATTATATACAATTACCTAGATATATAATGGTATACAAAATAACCTAGACATACATTATATATAATTACCTAGATATATAATGTTATATGAAATAACCTAGATATACATTATATACAATTACCTAGATATATAATGTTATATGAAATTACCTAGATATACATTATATACAATTACCTAGATATATAATGGTATATGAAAATACCTAGATATACATTATATACAATTACCTAGATATATAATGTTATATGAAATTACATAGACAAATTTACTCTGATGGTGGTCACTAGACCATAAAGGTACCCAGCCACCATAAGTAATAGGGAGAACAATGTATTATTTCTCTATATCATAGACACTACATGTACATATGTATTACATACATGGGTCAGATTTTCAGAACATGTATAATTCGCCTTTACCAATCCTCTCAAATATCCCACTTTTAAGACAAAAATGAGCTTCACAATTCAGTTCCACCTAACCAAACCTAACCAAACCTAACCAAACCTAACCAAACCTAACCAAACCTAACCAAACAGTGCTAGAATCAATGCAATGCAGAATATACTCAGATATACCTAGTATTGACCAAATTGCAGCCTAATTTAGCAGAATTTACTAAATCTGACCCACATACAAGATTTCAATGACATGATACAGGGGTGCCTTTTGATAACTCTAATCACATACCAATGCGATATGGGTTGTCATGGAAGCAAGTGACCCAGATAACATAATTTGGTTGGTTATGATGACACACTTCATATATCTAGATATGTAGCGCTGCCTTGCATGTTTCAAAATTTGTCAAACATTGTTCCGATAATTCAAGAAAAACAGTACTAAGAATGTAAATATAAGAAATGAATTGATGAATCAGTATGTAATAAATACCAAATGTGATGTGTTCCAGGAAAGTGAGTCATAAGTCGCAAAAATAATATTTTTCAAAGTGTTTTTTATACAAGATTACATTATTGGAATGTTCTAATTTTTGGTGGGTTTATCACTTGTAGCTATATCAATCGATGTATCAAATTTCAGGACAATCTATGTAATATATCCTTTCGTTTTAAAGGTCCTTATATGGACTACATTTAGTTAGTTTACTGTTTATTGACCTCAAGAAATATTGGAAATTTTTTTTTCAAAAATGAAAATATCAAACTTAAAATCTAGAAATCTTATTAGATTATTAGACTGTTTACTATCATTGGAATCGGCTTGATCTCATCTTTTCAAATATAATGATATCTCAAAATCTATTTTTTGCGACTTATGACTCATTTTCCTGAAACACATCACAAATTGTCTCAAACTTGAATAAAATCACCTTAAGTGAATCGGGTCCGTATTGGTTAATGATGGGGGATAACCTGGTTGGCACGTCATACACCATTATCCCTAGTGCACAGAAACTGGCGATGGTGATGACGAGAAACAGGATTAACCTGCGTTCAGCCATACTGCTGGTAGTGGTTTGGACAAATCCTGAAACCAAAGTATAGGGAATTATTATGTCAATGTATGTGATCCGTTATAGGAAAATGAGTTTTGAAATTATATATGAAAAGAGGACATCAAGCCCATTCCAATGATAGTAAACACTAGGACATCTAATGAATATTCCTATATTCTAAGTTTTGTGGATGGGTAATAACCAATAAAGTAACTAAATACCCCGCATACAAAGGCCTTCAAAACACAAGAATATATTTAATTCAATGTCCTGAAATTTGGTACATGGATTTAAATGACTGTAAGTGCTCAACCCTCCAAAAATCAGAACATTCCAATAAAGATATCTTATTACTAAAACACTTTGAAAAATATCAATTCTGCGACTTGTGACTCATTTTCCTGGAACACATCACATATATGTATGTAATATTTGTGATGTGTTCTAGGAAAATGAAGTCGCAAAATGCATATTTTTCAAAGTGATTGATTCACTAGATCTCTTTGTTTGAATGTTTTAATCTTTGGGGGTTTAACGTGTTAAGTACATGTAACAGCTTGAGGAGGAGGAGGAACAGATGAGCAACAAGTAACAGGTAGTAGGGTCAGATTTTCAGAAAATGTACAATTGGCAGCTCTACACATTTAGTAAATTCTGCTAAATAAGGCTGCAATTTGGTCAATGTTAGGTAACTTGGAGTATAACTATTTGACATTGCATTGATTCTAGCAATCTGTTTGGTTAGGTTGAATTTTGGATATCCAAAATTCAATTCTGGGTATCCAAAATTCAATTCTGGATATAGATTATAGATATCTAAAATATACACTAATTTTTTTTTTTTATTTTTGAAACATCTTTATTAAACTCTATCCTGCCATCTTGGCTTCTACAATGCTAAGGGGTATCTGCTGGCATGAATCTTACGATATACACTAATTTTACCTATAGAAAATCAAATATCACATATCCAAAGTCAGTTCTTGATATCTGAATTCATATTGTTGATATCTTAAAATCAATTTTAGATATCTATAAAAGATTTTTACTATGGATATGTTTCTTTTAATTTTGGATATGTCACTTGCAATTACAGATATCTATAATTCAATTTGGGATATCTGAAATAGAATTGTGGATATCTAAAATTAATTTCTGATATCCACAATTCAGGAATAAATATACAAACACCTTCCCATACATATCCATAATAAAAATATTCTATAGATATCCAAAATTGATTTTAAGATATCAAGAATATGAATTGAATTGTTGATATCAATAATTGTATTGTTGATATCAATAATTGAATTGTTGATATCAAGAACTGAATTGTGAATATCAACAATTCAAATTGTAGATATATATATATGGGTCAGATTTTCAGAAAATGTACAATTCATTTTCACCAATCCTCTCAAATAACCCAAATTTCACACGAAAATAAACTTTAAAATACAGTTCAACCTAACCAAACAGATTGCTAGAATCAATGCAATGCCGAATATACTTGAATTTACCTAGTAATTAACCAAATTTCAGTCTAAATTAGCAGAATTTACTAAATGCATACAGCTGCCAATTGTACATTTTCTGAAAATCTGACCCATATACACAAAATTGTGGAATTATTGATATCAAGAATTGAATTGTGGATATATATATGTCCAAAATTGGTATTAATTTATGTCAAATGTATGTCCATAATTCGAAAATCAGGTGATAGAATGTACAAAAATGAAATTCTGCATATTCAGATATTAGATATAAACAATTCACATCCTAAAATCAAAAGTTTGCCAATAAATATATGGTGGATATGTGACAGAGAATTGTAGATATGTGAAACTCGAATTTTGGATATCAAGTATCGAATTTTGGATATCAAGTATTGGATATCAAGAATTGGATTGCGGATATATATGGGAATCCGTTGGTATATTTATTCTGGAATTGTGGATATCAGAAATTAATTTTAGATATCCACAATTCTTCCAAAATTGAATTATAGATATCCGTAATTGCCCGTGACATATCAAAAATTAAAAATGACATATCCATAATAAACATCTTTTAAAGATATCCAAAATTGATTTTTAGATATCAACAATACAATATCAGATATCCAAAATTCAATTTCAGATATCCAAAATTCGAATTTCAGATATCAAGAATTGAATTGTTGATATCTGAAATTCGAATTTTGGATATCTGATTTAAAAGTTTCTATACCTAAAATTTTGTGTGGAGGAATTAATTCTATGCTTAAAATATCCAAAGTTCAAGTTTGTTATTATTTTTTTTAAACCAATAATTAATTCATGGCTATCTAAGATTGAATGCTTAATACCAGAATTGAAAATTGAATTCTTGATATCCATAAATCAATTCTTGATATCTGAAATTGAATTCTTGATATCCAAAATTGAATTGTGGATATCTGGAGTTCAATTTTGGATATCACAAATTCGAATTTCAGATATCCACAATTCAATTTTGGATATCAAGAATTCAATTCTGGATATCCATAAATCAATTCTGGATATCCATGAATCAATTCTGGATATCCAAAATTCGAATTTCAGATATCAACAATTCAATTCTTGATATCCATGAATCAATTCTTGATATCCATAAATCAATTCTTGATATCCATGAATCTATTCTGGATATCCAAAATTCGAATTTCAGATATCAACAATTCAATTCTTGATATCCATAAATCAATTCTTGATATCCATAAATCAATTCTTGATATCCATAAATCAATTGTGGATATTCAGAATTGAATTGTTGATATCCAAAATTCGAATTTCGAATATCGCCAATTCAATTCTTGATATCCATAAATCAATTCTGGATATCCATAAATCAAATATGTATATCAAAAATTTGAATTTCAGATATCAACAATTCAATTCCTCATATCCATAAATCAATTCAGGATATATATTCCCCTCTCCCAATTCTGGTTATCCCAAATTCGAATTCAAAAAATGTATATCCATAATTCACATTCTATGTCAAATGTATGTCCATGATTCGAAAATAAGGTGATAGAATGTGCACAAATGAAATTCTGCATATCCAGAATGCGAATTTTGGATATATGAATTGTTTTGGCGAATATCAGAAGTTAACTTTAGATATAAACATTTCACAACCGAAAATTAATGTTTGCCAATGAATAAATTGTGGATATGTGACAGAGAATTGTGGATATGTGTGTAATGAAGTTATGATTTTAAAGAGGTTTATAAGTGTCTTGATATTTTATTATTGATATTTCATTATTACTAATTTGAATTAATTTTCTGGTACATTTCTCTTATTCTTCTCCTTTTTCTGACTGTCATATAATATTCTAACATGCTGCGTCATCCCATGGAATCGTGACCATGTACCCTTAAACATAAGAGTGTTATCAGAACACACGGTCAGGAACGTGTTATTATGATTATATAAATGAGATGGTGTCACTAGTTTCTGACCTAAGACACTCTGATCTATGTTTCACAACGTTTACATAAAGCTTCGATCTTTAGTCATGATGCAGACAAAATTGTTTGTTGTTGTTGTTGAAACTTTTATTATGCCTAATGGCAATGTCGATGGGTCTAAGCTCCCAGTCATAGGGAGGGTTTCAAGCCCTATCGGACACTACAGGTTTAAATTTATGTAAGGGTAACAATACACCTTTGCGTCGACGACACGCAGGTGGCCCTTACTTATGTTGGTTTCAGACAACAAACTAAACAATCAAGATATAGCTCATAAGGAGAACAAATACACACCGACGCGAGGGGGACCCAGTTAGGTCTGAGTGAGTTTGTTGTTATTTTGACAAAGGTTTATATAAGATAAGTTCATGTATACATATATATATACCCATATATATACACATATACATGTATAAAAAAAAATAAAAAAAAAAATAACCAATCATATGTTAGAAAAGACACCACATGACAGGAATGCAGTCAGCACATGTTTAGGTTAAAAGACCATGATTTTTGGGGGAAGATCAGAATTCTCTCAAAGCTGGACGTTGGTAAAATTGTGGTCTCGGGTACACAATTCTCTACCAATAAAACTCAGAGAGATATTCATCATTTGTTGGCCTCTATCATTCCTTAGCTGCTAAATACTCTATTAGTACTTGGATTGAGGACAGGGAGAAGACCAAACCTGCTATTAAGATCGCTGTAAGTCTAGAACAAACAGACTTCACTTCATGTGAAACTCGAATTATGGATATCTAGAATTGAATTGTGGATATGTGAAATTCGAATTTTGGATATCCAGAATTGAATTTTGGATATCAAGAATTCGAATTTTGGATGTCAAGAATTGAATTTTGGATATCAAGAATTGAATTGTGGATATGTGGAATGTAATTTTGGATATGTAAAATTGGGTAAAATTAAATATATCCAGAATTGAATTTTGGATATCCAGATTTGAATTTTGGATATCCAGAATTGAATTTTGGATATCCAGAATTGAGTTTTGGATATCTAGAATTGATTATTGTGGATATCCACAATTAATTTTGGATATCCAGAATTGAATTGTGGATATCCAAAATTCAATTCTGGATATCCAAAATTAATTGTGGATATCTGAATTGTTTTTGTGGATATCCATAAAAACAATTCAGATAACCACAATTCCGGAATAAATATACCAACGGCTTCCCATAGATATAATGACCTATTTGTCGAATTCATACTTGTATAACTTCAGACAAAGTATTTTTCAATTCAATTCAATATTGTTACAGTCCAATAACTACATACAAATATAAATATACAAATAGCATAGCGTATTACTTTCCAGACCAACCATAAGGGTCAGATTCTCAGAAAGTGTATAATAGGCAGCTGTATACATTTAGTAAATTCTGCTAGAATACTAAATACTAGGTAAATTCGAGTATATTCGGCATTGCAGTGATTCTAGCAATCTGTTTGGTAAGGTTGAACTGTATTTTAGCTTATTTTGAAGTTTATTTTCGTCTGAAATTTGGGTTATTTGAAAGGATTGGTGGAAGTGAATTGTACATTTTCTGGCGACTTTACCCATATATCTCACAAAATATATGGTTGTCCGCTCACACCTAAAATAGGTGAAACCTGGTTGCCAAAAGCTAATGATGTGGAAGTACGCTCTTACTAGATATAGAACATTTGATAGTGTTTACGATTATACAACATTTTATAACGTTTTCAGATATGATAAGAAGTAAACAGTTATAAAACTTGCCCAATTTATTGTTTATTGTATTGTCTAATCTGTGTTGTTATTACTGCCATATTAGTTTATCCCATTAATGTAGTCCCTGTATCTACCTATCTATCTATCAAATACTACTGTATCTATTCAATAGAGTAACTCCATTTTCTCCAAAGGGGGCCCTCAGGAAGATCTATGGTTTCTTAGGGGTCTTTGGTCTGGTTTTGTCCCTAAATTGCCCTTGTAACGGACACTCCTACCAGCGGATAGAGTCTGTGGTCGACCCCTAAAGGACTTGGAAGGTTGTGGTTTGGAGGGAATAGCCTTATGGACATGGGATAGAGGACTCGCTATCGCTCGCCCTCTATCCCATGCCATAAGTCTCTTCCCTCCAAACCACAACCTTCTAAGTCCATAATAGAGGAGACCCACCCCCTTTTTCGGTGTCAAAATTTGATATGTTATTGAAAAGTGTACACTTCCGAAAATAATGACAATGTGACAATGAATAACTTATCCTTAGAGTGGATAAGAGTAGAGACTAACGATGGTGTGTAAATCCATGAGCATTTTTATGTTAGGAACATTATATAAAGAATATCTCGAATCATGAGACATAAGCGCAAGTTGCTAGAGAGAATTTTAAGTATACAGGTGGAATTATTGAAGTGAGTGTTAATAATATTACTGCTGTTCATTCACTTTGAATGATTTATGTGATATGGCGTAATAGCATAAGGTGAAATAGGAAAGTAAAGAAGATTGTAAAAAGGAACTAAATGATACAAAATGTAATAGTAAAGAGAGCTGTACTACTGAAAGTATTATTATTGATATTATTGTAATAGTATAGGTCTTAATTTATATGAGAACGTACGATAAACAACAAAAACAGACAAAGAACTTTTCAGAAAGGTAACCAAAGAACGGACTATAAGAGAAAAGGAAATCCTGGAAGACCTACGTTAATTCACAGAGGTATTATTATCCTTTTTCCTCAAACTTTTACAAATATTCTATAAAATTGTGGAAATAAAACTACGATATTACATACATTATATATATATACAGTGACAGCGTGTGAGTAAAATGGTAAATTGTAGTAGGGCTACGGAAGAAAAACTGTAAAGAGAAACCAAGAAGTCCTCCCAGATTTCCATCACTAATTGTTTATAAACATAAGCAAGAAAATGTTAGTTAGGATAAGTTATAACTCTTACTTCAGTGTTTCTCCTTCTCCTTTATTCTCTTTAAGCGTCCGTCTGCTTGGGATGCTTCCAGAACACTGTACTATACCTCTTTACAAACTCCACCCAACCACGTGTATAGTTGTATGAGAGAAATAACCATGGCCATGGGTGAGTGAGTGAGTGAGTTTTACGCCCTTATCGACACATTTAATATGGTTATATCAAGGGCGGGAGAGCTGAGAGTGAGTGAGTGAGTGAGTGAGTGAGTTTTACGCCCTTATCGACACATTTAATATGGTTATATCAAGGGCGGGAGAGCTGAGAGGGAGTGAGTGAGTGAGTGAGATTGGTTGCTTTACGCCCTTATCGACACATTTAATATGGTTATATCAAGGGCGGGAGAGCTGAGAGGGAGTGAGGGAGTGAGTTTTACACCCTTATCAACACATTTAATATGGTTATATCAAGGGCGGGAGAGCTGAGAGCTTATTCTTCCCCTCTCTCTTCTCTCCTATTTCTATCTTCCTCTATTCTTTCTTCCTCTCTTTCTTTATCCCTCTCTCCCTCTCTCCTCCCTCTCTCTTCTGTCTCTCCTCTCTCACCTCTCTCTCTCTCTCCTCTCTCTCTCTCTCCCCTCTCTCTGTCTCTCCTCTCTCCCCTCTCTCTTCTCTCTCCCTCCCTCTCTCTCCCTCTCTCTCCTCTCTCCCCTCTCTCTGTCTCTCCTCTCTCCCCTCTCTCTTCTCTCTCCCCTCTCTCTTTCTCTCAAGTGCCGAAGGCGCTTGTCAACACATATGGTTATATCAAGGGCGGGAGAGCCGAGAGTGAGTGAGTGAGTGAGATTGGTTGCTTTACGTCCTTATCAACACATTGAAGGTTATATCAAGGGTGGGAGAGCTGAGAGGGAGAGTGAGTGAGATTGGTTGCTTACACCCTTATCGACACATTGATGGTTATATCAAGGGCGGGAGAGAGCTGAGAGGGAGGCAGTTTATGATCTCACCCGGGAAATAGATAGATGGAACCTAGCAAGGGGGAAGTCTGTACACTTGTTATTGACCGAGGGAGCGCGGGAAGTTAGAGGGCGTTAGCCCGAGATCTTCTGTGATCCCGAGGTCACTAACAAGTGTACAGACTTCACCCGAGCTTTGTTCCATATTTATTACACCCCATTAATAAATAGAAAATATAAATAATTAAAAATAAAAGAAGTAATTTACGTTTTGGGCGGACCTACTTGTTGTATGTCCCCAGGGTGACATAACTCACATGTTATGCACCACTTTGACCAAGTGTGACATACAATGCTGAAGGTATAGGAAGCAACAGCACAGGGGTGTAATAGAGATAGAGAAGAAGGGGGAGAGAGAGACAGAAGAAAACAGACAGAAAGGCACTTTCTTATACATGCATCCCACTTGAGAGGTGCAATAAGTTGGGTGCAATAAAATATTTTTATCGGACACATACAATAAAACGTAGTTGCCTAAAAATAGCTCAAATATTATCTCCGCACTGTAGGCCAATGCCTATGGATTTGTTAAGATCCTAAGGCCCTTGTTTAAGTGGTTAATTTCATAGTTTTATTTCACCTTTGATGTGGTCAATACGCATGACCCATTGAGTTAACACTGAGAGTATGCACATATATATAATATATATATATGTGCAGAGACAGAGTGCTTACACGGATAAATCAAGCCCAATCATTTAATGATTGGGCTTGATTTATCCGTGTAAGCACTCTGTCTTACGTCATCATGCTTACACAGACAGATCTCGTCCAATAAATGGGTCAGATTTTCAGAAACAATTTAAATCGCCTTCGCCAATCCTCTCAAATAGCCCGCATTTAAGAGAAAATTCAGACTCAAAATACAGTTCAACATAATCTAACAGATCGTTTGAATCAGGGCAATACTAATTATACTCAGATATACCTATTATTGACGATTTTTCGGTCCAATTTAGCAGAATTTGCTAAATGTGTTGATCTGCCAATTGTACATTTTCTGACCCAAATGTTCGACTACTGGCGGCTCGTTCCATTCTCTCTATTTGTGGTGTTAGCCAGGACCACAAGGCTATGGGTGAGGCCTCTCCAGTCTATATATGGGTCAGATTTTCAGAAAATGTACAATTCAACTTCGCCAATTCTCTCAAATAACCCAAATTTCAGATGAAAATAAAGTTCAAAATACAGTTCAACCTAACCAAACAGATTGCTAGAAGCAATACAATGCCGAATATACCCGAATTTACCTAGTATTGACCAAATTGCAGCCTCATTTAGCAGAATTTACTAAATGTGTACAGCTGCCAATTGTACATTTTCTGAAAATCTGACCCATACACTTCTCTTCACAAACTCCACCCAACCTCAAGGGCTCTGCCCGAGCTCTTGTTCCTGGGCCAATAGACCAACCAAAGCAACTGTCATTAACAACAAATTATAAATGATTTCGAAGCAAAATAAACCAGTGGGAAACCATGAGCTTGTAGTTTTGAGCAGCAAATATTGTTTTTTATTTCTGTTTATGGCCCCTGGGAATCAAAAAGGGTATATCTCAGCTACCGTTAGCACGAAATCAATGTAGCATTTTCCCCATTGGTGAACGTCGAGTCCACTATACCTGGGTCAGATTTTCAAAAAATTTACAATTGGCAGCTGTACACATTTAGTAAATTAGGCTAAATTAGGCTGCAATTTGGTCAATACTAGGTAAATTCGAGTATATCCGGCATTGCATTGATTCTAGCAATCTGTTTGGTTAGGTTGAACTGTATTTTGAACTTTATTTTCGTCTGAAATTTGGGTTATTTGAGAAGGTTGGCAAAGTTAAAGTGTACATTTTCTGAAAATCTGACCCACCGATAATATACCTCCCTGATGGAGCATTCTTTCACTTTTCATAATTTAATGTAGCTGACCGTAGCCACCCATAGCGATTCTAGCTGTGGAATCATTTGGATTTCTAGGCATTGGTGGCGCCCCCTCTCCACGCATAAATACATTTCAGTCGCTTATTTTCTGAAAATCGGACCCATATATCAAGGTAGGTAGATTTGCGCTTGACAGGTTGAAAATAAACCCTATAAATGTATGGTTATGGTCTCTATTTCACCCTTGATATGCTCAGCCCATAGAGATAACATAGGCTCTGTACATTGTTGAGCTGGTCCAGCATGTATACATCTCCTCCATTACCGCTTGTAGTTACGCTGTTGCTTCAGTTGCCACATTGTACCAGTCTTTCGACTTCTCCCTTCCTTAAAGAGATAAACCACTGTTCAAAATGGAAAAAAAGCTGAAAATAGTATTTCATTTAAACATTGCCTCGTGAAAGAACAAGGATATGTGAATTCAAAAAGCCAATAAAAACAATATGTCACCGGGTTAGTTTTCATTTCAGGGAGCCCTGAAATTTATGGCTGTTCACTGTTCATGGCTGATTCTACTGAATCTGCATCCTGATGAGTTAAAAACAGGAATATTGAAGATTTTCAATGCTAAATAATATCTTTCAAAATATGTTGATACCCTGTTCTTTCATGCATGAGGTCAAAATATGTTGATACCCTGTTCTTTCATGCATGAGGGTAAACCTGTACAGTGGCTATGTTTAGAAGACATTTCAACTGAAAAGTGTTATTCATCTGTCTGAAATCTTGGAAAAACGGAGAAAATATCCACAGACTTCAATACTAAACTTTTGTGGTCTCTAAAATGAAAAAAAATATGCTGAGATCCATTTTTTTTGCTTTTTGTTATCCCCCAACCATGTTCTTTCTCAAGACGAGGTTTGAAAAAATTATTGTCACTCCTTATTTTTCATGCATTAGTTCCTTACTTTCCCGTCTGCAGCAGTGCATATGACAGTGGTTTATCTCTTTAAACCAATGAGATTCCCTTTACGGACTTAACAGAGTCTTGCGAACTACCCACATGATTTAAAGACCTCCGTCCAAACAATAGGGGAGTTGTATGTCCCACTGCACATGTCTATCACAGTGCATTCTGGGATGGATTCTGTTGGTATCTAACATAAAATTATTTTACAGCATTTTTGCTGGAAAATTGCAGGAATGTTTACACCAATATCATAGCTTGTATAAATGATCTATGAAAACCAAATGCAAAAAACAAGCATGAACGTCAATATGGGTCAGATTTTCAGAAAATGTACAATTGGCAGCTCTACACATTCAGTAAATTCTGCTAAATCAGGCTGCAATTTGGTCAATACTAGGTAAATTCGAGTATATTTGACATTGCATTGATTCTAGCATTCTGTTTGGTTAGGTTGAACTGAAAAATTTTTTTTGCCACTTCCAAGGACCTGGACCAGACTTGCACATTATGTAATAGCTCTCATCCAGTATCCAAAGAGGGTAAAAGATTTACAAAAAATATATTTGACATTGCATTGATTCTAGTATTCTGTTTGGTTAGGTTGAACTGTATTTAGAACTTTATTTCCGTCTAAAGTCTGGGTTATTTGAGAAGATTGATGAAGGCGAATTGTACATTTTCTGAAAATCTGACCCTTATATCAATATATCGTTGAGGAGCATGTGTCTAAGGAAGTTGCAAAGGTACCAGTGTTATGAGATAAGCTATTAACATAGCGTTACACAGTATAATTGGGTCAGATTTTCAGAAAATGTACAATTCACCTTCACCAATCCTCTCAAATAACCCAAATTTCAGACAGAAATAAAGTTCAAAATACAGTTCAAACTAACCAAAGAGATTGCTAGAATCAATGCAATGCCAAATATACTAGAATTTACCTAGTATTGACCAAATTGCAGCGTAATTTAGCAGAACTTACTGAATCTCTAGATCTGCCAATTGTACATTTTCTGAAAATCTGACCCACATGTTCTTCTCATGTCTTGTCATCTGTAGTCGTAGCTTTATGTCCCCCAAAATGACCGACCAGGATGGGTATAGATCTATAACCACGTGTATAACCACGCCCACCACATTCCTAGCCAGTCACCCTGGGGGGGCCGTCCAAGCTCCAGCCACCGACACTGGGCGTGAGGGGGAAACCCCCACGATAGCGTGCTCGCTTATGGCAACTGTCACTCGTCAGGCCCATATGTAGATTGCTGGAGTTGTTGACGGGGACTCCAACCCCGTGGGAGCTACCCAGGGGCCTTCATCCAGGTGCAATCAATCAGCCTTGGATCATTTTGATCATTGAGAGGATCCTCCTGCACCTGACTGACCCCGGGATCTGGCTGGTATGGTTGCCACCAGACCCCAGAACTTGAGGACTAGATGCACGTTAATGGCTGCATCATCGAAGTAAGCGATGAGTACCAGATCAAGGACAGGTGTGATATCGAAAAGTGACCCCGTCGAAAAGTGACCCGTGGGTCGATTTTGGACGTCGAAAATCGACCCATGGGTCACTTTTCGGCAATCGAAAAGTGACCCACCCCATCGAAAAATGACCCACCCATTTATGCAGAGATTTATAGACATAACTTTTATACCATATTGCGCATTCATTTATCAGCAATTATGAAGCTACATGGAGCTAATATAACAACATGGAATGTGTTTTAGCTGCCGAATATTAGATGGTCCTGTCATACATGATGTCTACATATGGTATCATATATATATATAGCATGTATACACACCATCGAAAATTGACTCCCTACTTGTATGGTATCATTTAATCATACCAGTTTTACTAATACATGATGTATATGGTATCATATATATATTTATGATCGTAATATATTATTTCAGAACATTGAGTTAGAAAAGAAGAGGGGGTCGATTTTCGATGGGGTGGGTCACTTTTCGATTGCCGAAAATAGACCCATGGGTCACTTTTCGATGGGGGTCACTTTTCGTCATGACACTGGCAGTCAGAGTGAGTTACTCTGGGTGTGGTCCAGGCAAGATGTGTGTTGGTACTGACGAGTGAGTGTAGAGCGGGGACTTATATACCCATTCTCCTGTGACACATCACATTTAAGCTGCATATATCTGCTGCAATACATGATGAGTCAGATTGTCAGAAAATGTACAATTAGCAGCTCTACACATTTAGTAAATTCTGCTAAATAAGGCTGCAATTTGGTCAATACTAGGTAAATCTGAGTGTATTCGGCATTGTATTGATTAGAGCAATCTGTTTGGTTAGGTTATACTGTATTTTGAACTTTATTTTCGTCTAAAATTTGTGTTATTTGAGAGAATTGGTGAAGAGGAATTGTACATTTTCTGGTAACCTCACCCATAGAGAGCTGCCAAGTGTGTGATTAACCGGCGCTGAGCGTGGGGCAACCACACAACAAACAAACCTAGACTAGCACCGAGTCCCCCACCAGGTTATTTAGCTATTGCTAGACAAGTAGCTTCAATCTAGTAATTTATATTCGATATGACAAGAGAGTCTGGAATCTTCCATATTTTCTCACTGGATTTTGAAAGCATTTTCTTCTTGGTATCCCCCAATATTATTTTTAAAGGACAGCAAGGGGTTATTTATACTTCATTCTCCATTTTGGAGAGGTTTTCACTCACATTTATATAATTGAGTATCAACATTATTCTATATCTATTACACATGGACAATAAATGATAATTAAAACGTCCCTCGCAATGCTTTATGGGTGAAATCGCCAGAAAATGTACAATTCATCCTCACCAATACTCTCGAATGAGTCAAATTTAAGACAGAATTCTGGTTTGAAATTCAGTTCAATAAAACCAAACAGATTGTTTGGACAAAGGCAATGTCAAATATCCACAGATATACCTAGTATTGAACATTTTACAGCCTAATTTAGCAAAATTTACTACATGTGTAGAGCTGCCAATTGTACATTTTCTGGAAATCTGACCCTTATAAGCCTTCTGTCATTTACTATTTTAAAATCTTTTAAATGTTAAAAACTGCCTTGTGGTGGTGGAGCAAGTCGATGGGTCAGGTGCTGATTGCAGGCGGTGGTGCAATAGTCCGCTACACTCTATTGTTGACACTTCCCCAATACGTTATAGCACGAAGCAGCATATCCATACATAATTATATTGCTATACTCATGTTAAAACTTGTATCATGTAGTTCCATGTTAGTGTTAGGGGGATCTAGTAGTCAGTAGATATAACAATAAAAGGAAAAATAACTCTGGGTTTCTTGGAAGAACTGTGAGGGCACAGAAAGAATACTGTCCATTTTCCTGTCTAATGTAATTGTCTATTGAGGAAATAAAAGCATTTATATATACATATACATATCACGCACTTACTGTATACAGGGGAAGTGGTAAACACAATAATTCCATAATTCCATAATAATTTTCTGACAATGTAGAATTATTGGATATGTCTGTTAATGTAAAACTCAAATTGGTGTTTAATATGTTCCGTGATATGATTTGAAGTATGAAACTGACTTAAGGGTTGTCTCCACTGGCTGCGGTAAGCTCTGCGGTAAGCTCTGCGGTAAGCTCTGTGGTAAGCTCTGCGGTAAGCCTTGCGATGGTGCTGTGTTGGTGAGGAGTAGCGTGGACCTTCCTACATGGGTCAGATTTTCAGAAAATGTACAATTGGCAGCTCTACACATTTAGGAAATTCTGCTAAATTAGGCTGAAAAATTATGAATACCAGGTATATCTGAGTATATTTGGTATCGCATTGTCTCCTGCCATTGATTTAAAGTATCAGCTCTGTTATGTTAAACTGCATTTTGAAGCTCATTTTTGTCTTAAATGTGGGTTATTTGAGAGGATTGGTGAAGGCGAATTGTACATTTTCTGAAAATCTGACCCACATGGCCAGTGAACCCTGTGGATAGGACCTGATCACCTACAGAACCAGTACAAACCATCGCAAGGCTTACCGCAAGGCTTAAATATCTCAAGTTTGAGAAAGAATTAAGATCCAAAATACAGCTTAATGACCAAATTGATTCGTTCAATCAAGGAAATACCAAATAATTATACCCAGATATACCTAGTATTTATCATTTTCTGGTTAATTTTAGCAGAATATACTGAATGTGGAGCTGCCAATTGTACATTTTCTGGCGATTTTACCCATATATTCGGATATATGTAGTATTTATTATTTTCAGCGTGATCTATTACAGCAGAACGTATTGAAAATGTAGGGCTGCTGTTTATAATATTCTGACTTAATATGGAATGTAATACCTGTAAATAGCGGATAAAACTGCCTTTTCATTAGCATTAAGAAGCTATGTTCGGAATCATTTAGAGCCACTGAAGGTATATGGGGTATTCATGATCCAATGGCCTTTGGAAGAATATAGATAGTTACATGTTGAGATGTTTGATTTCTGCTCATGCGAATACATTTATTGGATTATCATAATTATATGATGGAATTTGTAAAATATGAGGAATGTCATGATGTTGAACAACGCGCTGGTGTTTGTTTTTATACATCTATGTATTTTATTGTATTTTATTTCTTCATTTTTTGCTTATAGATAACATTTTTTATGTGAATAACATCTTCACTATACAGTTATGTAAATATTGGTAAATGAGAAATCAGCGAATTCTGAGAATAATGTACTCGATGCACAATGCTTTTGTCTGAATGAAAATCTTTAGATACAATACCCAGATAATAGGCTACGTCTGTGTATTATTATGGTTTACGTCTAGGTATCGTGGTATATACTGCACTAAATCCCTATTATCCTATTAGGCCAATAAGAAAATAAGTGTTTCCTATTTACCCACCCACCCTACCTTTTTTGACCATGCCTAATTTTTATTGTTGATTTTGTTTAACTTAAAAATCTAATAAAAATAGGAAAACAGGTTTTCTTAACCAGGAGCCATCAAAATGTACATTTATCTTGTTTAAAACAACTATCGATATGAAATAAACATTTTCGTTCAGTTCCTGGTAGGTGGTTTTCTCTTTTGTTTTGTTTCTATAGAAACAAAACAAAACAAAACAAAACAAGCCACCACCCCCACCCTACCTAGCTTTTAGTTAGATAAATCGGAAACACAGCTATTTTTTGTTCTGGCATTTTCAGAGGCATTCTCAATACAGGGTAACTAAGTACAGGGTGTTAAGTGACCCAATAACATATGGGTCAAATGTTCAGAAAATGTACAATTCGTCTTTACCTATCCTCTCAAATAACCCACATTTAAGACAAACATGAGCTTCAAAATGCAATTTAACATAACAGAACTGATACTTTAAATCAATGTGATACCAAATATACCCAGATATACCCGGTATATTCATCATTTTTCAGCCTAATTTAGGAGAATTTCTTAAATGTGTAGAGCTGCCAATTGTACATTTTCTGAAAATCTGACCCATATAATTAAATAGTATTCTCTTACAATGAAATCAAGGCGAATATCAATGATTGTATTATGATGTGAGAAATAGAGACAGAATCCTAATAGGGGAGTTGCATGTGCCACTGTGCATGTCTGTACAGTGCATCCTGGGATGGATTCTGATGAAATCTGACATACAAATAATTTGCAACATTTTTATCAAAATTTGCAAGAATGTTTTCACCAATAATTTAGATTGTATAAATGATCTGTGTTAACGATATGCATGATGGGAAAGATAGGGACTTGTGCTATGGAAACATGTATAACACATGGATATTGACATTAGAGCATTGATAAATATTCAATGCTGAACATAACATGTTTTCTATACATTTTACACTGTACCATTAGTCCCATAATTCCATGCGAATCTAGATTTAAAATGGCGGCTATGCAACTCCCCTATTAGTAAATTCATTAATTTTGACATATTGCTAACAGTGATCTATAGATAATGCGGAGCTGGGTGACGTCACGCTGTAACAGTCAGAGCTAATGTGTGGGAAGCGCTCTACCTAAGCACATTCTAAATTGCTTAACTATTTACAGGTTCAGTAAGGAATTCCTATATAAAACAGTCCTGCAGATGTCGTTGCAATTGCTAGTGAGGAGAGTTTCTTAACAGTCAAAAGGTGAGTGATGATATATAACTATTGTTGGGTTTGTATGGTTTGGAACAGATGTAGATCGATGCATACGTGGGTCAGATTCTCAGAAAATGTACAATTCACCTTCACCAATCCTCTCAAATAACCCACATTTAAGACAAAAATTAGCTTCAAAATGCAGTTAAACATAACAGAACTGATACTCTAAATCAATGTGATACCAAATATACTCAGATTTACCTGGTATTCTTCATTTTTCAGCCTAATTTAGGAGAATTTTCTAAATGTGTACAGCTGCCAATTGTACAATTTCTTAAAATCTGACTCATGTGTGTGTACTAGCCTGGCACATCACAATTGTTGGACGTGTGCCAACAAGGTATTGATAAACAATCCAGGATTATAGAATGTGAAAGATTCTAGGAACAAGTCGCGAGATTCATATTTTTCAAAGTAATTTATTATCAAGAACCCTTGCTGAGAATGTTTCATATTTGGGGTGTTTATCGCCATTCGTAGCATGAATACATGTGGGTCAGATTTTCAGAAAATGTACAATTGGCAGCTGTATACATTTAGTAAATCCTGCTAAATTAGGCTCCAATGTGGTCAGTACTAGGTACATTCGAGTATATTTGGCATTGCATTGATTCTAGCAATCTGTTTGGTTAGGTTGAACTGTATTTTGAACTTTATTTTCGTCTGAAATTGGGGTTATTTGAGAGGATCGGTGAAGGTGAATTGTACATTTTCTGGCGACTTCACCCATGTACCAAATTTCAAGACATTATTGGGAAGCAAGCGATAGAGTTCTGGGGTGAGAACTGTTAGTTCGTTGTAATGGGCTTGCCTCCTTTTAGTGTCACTGTAGGGGGATTGGAGCTGTTCTTTTCCGTGATGTGTTTCAGGAAAATGAGTCATAAGGCGCAAAAATTATATTTTTCAAAGTGTTTATTTTACAAGATCACTTTTTTGGAATGTTCTGATTTTTGGCGAGTTTATCACTTATGGTTGTATCAATCGATGTATCAAATTTCAGGACATTATATATAATATATCTTTTCGTTTTAAAGGTCCACATATGGAGTATATTCAGTTAGTTTACTGGTTATTGCCTACCAGAAATATTACAAACTTTTTTTCAAAAATAAAGATATCAAACTTAAAATATGGAAATACTTATTAGAATATTGGACTGTTTACTATCATTGGAATCGGCTTGATCTCCTGTTTTCAGATATGGTGATATCTCAAGATTCATATTTTGCGACTTATGGCTCATTTTCCTAAAACGGATCACATATGTAAGGTCTTTTAATTCATGATATTAATGACTGATGTAACACTGATTCATTGTATGGTCAGTGAACAAGTTTATCGACCAAGTATTATTTTCATTAATGTTTGCTGGAAGTAATGTATTGTCATAGACAATTATTGCTCACAATAATACATAGTAAACAGGTTTTACTAACCAATTATCATTATAACAGGTCTATTGGGTTAATGTCTTACACAAGATAATTATTACTCATTATATCACATATCATATTAATAGACTCTGTGGTGAGTTTTCATTGTAAATTGGTGCTGTATTAGCTTTAACTTGAAGACTAATGTATCCAGAAGTGGTGCTTTGTATTTTATTTTGTTATTCTGGAGATTGGAGTAGGTATAGCCGATGGGCGGATCTGGAAGATCTGTTCGCAGAGGCTCCTGTCCATTTCATGTAACTGTACTGATCAACTTGAATAAAAATCTATATATATATGAGATGTGTTTCAGGAAAATGAGTCATAAGTCGCTAAAAATAGATTTTGAGATACCATTAGATTTGTAAAGATGACTTCAAGCCGATTCCAATGATAGTAAACAGTCTAATAATCTTATAAGTATTTCTAGATTTTAAGTTTGATATTTTCGTTTTTGAAAAAAAAAGTTTCCAATATTTCTGGGGGTCAATAAACAGCAAAGTAACTAAATGTAGTCCATATGAGGACCTTTGAAACGAATGGATATATTACATAGATCGTCCTGAAATTGGATACATCGATTGATATAACTTTAAGTGACGAACTCTCCAAAAATCAGAACATTCCAATAACGTAATCTTGCGGAAAAGACACTTTGAAAAATATCAATTTCACATGTCTTTGTTTTGGTTGGTGTTTGACTTGGACTGTAAGGATTGTGTGTGATTGACAGGGTGGTACACAGAATGAGGGAGGTACACAGAATGAAGGGCTAGGGGGCAAAGGGGGTTCTACTAGGCAAAGGAGGAGGTAGGCCTCTCTAGTAGTGTAAGTGACAAAAAATTTACACTTGGTTATTTGGCACATCTAGTTGATTCTGATCATGTTGTCTGAAAGTGTCTGAAAGTGATAAATACTAGATATGGGTCAGATTTTCAGAAAATGTACAATTTGCAGCTCTACACATTTAGGAAATTCAGCTAAATTAAGCTGAAAAATGATGAATACCTGGTATATCTGAATATATTTGGGATCACATTGATTTAAAGTATCAGTTTTGTTATGTTAAACTGCATTTTAAAGCTAATTTTTGTCTTAAATGTGGGTTATTCGAGAGGATTGGTGAAGGCGAATTGTACATTTTCTGGAAATCTGACCCATATATTCTTAGATTTTGTTAAATGTTAAGTTTAATGAGTATTTTGAACAAGCTTTTAGCATATTTTATGTTCAATTAGTGTAGATTTGTGTACCAAAATCAGTGTACATATTTCCGAGTCTGGACCCATGATTGAGGTCTCCCACTGTGTTACGTAATACCTCTACCCAGCTCGGGGCATCTAATCAAGCCAGCCCTCATAAACTCCTTTGTAAGTGACAGGAAGTTACATAATGTGGATTTTGCACAAGTGACTAGCTTATCTGATGAGTGAGCGGTGTGTGTGTGTGTGGGTGAGTGAAGTGGAGCAAAATGTGTTTGTCTGAAAGTGATAAATACTAGATATACAGTTGTATTTTGTTAAATGTTTAGTTAAATGAGTATCTTGAACAAGCTTTTAGCATATTTTATGTTCAATTAGTGTAAATTTGTGTACCAAAATCAGTGTACATATTTCCGAGTCTGGATCCATCAATGTGGTGTAATCCCTTGGCTTGTCTACTGAATTAAAGGGAACACCATAATCTCGACTTTACGATGGGCTATCTTGACTTTACGATGGGCTATCTTGACTTTACGATGGGCTATCTTGACTTTATGATGGGCTATCTTGACTTTACGATGGGCTATCTCGACTCTCAACTTTACAATGGGCAAAACGAAACCATTATATACTAAAATATGGAATAGATGTATATAAAAAATAGTTAAAGCAAAAAGTAAATTAACAGTTACGTTAATCAGCTGAGCTTGCCTCCTAGTATCGAAAGATACTAAAGCAATAGGCAGTAGTATGTTGTCTTGTTGAATATATCCATGCATATCTGAGGTTATTCTAAAGAGTATATTCAACTACTTTACTAGTCATTGGCCATTAAGAAATATTGAAAACGTTTTTGGCATGTATAACAAAATATAGTAATGTAAGAGAATTTTCATAGTCACTTTCCTTCAAACCTCACTTGCTAAATCTAATTAAAAAAGTTTCCCTAAAAATTAGACTACTTTATAAAGCAAAAAACTCATTGACCAAAAAGGCACGCCAAGACCTATACAAAATGGCTATCTTACCACACTTTGATTACTGCGACTTTGTCTATGACTCTGGACCCCAATACCTTCTACAAAAACTACAAGTACTACAAAATTCGGCTTTACGTATTATCTTCGATAAAAATAAACTTGACCGTGTTAAAAATGAACACAATCTCTTAAACACTCTACCTCTTAATGACAGAAGAAAAAGACATATCATTGAAATAGCTCACCATTTAGCAAAAAACCAGGATAACATAGACAACAGAAAAATTGGGACAAGGAGTCATGCAAAGGGCCGCAGAAACTTAAAGACGATTATCCCCAGAACAACAAAAATTAAAAATTCTGTTATATACAAATGCCAGATTGGATGGAACAACCTAGAGACAGAGTCACATAAAATTGAAGACAGGTTTGCCTTTATGATAGCCTAATGATAGCCTCAGGAAACAACCTTAGGGTTGTACTCCTCTGCGTCCTCCTTCTCTTAATTTTTCTCGATGTTCAATAACCATGGGTGTCACATAACTGTACCACTCATTACTAGCACTAGTACATGCAACTCATGTAACTATACTTCTTTATGTGATTTACCGATTCTTATTGAGTAATTAGCAACTTGTTTTATATCTGCTTTACTACTTGTAGTGTTTAATTATAAATGTAGCTCAGTCAAATGTAACCAGGAAGAAGGTAATCAAGAAAGGCATGTTCGGGAAGACCTCCTCATGAGAAGAACACAACCTCTTTGTCGAAACACCTTATGGCAAATAAAGAATTATCTTATCTTATTTTTGTGCAGACTGACTCTAAATCTTGGTTTACACAGACTCTGACAAGGGGGGGGGGCGCACTTTTTTTTCTGCTCCCCCCATCCATAGTGGTTTAAAATGAAAAGGGATTATAACAGGGATAATAACTTCCATTTATTTCACCTCTGGAACAGAGTGTCCATAGACTTTGTATAGGCTTGTTATATACGAATGAGCGGGAAGAAATGTTTCATTCCTCCCTAGTGGAGAAACAGATGACCCAGTTTATCCTTCTGCGTTTTCATTGGTTATTGTGAAAGTAGTTCAGCGTTGTCATAGGGACACGCCATGTCATGACGCCATGTCATGATGCTATGACATCTGCTAAGTGTTGAAAGTGTGGCGACCATCGTCAACATTACGACGGCCGTCATAAATTCAAGCGTTAATGGAATCATGCCACGCCCTCACTGTATTTCTCTCGCAGCAAGTTACCGTAATTAAAAGCAATCTAATATATTTAAAATCATTTGGAAGAGGTCAAATCAATCTCGAACTAACCTTAGTTATGTATTTACCAATCGTTCTTCACCTCGTTTCCCCCACCTCCAACTCAGTGAAGAACATTCGGAAATACATAACTAAGGTTAGTTCTGTCTATTTAGGCCCTGCTGGTGCACTAGCAGCCCCTCAATGATTAATCTGGAATGTAAACATAAACTAAAAACATCTTGTTGTCATTAACTTCATAATATGTTCTCATAATATTTGAAGGGATTACCTTTATCCATAATTATTATTGAGTGTATCACACACTGTAACATTTGGGATTAAACACACACATCATACAGCTTTGACAGTTGTTATAGATTAATTATTCCAAAGGAATCAAATTAATTGAGAAATCGACACAATATCCAAGAAGACAACGATTTGGTTTTTATTTAAGTTGTTATTTATTGCATACGAACTAACATGTTTTGAACCATGGTTGGGGTCTTCATCAGAGGTGTTTATGTATGTAAACATCGATAGGTATAGGCCTACTATCAAATAGGAGCACTACAGGCAGCAGCCCATACAGAGTCAGGGTTTATATATATCATATTAGTTTAGTATTTGAGAATTTTACAATAACCTTTGAATAAGGTTCAATTCTTTCATATAAACACAATAATTAATACAGTATCAGTCCTAGTAAATACTCAGGTTGAAATAATTTTTCAATAAATGTTTATACCAAGTATGAAACATTTCATTGATTACATTTTTGTATAACATGAAAAAAAAGGAATAATGAAGGTCATTTCTATTTCAGAACAGTTGTACATAAACATGAGTGAGGAGGGAGAGTTGCAAACCCTGGTTGTGGACAATGGTTCTGGTTTGTGCAAAGCTGGGTATGCTGGTGATGATGCACCACGAGCTGTCTTCCCATCCATAGTGGGCACACCCAGTCATACAGGTCTCCTGGTGGGCACAGACCAGAAAGATTCATATGTGGGTGATGAGGCTCAGTCTAAGAGAGAAAGTCTCACTCTAAACTACCCACTCGAACATGGCATCATCACCAATTGGGACGACATGGAGAAAGTGTGGTATCACATGTTTCATGATGAGTTAAAGGTGGAACCAGAACACCATAATGTTGTCCTCACAGAGGTTGCTCTCAATCCAAAAGCCAACAGGGAGAAAATGTGTGAGATAATGTTTGAGACCTTCAAATCTCCTGGTGTGTATGTTGCCAATCAGTCTGTGATGAGTATGTATGCATGCGGCCGTACAGCAGGCCTAGTGCTGGATTCAGGAGATGGAGTCACACATGTTGTGCCCATTTATGAAGGTTATCCTCTGCCGGAAGCCATGTTCCGGCTTGACCTTGGTGGCAGGGACCTCACTGATCACCTGATGAAGATGTTAACTGAGAAGCGAGGCTTCTCTCTCACCACATCTGCTGATAGGGAGACTGTGAGGGACATCAAAGAGAAGCTTTGCTATGTGGCACAGGACTTTGAGGAAGAATTGACTTCTGCAGCTGCTACTTTCTCATCTGTGGAGACAAGCTATGAGCTACCTGATGGCCAACTGATCACAGTTGGGAAGGAACGCTTCCGAGCACCCGAGGCTATGTTCCAACCATCTTTACTTGGATTAGACGATGAAGGCATCCACAAGATGATTCTTAAGAGCCTAATGGCATGTGATTATGACGTGAGGGACAGCTTATTTCGTAGCATTGTGTTGTCAGGAGGTAACACACTGTTACCAGGTATTGTGGACCGCCTGAAGAAAGAACTGGCACTGCTTGTCCCAGAGAAGCAAAAAATATCCATCGTTGCCCCACCGGAAAGGAAATACTGTGTGTGGATTGGAGGCTCTATATTTGCTTCTCTTTCAACATTCGAGCATATGTGCATATTAAAGGAAGAATATGAAGAGAAAGGGACATCTATTGTGCACGAAAAATGTTTTTTCTAATCTGAAACTAGAATTATTTGTGTAACATTTGATCAGAGGGTGGCCTGGAAGATCTGCTTCAATTAGCAGAAGGTTCTATTCATTTCTATTTTTATTATATTATATTTACGATATGTAGAACACACCCTTTTCTTGCAATTATGAATGTACATCTACAACATGAATAAAAATGTTACAATACAATACAATTATTTGCACTACAACTGGTGGACTTTTTAAAGACTATTGTCTTATCAAGTTTGGAGATGTAGAGATTTAGATTTTTTTTAATTCAAGTTTTAATATTACATCACATGATGGCATAAACAATATCAAAGCAATCATGTTATTTAATTAAACCATATATCCACTGCACAACATGGTATATAACGAAAATATAAATTCAGTTGATAAATAATATATTAAAAAGAAAGGCATTCGATACAGTTAACCATTCTAGACTTATTTTGAAATTAGAAAACATAGGAATTGAAGGAAAGAGCTAAACTGGCTTAAAAATTATTTGAGCAATAGAGACCAACAAGTTAAAGTGAACAACTTGCTCTCTACTACCGCAGCAACAACATGTGGAGTCCCACAGGGAACCACCCTGGGACCTCTATTGTTCAACATATACATAAACGACATCCCTAACTGTATAACTATAAATAAAATTTCTTTAAACCTAGATAAAACCAAAGTGCAAACAATATTCCCTCGTCCTTCCCTCGGATCGAGATGGGTCTCACAGAACCAAGCAAATTTGCCAGAACATAAGCTAACGCTTAATGGTGTGACTCTGGAGGACATCTATACATATAAATATTTAGGAACCACGATTGATAGTACATTAAAATTTAAAGAGCAGATAACAATGATGACCAACACACTAAGCTATAAAAGTTGGCAATTTGCCAAATTGAAAGAAAAATTACCCCCAAATACGCTTCTCATGATCTATAAGGTTATGGTACTCCCAGTATTAGACCAAGCCGACATTTTACTCGACTCTCACGGGGGAACTAACCTTCATAGACATCAAATCTTACAAAATAGAATCCTGAAAACTATATATAGACTACCTCCAAGAGCCAGTGTACGAGACTTACATATAGAAAAGAGACTTCTCCCCCTGAAATACCGTAGACGCTTACACCTGTTACAAGCTGGCCATCGTAGGGCGCAGAATCCCGAAAATATTGATCTCAGAACAATTAATACCTGAAATTTCCAAGAAGGAAGGAAAGTACTGTTGCAAACAACACCAAAATCTGAACAAATAAAAAGATCTATTTATAACAAAATTCCTACCACCTGGAATAGGCTCCCCACGATGGCCCATCGTATTGTAGACCCTAAGGTTTTTAAAAGTCAAGCAAAATCCATTTTTATTTGGAACGATGACTACTTTATCTGACTTGGTGAATAATAATCATCTATTACCCAACGAAAACATTCAGTGCATAACTAACTTCTATATTATATTGTAGGATATCGCTTATTCCATACCGCTGTAACGCCAATTATATTGTGCCACACTAAGTTGCCCTGTATTGCCCTGTATTGCCATGTTGTGTCTGATCCCTGTATAGTATGAATGACTGCTAAACAACCAACAAAGAACGGTTAACCAAGCACTGAAAAGCAGAAACAATTACTCGAGTATATATATATATATATCATATTTTTATTCTGAATCATCACATTACATCATTTCAGAAGAGGATGCCTACCTCTCCTGGGAGGTCTTCCAGGTGGATCCTTATACTTAATATTAGTTAGTCGATTTAACTAGATATCGCGATGCTTAGTAATTTACCAGAATTGAGTACAATATACGTTATTAACCCCAATTACAATGGAATTTAAAGGCTCATGTAATTAAATAGTTAGTCTTATAAGTGTTCGTGTGAATCTATCCGACTTTTTTAATTAAGAGTTTTCAAAAGTTCAATGTCAATGTCCAGTCGGTTTTGTAATACTGATTCATAAGATGAGCCGCCCCTCTTTACCTCCCCAATTCATTAATTGTCAATCCCAGCAACATACAAATAACAGTTTTAAAATAATTCAATCATGGAAATAATTTCCAGCGTAAAACAATCAGAGATTGCCGATGTAGCGACCATACAACAAGGGCTTACATGCCTTTTATAGTTTTGTGTCTATTTCAATAAACACCTCTTTTGCTCCTGTTATAACTTGGAAATATACAACAGACTTTTGCTTTATTACTCTCTCCCTAATCAGACGATAAGTACTCGTCGTATTCACTCAAATAAGTCGTTCTAAGATACGACCTAAATTTAACTCTAGTTTTAGTTTCTTGGACGTCATCCGAGAGGCCGTTCCAAAGAGTCGTCAATACATAGACATATGATTTTCTAAATAATTCATTTCTTGGCTGTGGCACAATTAACTTCTTTCCTTTTGCTAATCTCCTCAGATTAATTTTCCTATTATCTACCATTTCCTCATCCCTCGACCTCATAAATGCTAGATCAAGGAGATGACTATTCCTTCGTGTTGTTAAAGTAGGGAGATTCAGTGTTTTATGAATCCCTTTTGTGTCAGCTAATTTGGGTAATTTTAAAATAATCTTAAATGCCGAATTTTGAAGTGTTTGTAATTTCTGAAGCTGTAATTGCGTCGACGAGCCATAAAATAAATCCCCATAATCGATAATGGGTAGAATCATAGTCTTATACAATAAGAGGAGTGTATTTCTATCACATATATTATAAAGCTTAGATAGAGCATGTATTTTCGATCTAACTGTAAACACCTTCTTCCTTAAAAACACTTTAAAATCTACTTTCTCATCGATTTCCATTCCAAGGAACTTATAGCTTGAGACATTTTCTAACACTTGATCACCAATACTATAGTTTACTATATTGTTGGAGTCCTTTCTTGACCTTACCGTTAAGTTTTTACATTTTTTTATATTTAGAGAGATTTTATTCACCGCGCACCAATGAACAATGTTATTCAAATCTGTTTGTAAATCTTCATTTCTACCCTCCCCTAATACTCTTTCTTTATATAAAACCGTGTCGTCGGCGAAAAGTTGTATATCACACTTTTCAACCACTTTAAATAAATCATTAATATATATAATAAACATCAGCGGCCCTAAACTGGTACCTTGAGGTACGCCGCAAGTTACAGGCTTTAGGGAGGAAAGATCGTTCCCCACCAAAACTCTTTGTGTCCTTTCATTAAGGTAATTAGTAAACCAGCTATGTGACTTCCCACTTACTCCATATTTTTTTAATTTTGATAGTAAGATACGGTGGTTAACCGTATCAAACGCTTTCTTAAAGTCTAAAAAGATCAAATCAGTGGCTTTCTTATTATTCAGGTGTGTATAAACCTTTCCCAATAATCTGTCAAGTGCATTATTTATGGACCTTCCCCCCCTAAAGCCAAATTGACATTCGCATAACATATTATTACTCTCT
Organism: Sthenelais limicola; assembly: GCA_942159475.1. Taxonomy (NCBI): domain Eukaryota; kingdom Metazoa; phylum Annelida; class Polychaeta; order Phyllodocida; family Sigalionidae; genus Sthenelais; species Sthenelais limicola. The sequence continues at coordinate 9,537,161 of OW804097.1, forward strand.
AAATATTGAGCTAGCTGTTTTTGAATACAAATTTCCAAAATCTTAGCCGGTAACTTAACACAAGATATAGGTCTATAATTACTTGGATCTCCTCTATCACCTTCTTTAAACAATGGCGTGACATTTGCTTGCTTAAAGTCCCTTGGAACATCCGCATTATCGATGGAGAGATTAAACAGGTAAACTAACTGACTCTTAAGAGCTATCAAACAGTGCTTCAAAATCCTGGTAGGCATAAGTTTTATACCTGAGGCTTCTGGAAAAATATTGCGCCTTCTTACAATTGACTATTTTCTTTATAACACTATTGTGCTCATGTAGAGAATCATCGGAAGTCAATGACTGAGATGATATTGTTACTCTACCTCAGAAGAATGTATGACAAGTCAGAAGGGGAATTGAAACCTCCCAATTTGCAGGAGATCCCCTTTGATTGGCAATGAAAACTTGCAATAAAATGTTTTTTCAATTCAATTCAATTAAAAAACCACTAGGATTCAAAATTTAGTCACAGTATTTGCGTCAACTGTTTTGTCTTCATAAACAACCTTATAGCTCTGTATGTGCGTGACCGCATAAGATCAATTTGTAACCTGTTCCAGATATTAAAAACAATATTTGTGTATTAATATGTGGGTAGCTATTCAAGTGTGTTTTTACTTAGATCCATTTAAATGAACTAAAATGTATTAAATAAAACTGCACAATTATTGTTCTTTCTACTCTAAAAGTTGTTCCAGCTTTTCCCCTTGTTCCTGCACTGGGTACAAAAATTAGGTTTCTTTCAACAAAACAGAAATGCAGAAATACAATAAGGGGAGTGGAATGAAATAGGATGAAATGGAGGTCTAGAGGTGAAGAATCAAACAAAATGGAATTTAGATTATATCGTTACGATTTGTGTTGTATGAGAAACTACCAGTGACATATTGGGGAGACAGCAATAAGTAATCAAGTTTGCTGATAGTCTGGCAGTCGGAGAGCCTAACCCGGAAATCCCAGATAAAGTTTTTTTCTCTCTTGATTTATCATCTATGGGGTCCCCATATCACATTCCTGTGTGATGTGAAGTTCCTGACCTTGAGCAATTTGAGATATTCAAAATGGCTGCCACCGAACATGTCAAATCTGTAAACTTGCATATCTCTGCTTCTAATGGGGCTAGGAATATGTTCTAGGTGTCTAAATGCATGTTTTATTAGCCTACAAATGTAATACAGTCATTAAAAAAATCATTGACCAAACAATTTCCAATGAAAATTGCATTATGTAGTTAAATAATTTAATTTGGCCGCAACCGATCCAGCAAATCTGTAAACAGGCTTATCTCTGCTTCTAATGGGGCTAGGGATACATTCTAGGTGTCTAAATGTATGTGTTGGTAGCCTATAAATGCAATACAGTCATTAAAAAAATCATTGGCACAACAATTTCCAATGATAATTGCATTATAGTGTAAAATAATTCAATTTGACCCATACCGACCCAGCAAATCTAGGCATATCTCTGCTTCTAATGGGGTTAGTTATACATTCTACATGTCTACATGTATGTGTTGGTAGCCTACACATGCAATACAGTCATTAAATAAATCATTGGCCCAATAATTCCCAAAGAAAATTGCATTTTTGTGTAAAATAGTTCAATTTGACCGTAACTCAAATTACATGTCAAATCTGTAAACAGACACATATATATAGATCCCTGCTTCTAAAGGGGTTAGGAATATATTTCCTATTTACCCAACCACTCTACCTTTTTTTGACCATGCCTAATTTTTGTTGATTTTGTTTAACTTAAAAATCTAATAAAAATAGGAAAACAGGTTTTCCTAACCAGGAGCCATCAAAATGTACATTTATCTTGTTTAAAACAACTATTGATATGAAATAAACATTTTCTTTCAGTTCCTGGAAGGTGGTTTCGTAGAAACAAAACAAAAAAGTTACCACTCCACCCTACCTAGCTTTTAGCTTGATAAATCGGAACCACAGCTATTTCTTGTTATGGCCTATATTGTAAGTGCCTGCAATCAGCTGGCTTGTAAACTGCTTCATTGTAAATGCCTTTATTCATCGTAAGGGCCTTGTCCACTTAGCCGATTCTCATGCAATTCTCACAGAATCTAGTGGAAAAGAGCCCTCTGCGGCGCAAAATTGCATGAAGTGGACTAGGCTCTTAAAAGGGAACATTTCAAAGACTATTGTCAAATTTCGGTTGTAAACCTGGTAAAAAGATGCATGGGTTGCCATACTATAAATCCATCTCAGCTACAATCATACAATAAATACACTGTAGACACAATTGTCCAACGGTGCTCCCGACGTTTCATATTACACAAGGGTGATATGCAGTGAGTGAGCATAGTGAACAAACCGTTACCACATATGATGCGTTACTGGGAAATCATTTACCATCATTGCAATCGTCTTGATCTCATCTTTTCAAATATGTTGATATCTCAAAATCCATTTTTGGCGACTCGTGACTCATTTTTCCGAAATACATCACACATAAATATGGGTCAGATTTTCAGAACATTTACAATTGGTAGCTGTACATATTTAGAAAATTCTTCAAATTTATGCTGCAATTTGGTTAATACTAGGTAAATTTGAGTATACTTTGCATTGCATTGATTCTAGCAACCTGTTTGGTTAGGTTGAACTGTATTTTGACCTTTATTTCGTCTGGAATTTGGGTTATTTGAGAGGATTGTCGAAGATGAAGTGTACATTTTCTGAAAATCTTACCCATATACTCACTCAACATGAAGGAGCAAAAGAACGTTTCTCAATACAGGGTAGCTAAGTACAGGGTATTAAGTGACTCAATCACAAATAATTAAATATTATTCTCTTACAATGACTTCAGGAAACCAAGGCGAATATCAATGATTGTATTAAAAAATATAATATAACAAATAGACTCAGAGTCCTATTTAAAAAAGACCAAATTAATTAATTAACCAATTTTGACATATTCCTTATAGAGCCTGCAAGTGTGTTACGAGATAGGCCGAGAAGGGTTGGTATCTGTCAAAATGCCGGGTATATAGAGTCACTATGGGAGATAAAGAACATAATCTAATACATCATTTAGCATGGTCACTGTCTTAACCGTATTTTGATTATTGGTAACTCACACATTTCTAATAAGTTCTAGGCATTTACATTTATTATCTGATCTTTATATTTGGGAGAAAAACAGCTGTCATTTCAGACGTAATGTTAAATAGCGTATCCACTTACACGTCCAATTCTTACTACCGTCGACCGTCGACCGTCCGCCCCCGGCCACCGTCCGATGGTGGCCACAGCGGACGGTGGATGCGGACGGTCCCCGGTATCTACTTGGACGTCCAAATATGGCAAAGATTGACCGTCGAGCGGTAGCACTAGGGGTCACCGCTCGACGGTCCCCGGTATCCACTTGTACGTTCAGCGTGTACCAAGAGGCGGCGACACAAGTTTCCTGGCTTTCTCCCGCTTTTCTCTCGGCCCCAGTCTCTTGCCAAAATGTCTGTTGTACACAAGCAAGTGGCAGCATATCTGATCCTTCGAAATCAGAGGCAATCACAGGAAAATGCCTACCTCTGCTTAATGGCTTTGTTGTCCAGTACTGACAAAAAGAAGCGACAACATCGTTTTTGGGAAAGAGAGTGGTTACGTTGGCAGAGGAACACAAACTCAGTGATGTTATTGTATGAGAGACTGCTACAGGTAGGTGTCGAACTCCTCCAATTAGGCCTACCCCTATATTTGAGTATGGTACTAGAAAACTACCCACTGTATATATACTGTATATTATTACTGTATATAGATATCAAATATAACCGAATTTAATTATTACTCTTTTATTTAGAAATTGGGCCTATAACACAAGTCGAATTCTAGTTAAATATAATATAATATATTATATTAAAGATAAAAAAAAGAAAAAAATTATATTAAAGATAATTAATTCAGCAATTAAATCCCTGTATTTGTATGTTCGGTTTTTCACACTTATAAATGTTACACTGCCTATTAAACCTTTGTGTCATATCGTGTAGGCCCTAGTATCATAAATTCATTTTATAATTTTCAGGTAGATGACACAGAGGAGTTTCGAATCACCTTACGAATGCCTCCAGCCCTATACTATGAGCTCCTGGAGAAAGTGTCTCCCCTGATTACCAAGAGGAACACTCGTTTCCGCCAAGCAATACCACCTGATGTACGTTTAGCGATCACTATGCGCTATCTTGCTCTTGGTAAGTAAATAAGGTTTATTTATGTTTTATATTTATGTTTCATTTAATGTAATTTATGTTCCTATTAACGTAATAACTGAATGTCTAATTATTCAGTCTAATATTTATGTGTACACTCATTTACACTTCTGCTGCGGTGGGGGAGGATGCATTCCAATTAATATCAAGTATGATTATTTATTCCATAGGTGACAGCATCCGTTCAATTCATCAACAGTTTGGTGTCGGATTTACATCTGTGGGACCAATAATCAGGTCAACATGTGAAGCCATCTATCAAGTGCTTGCTCAGGAATACTTTCAGGTGCGGTACAGAATATGTGTACATCAATATTATTCTATTCCAGTGGGAGATTAGATAGTTCTCTATTCTAAGTATAATTAATATCGTATCATCAGAAGTCATACTATCTGTTGAACAATTAAACACCAATACAGTCAATACAACACCCAAAACTATAATCCCATTAGGTGATTGATGTAATTTATGAGTATGTTGTATGATTATGTTCCAACGTTTCGGATACAGGGGGGAGACTAATGTAGGATGAGGGTAGGACAAGGAAGATTGTGTCGTTTGTTATTCAATTATGTTGTGTAATAATTATAAATCCATCAAACACATCATGATGGACCTTAGTTTCGACTCTTTCTCATTTCTACCCATTCAAGTTTGGCCTTTACCTCATTCTATAATATTGGGAGAAAGTTCTCTACGTTACAATAATATTATGATGCTATGTATTATTTTACATTTAATTTATTTGTTATCCTATAGATGCCATCAACCAAAGACGATTGGCTGGAGTTGGAGTCTGTTTTCCGCACCAGATGGAACCTACCTCACTGCATCGGTGCTCTGGATGGCAAGCATGTGCGGATCCAGAGGCCATTTTCCAGTGGATCACTCTACTGGAACTACAAGAAATTTTATTCAGTCGTGATGATGGCCCTTGTAGATGGCAATTATGTTTTTCGTTATGTGTCAGCAGGCAGTGAGGGTAGGGCTTCAGACGGCGGGGTGTGGAGGCGCTCCGAAGTCTACGAAATGCTTCATAACCCAGAAAATCCCTTAGATATTCCTCCTCCTTCTTCTGTAATAGGCTACAATGGGCAACTGCCATATTTCTTCGTTGGTGACGATGCCTTCGCATTAGAAACGCACTTAATGAAGCCATACCCAGGACACCAGATGTCACCCAGGCAGCGTGTATATAATTACCGCATCTCAAGAGCCAGAAGAATTGTTGAAAACGCTTTCGGTATTTTGGCTTCTAAATTTCGTATTTTCCGTCAAAGCATCGAGATGCACCCTGATAATGTGTCAAACATAATCATGGCCTGCTGTGCCTTGCACAACTTCTGTCGCATGAGAATTGGGAACAACTACATACACCCAACATTGGTTGACTCAGAGGATGGGGACCACAATTTTATCGGAGGCCTATGGAGGCAGGAAGATGATCCTTTCGCGGATGTGGTTGGTACTCATGCTAGAAACACAGCTACTTTGCCAAAGAACATTCGTCACCAGCTGGCGAACTATTTTTGCTCATTCCAGGGCCAGCTCCCCTGGCAGTACAGGTTGTGTTATGTAGATCGTGATGACTGTGATGTGTGTCCACAATAATTGTGTGTGGGTACACATGACAGGACATTGAGCTGCATTTTCGCAGAAGTTACCCCTATACTTGAACTGAGACTATATTTTTGTCTTGATAAAGTTTTCTTATTCTTATATGTTGTATTTCTAGATATATTACATAGGTATGCATATAGGTTATCTGTAGACGTTTGTGGTCCAGAGTCTTGACGAATAAAGACAATGTAAGGTTCATTCATATTTTACATGTAAATTCTGTGTATTTGATATTGATATTGTTGTGACAGTTTGAATCACCAGGTACTGCATTGCGTAAATAAAGATCATAAAATACAAATGTTAATCATACTTTGAGAATTTATTTGATAACTATACCGCAATAAAATAGATCAACTGTTCGGATAAATGGGACTTGACGTCAACAATGTATCCCTCACCCTGAGTATCATGGCTCCAATAACTAAATGTATTGGGATTGTTAAAACATTTTTGTTAATGAATGACCAATGACACAACAGTTAAATACAGGAATAACAGTTGTAAGGCCACAAACATACAAACAGAATACAGAGACCAAGAAATGTTATGACAGTAGAAAATATTCTCGTATCAAAGTTGAGAATCTAAAAATAACTGTGGAGTGGTTTTACTCTACTTCAAGATTTTCTTCCTCATCAAATAGTCGGTTTTCAAAATCATGGCGGAGTTTCCTCACCATACGTGCAGGCAGTTTTCTCAGGCGCGGCACTAAACTTTCCACCCAAGTTGCAATTTCATCTTTAGGTGCTGCCTCACCCATTAGGGGTCTGATCAGCCTCTCCGTCATTTCACGGTCAGCTACTCTCTGGGCATTTAAACCATCCAGAACTGCTGTCACTGTCTCGTTTGGCCCCTCTTTTTTCTTATTCTTCTGGGGGCTTTGCAAAGAGAGGGTACGGGCTGCAGTAGCTTTTGCCTGCCCAACCTTACTTTTACCTGTGTTCTTCCCGATTCCCTTTCCCTTACTACTAGGTTGTCTGGGGGAGTTGGTGGACGGTGTAGATAATGTTCTCTGTGCTTTAGATGATGATGAAGACTGCAGGGCATTAGAATCAGATGATGATTGGGGACTTGACATCTCGGCGTCGCCAGAGTCTGAGTCAATTTCAACATTGGGTTTCTTCTGAAAAATATTTTAATTATAGATTCTGTCACTTGGATTATTTGAGAACATAATTATTAGTAATAATATTTGATTCTCCTAATAAAGTGTGCCTATAACATGAAACGGATGGAAGACCGAGATTGCTTCCTGAAGTTTGCTGACCTTAAGATTGTCTAATCTACTATACATGTACATACACATTGGCAAGTGAAAGAGGCTAAAATCCATTCAATTAAAATCAATATGTCGCCCAAATTTCTTTTATAATGACAAATTTAGGGATATAGTGTATAGTTTGGTGGCATTTACCTTTAGGTTCGATCGTGTGTGTCCTTTAGGTACTATGTAGTTGTGTAAGAAAGAACATAACTCATAGCACTCCCGTGCTCTGGGTGGTATGTCTTCCACCGCAGCCCCTGACTTATCTTTGTGGCGTCCATAATGGTTCCGCATGTTTGTCATCTCACCCCTGACTTCTTCAGCTGCAAAAGTAATGGAAAATAATGTATTATCCATCTTGGAAACCAAACATAACATCGACAGAGTGGAACAGTAATATTTATTAAAGAAACAAATATAATCATAAGTGGATACAATTTATTATTTATTATTTGACACATGCATTTAAAGGTTAATAATATAGCATCTCACTTGAAGAAGGGCAAACTAGTCTGAAAGCTTGTGTAAAAATAAAATCAGTAATAAAAACAACTTTAATATAACTCTGATATAATCATCATTTACCGAACGACCAAGATATCTTCCCCCCCCCCCCCCCCCCAACTATGTTAATAAAAAAGTAGGTTCTTACCAGTCACCTGTAATTCATCAGCTATCTTCTTATGTACAGCCTCCCTCTTATGGGTGTCCAGGTAGTCCTTATGGCTGGGATCATAGAGGAAGTGGTGTTCCCGCCACAGGGCAACGAGTGACCTCCGCTTCTCATAGTCAAATACTTTGGCCTTACGCAGTTTTTGGTTCTGCTTGGTGGCATGCGGGCTTTTCTTGGTTAGGTCACTTCTGACATCTTTCGGACCGTGTTTCTTTGTTGCTTTATTCTTTTCGCTTTGATTCTGGTCCTCTTCTTCCAATTGTTCATCCTCTTCATTTTTATCTGGCTCACCCTCTTCATTTTCCGATGAATCATAATTATTGTCAAAATTGTCTTCGATTCTTTCCTGGTGGTGCTTGTCACACTCACAACCACCGCGACAGGCCGATTTAGAAACCCGTTTCCTTGGTGACTTACGAATAGCAGGTTCCGCTATAGCACCTCCTCATCCTCGCTGTCAACTTCTTCAGACAATGGTTGGGTCTTCTGCACTTTTCCTGGTGACTTTCTTGGGGACCTTCTCCGTTGGACTGTGTCCTCAGTTTGATCCTCAGTTTGATCCTCAGTTTGATCCGCAGCCACATCAGTACTATTTTGTTGTTTATCTTCAGGCCCAGATGCCCGCCTAATTTTTACTGGGGAGGGTGCACTCACTGGGGACTTCTTGACAGACAAATCATAGACCAAATTTACTGCTTCCGTGTCATTGTCTGTAAATAAAATTTGACATAGTCATACATTGTCCCAACAATTGAACATTAAACAAATTGGTTTGCCTGTGACAAATGTATGAAAAAACATATATATTATTATAAATTGCTTATTTGCAGTATAATATTATTCTATAGTGCAATACATATTATAATATTATTCTATAGTGCAATACATATTATATATAGCATTTTAGTAATTATCTATATAACTATGTTGGACTTATTGATGTAAAAAATAGCAAGACAATATTAATTAGAGCTGACATGAATATTAGAACGTGTATAAAATATATGATAGATCACTCTATTCCTACCCAACCCCCAACAAAGAAAGTAATCCCTAATACCAATCACCCCAAATAAAAATTTGTAGTCATGCCTTAACAGCTCTCCACCTACTGCCCCCCCCCCCCCCACCACCACCACCACACCCCCCCCCCCCCCCCCCACCACCACCACCACCCGCCCCCCCCCCCCCCCACCAACACACAGTCACAAAATCCTAAATTAACCTTCCTGTTATAACAAACTAATTTTGAGGCAAACATAATAAGTTACTCAGAAATAATAGGAAAAATTATCTATTTCTGAACGCATACTGTGACATGAATAATATTAGAACATGAATAAAATATAGTAATAGATCGCTCTATCCATACCCCTCACCCCAACCCCACCCCACTAAAAAAAAAATCTAACACTCAAAATAAAAGATAACAATTTGTATGGAAATATAGCTACACATGCCAAATAGCCCCGTCAGTCCCCCACCCCCATCCCATGCTTCACATACCCACCCCTACACACACAGGCAAAAAACACGAAATAACCACCTATTATAACCAACTTATTGTGAAGCAAACATAGAAGTGAGCCAGAAATAATAGGAACAAATATTTAGTTTCAAAAACTTACCACGTTTTTCAGGTTGGCTGAGATCGACTGGTTGGTTTGTGGTGGGCTCGGTGGGGAGCTCCACGTTGGGGGTCTCCTCATGGGCAGTATCTATAGCTTTGGAGTCATCAGGCTTTAATGTCAACGAAGTTTTAGTTGTGGCTTTTTTGTTTGAGCCCTTCACAACCTTTACAACGTTACTTGGCTTCGGTTTGGGTGGTTTTGCTTGTGAACGAGTTGCTCTAGGCCTACCCATCGTGCTCCGAATTGTGTATACAGCTGAAAGCTTGGAAGGCGCGCTTGGAAGTCTGTCACATGACTCAGACCCAATAGGACATCTAGTGAGTTTGCACTGAACCAGTGTGGTACAAGCACCTTCGGCATTGCACCATTTCGAATGATGGATTCGAAATGGTACATGAAAGTACATTAATTATTAATCTAAATAATTATTCCCCATTAATATACATCAATTTCAAGCGAATAATCATTGTACTAAGTAATCCACAGTACTCCCAGACGTCAAGACAATATACTAAGGCCGTGAGAACACTTTTCATGGCCATAAAAAAAAGGAACAAAAAAAAAAAAAATTGGGTGGGGTACCGTCGGACGGTGACCCTCCCGTCCAAATCTAAATTTTTAGATATGGACGGGAGGGGGTCACGCCGAGGGACCGCCGAGGGACCGTCGGACGGGAGCACCCGACCGCTCGACGGTGGCTGCGGTATCCACTTGCACGTCGAGCGGTCGCTAGGGTAACCGTCCGACGGTGACCGCTCAGCGGACGGTCGACGTGTATGTGGATATCGTGCTTTATGATATAGGAGTCACCAACGTGTTAGTCCCCAAGTGGGGTGCCATCAGTGGGGGTTTCCCAACCTAGTTAGAATGAGGTCACACGACTTGCAGCCCCTATCTAGGATCTAGAGGTAATGCAGAGCTGGGTGAGATCACCCTGTATCAATTTGCTTTACAGTCAGAGCTAATTCCTACAGCGGGAATCTCTCTACCTAAGCACCAAATTGCTTAACTATTTACAGGTTCAGTAAGGAATTCCTATATAAAACAGTCCTGCAGATGTCGTTGCAATTGCTAGTGAGGAGAGTCTCTTAACAGTCAAAAGGTGAGTGATGATATATGGGTCAGATTTTCAGAAAATGTACAATTGGCAGCTTTACACATTTAGGAAATTCTCCTAAATTAGGCTGAAAAAGGAAGAATACCAGGTAAATCTGAGTATATTTGGTATCTCATTGATTTGAAGTATCTGTTCTGTTATGTTAAACTGCATTTTGAAGCTCATTTTTGGTCTTAAATGTGGGCTATTTGAGAGGACTGGTGAAGGCGAATTGTACATTTTCTGAGAATCTGACCCATATAACTATTGTTGGGTTTGTATGCTTGTAAACAGATGTAGATCGATGCATACATGTGTGTGTGTGTTAGCCTGGCACGTCACAATTGTTGGATGTGTGCCAACAAGGTATAAACAACCCGGGAGTATAACATGTGAAAGATCCCAGCAACATGAGTCACAAGTCGCAAAGTTGATATTTTTCAAAGTGATTTATTCTCAAGAACGGTTCCTCACAATGTTTTCATCTTTGGGGTGTTTAGTGCCGTGTGTAGCATGAATACATGTACCACATTTGAAGACTATGTATTGAATATATGTACCGGTATCTGAAGTTATTCTAAGCAATATATTCAACTACTTTACTCGTGATTAGCCGTTAAGAAAGGTTGCGTAAGTGACGAGGTCCTCCCTACATGGTCCACTTGTCTTTATTAATTTAGTTAGAATAGAAATTGAATGAGATATTCTAGTCAGGCTTAAACCTGGAAATGTATATAATACGTAACCAAGTTACATAGAAATATATTTTTTAAAACGGTAACCAAAAGGTCATTCTCAGTACATATGAGAATTATAGGTTCATGATAGTTGTAGAAGTGGTGCTGTAGATGGTAAAAACCCTCTTTAGGAAAAGAAAAATTATATCCAATGTATAGCTTGTTCGTGCTGCCAGGAAGTCATTCTCTGTACATAAGCCCTTTAGATAACAAATTTTAATATATGTCTTAAGATGGCTACCAAAAAGTCATCCTCAGTACATATGAGAATTATAGGTTTAAGCTAGTCGTAGGAACGTCGATGTCGATGTTAAAAACCCCTTTTTTAAGGTGATAAAGTGTCATATCAAATGTATAGCCTGCGTGCTGCCAAAAAGTCATTCCCGGTACATAAATCTTTTAGACAACAAATTTTAAATCAGAGTAGTTTGTCTTGACTGGGTACCAAAGTGTCATACTCCGTACACAAACCTTGAACGTTACCAAATAGTCATTCTCTGTACATGTCATATTTTATTAACAAAAAAGACCATTTCCATGCACATGAAGCTAATATGTTCTCTTTTATTCTTCAATCTTCACGTTTAAATAAATACCAATGTCCAGGAAAAGAGAGGGTACGATGTAAAATAGTGTGATCGACCCCGTATGAAGAAAGAATCTGTTGATAGACTGAATAAAAACTTTTAAAAACAAAAAAAAAGAAATTGAATGAGGTTTTCATAAAAATAGGTAGGTAAAGAAAAATTTGGGGTTATTTCTAAATTTTGTTTACGTGTTTTACTAGATCACCTCAGTAGTGGTCTTCCTCTTTGGGGTCCAGAAAATGTACAATTGGCAGCTGTATACATTTAAAAAATTCGGCTAAATTAGGCTGCAATTTGGTCAATATGTTGATCAATGCTTATACTATATGTGAGCGCTACCGCTACTAGGGCGCCGCCTTGTGTCAGAATATAATACCATTGGAACTCTCCTGTAGCTAAGGTTAATAAACAGAGTGTTTCACCTCGTCCTTCTTTAATAAGAATATCCTGTATATTATCAACATGGTGGCAGCGGTAAAGGATGCGAGATGGAAGTGATAACCAACCAATCTACGCAAATTCGAGTATATTCGGCATTGCATTGATTCAGCAATCTGTTTGGTTAGGCTGAACTGTAGGCCTATTCTCAACTTTATTTTCGTCTGAAATTTTGGTTATTTGAGAGAATTGGTGCAAATGAATTGTACATTTCCTGGTGATTCCACCCATGTACCTCTGATATACATAGACCTGTACAGTTATAAGCATAGAATCTATCTGCATGTATCAACACGTTTAATACTGTGTACTATAACTTGTATTTATAAGGGACTTCATTCATGACCACGGGGGGTGGGGGTGGAGGGGGGGCACCATTTCTTTGCACAGACTCTAAAATTTCGGGGGGGGGGCGGGGGGGGGGGCATCTTTTTCGCGCACTTAGAACTACAATTGTGTAGCGTGGGGGGGGGGGGGGGGGGGTTATGGTTATTCTGGAATATAAACATAAACTAAAAACATCTCAATGTTATTGAATTCATAATATGTTCTCATAATGTTTGAAGGGATTACCTTTATTTATCATAAGCACCGTGTGTACACTGTTATAAATAAACGTGCTTTCACGCGAAAGACTGTGCTGTGCTACACGCGCCCCAGAAAGCTAGGCTTTCTGGGGCGACAAAGCTTTGTGAATGGCCTGGCCAAAGGCTTGCACGTCGGACCAAGCCAGACATTTGGGTGGGAAAGGGGGTGTGGGTGGGGGTGGGGGGCGGCAGCAGTGACGGCTATATTCTATTCATATACCTACCAACCCTTACCTCCATCCATACAACCACACTGTCATTACTTCTTCGACCACTGGGCAGCCACACCAAAAGTAATTGGATGTAGTTTTAGGTATACTAGTACATATGTATCCCAGGTAAGTATGATGCTTGCATCTCTTTTATTTCACTCTAATTCATTAACTATGATCTTTAGTATCACTTCTCATGAATAATCCATGTTCAACTTTGTTTCAGTTTTGTGTCATTCATTAAATCAATAGGCACCTGAGAAATGTACACATTCTAAGGTAAGTGGTAGAACATTAGGTATTGTTATATAGTTAGTTGTTGCAGTTGTTGTTAGCTAAGATGTATGGAAGAGCATAGATAAATAAGAGTTCTAGTAAGAGGAAATTTGGCTAGATATCATGCTATTAACTTGACTGTGATGAGAGAGTTCTTCACAGACGGAGCTCTTGGCAATATACATGTAGGTTTCGCTTCACCTTTCCACCTGACGCTCCCAGTCGGTATCTAGAAATGTGCACGGCTCAGGTCACACACAGGCAACAAGTAGGCCTATGTATGGCCCATTAGCCATAACGTGAGTTATGCTTCGACTTTCATTCAACAAAAATTATTGGAATCCTTATATCATGCCGAATTGTTTGCTATCCGAAATACGTCTTCTCCTTGATCTAGTTGTAGTTATTTATGTTCGAACGTCGACCCTAATTATGGAGCTCCACCATCAGCCACTCGCCACCATTGGATTATGTACCACTTTCTCGGGGTCTTTGATATATACCTGTACTTTTCTCATTACAGAAGCTGGCACAAGGAAGAAATGCATCAAAAGAAAATGATACACTAAAATGATGAAATGATGAAGTCCGCCCACCCCACATTCAATGAATGAAAAAACAAATAAATAATTAAGCCAAACCCCACTACACGCACCCCCACCCACCCCCTAAACCGCCTAGCTTTTACACGCACCACTGAGCAAGCCAAGCCGCCACCGCCAGTAGAAAGGTACGCGAAAAGCCAATACAGACAAGCGCTATGAGCGTGCAACAAGTTGACCCGCCTTTCGCGTACATTCACTAGGGAAATGCGTGAACTCTTACCACAGTGTAGCAGTTGAGATTAAAAACACATTGCACTGCTTTCACCATTGTTATAGATTAATTTCTCCAAAGGAATAATGAAGGTCATTTCTATTTCAGAACAGATCTACACAAACATGAGTGAGGAGGGAGAGATGCAAACCCTGGTTGTGGACAATGGTTCTGGCGTGTGCAAGGCTGGGTATGCTGGAGACGATGCACCACGAGCTGCCTTCCCATCCATAGTGGGCACACCCAAACATAAGGGTCAGTTCTTCCAATTGTGCTGTTTTGCCTATGAGCTGCTCCATATGGTGGTGACTTTCCATTGTCTTTAAAGCCTGGGTTCCACTGGCCGACTTCTCCTCCCGCAACTACTGCCGTTTCTTTGCTCCCGCTACTTTACAGGAAGTAACGGGAAGTAGCTGTTTCAAATCAAACATGTTTGAATTGAAGCAGCTACTTCCCCCTTCTAAAAGTAGCGGGAGCAAAGAAACGGGAGTAGTAGCGGGCCAGTGGAACCCAGCCTTAAGGGTTCTCGAGCCTATTTGAGTGCTGTTCAGTGGTGGCGAGTTCTGGAACTATTACCTGACCTGGATATATAGAGGTTCTGTCTTTCCCATTCACTGATATCATTAGATATACATATTTGAAGTGTATGGAGGTGATAATATCAGTTTAAAAAAATTTGGTGAGTTTCTGGACATGATCATCATTGAAAATCAAATTTTAGGGTCAAATTATGTACCATATCTTTACCCCCCCCCCCCCTATCAATATGAATGGTACAAAACTGATTTCAGTTTTTAAATCACTGAGCTCCACATGCATTGTACAAACACACATTGAATTTGGAACCAATTTTACAATTTAATTACAATTTTGAGTATATTTAACTATTCCTATTTCATATATTTCAGGACGCCCTCACAAAAAAACTAGATGGTTTAAACTATATTTTTTCTTTCATAACAAGGAAGACACTCCCAGGCATTATATATTACAGTGTAAAATTCTGGCTTAAACTTTGCAAAGTTCGGAATTTATTTTGGAAGTCTTATTCAGAAATACATCTGCCAATCCCCCTACTGACTCAGAGGCCTAATTACCTTTCTTCCCGCCACACACTCATGAGTGTGCTTCTATTGTCCAAAGTACACGCTGCTGTCCACGTCAATGTTATCTTATATTTGATCACTGTGATCGCTGTAATCAGTCTAGTGTATAAAAATACATCTCTGTGTGTTGCGCTGATTCATTTCTCGCTCAACTGCTGACCCTAAATACCAGAGAATGACCCTTGAATTCTTCAACAGTTTGAAAAAAATCTGATTACGGGTTCTTGGTGAGAAATATGAATACGTTTTGAAAAGTCATCACTTTCCATAGGAACCAATAGTAAAAGGGTCAAAATATTTGCCATCCCATATTTCAAAACTAGACAGTGAATTGATTTTTAAAAAATTATGTGGCCTTGGTATGATCATATGTACAAATGATTCAAGTTTAGGAAAAATCTGATTATTTTTTTAAATAGGCTCGAGAACCCTTAAATAGATTAATTAAACTCTTGATACTAAACTATAGATCGTGAGGATCTAGGAAATGTTCATTCCAACCAGAGTGAGGCCAATATAGGACTTGTGATATAATATGGTCTATCTGAAAGGCTAACCTGAATTTGTTTACATCTTTTTACGTTAATATTTTTTATTTTCATATTTTAGACATGCATTCCATACCTTATCATCATTTATCATCTAAAATTGTGGTAAATTTCTCTTCAAAAGGATAGAATTCTTCATATTATTCCTTCCACTACCAATATCTACTATTTTCCACATTCCACATACTTATCAGAAAATAATTATCTTTATCTTGTACTTTTTTCCTTTTTCTTCTCAAAGATGTCCTGGTCGGCACGGACCAGAAAGATACATATGTGGGTGATGAGGCTCAGTCCAAGAGAGAAAGCCTCACTCTGAACTACCCACTCGAACATGGCATCATCACCAATTGGGACGACATGGAGAAAGTGTGGTATCACCTGTTTCACGATGAGTTAAAGGTGGAACCAGAACACCATAATGTTGTCCTCACAGAGGTTGCTCTCAATCCAAAAGCCAACAGGGAGAAAATGTGTGAGATGATGTTTGAGACCTTCAAATCTCCTGGTGTGTATGTTGCTAATCAGTCTGTGATGAGTATGTATGCACGTGGCAGTACAGCAGGCCTAGTGCTGGATTCAGGAGATGGAGTCACACATGTAGTGCCCATTTATGAAGGTTATCCTCTGCCGGAAGCCATGTTCCGCCTTGACCTTGGTGGCAGGGACCTCACTGATCACCTGATGAGGATGTTACCCGAGGAGCGAGGCTTCTCTCTCACCACATCTGCTGATAGGGAGACCGTGAGGGACATCAAAGAGAAGCTTTGCTATATGGCACAGGACTTTGAGGAAGAATTGACTTCTGCAGCTGCTACT
This sequence comes from Sthenelais limicola, assembly GCA_942159475.1. NCBI lineage: Eukaryota > Metazoa > Annelida > Polychaeta > Phyllodocida > Sigalionidae > Sthenelais > Sthenelais limicola. The sequence continues at coordinate 9,553,848 of OW804097.1, forward strand.
TCCTCATCTGTGGAGACACGCTATGAGCTCCCTGATGGACAACTGATCACAGTTGGGAAGGAGCGCTTCCGAGCCCCTGAGGCTATGTTCCAACCATCTTTACTTGGATTGGAGGATGAAGGCATCCACAAGATGACTCTTGAGAGCCTAATGGCATGTGATTATGACGTGAGGGACAGCTTATTTCGTAACATCGTGTTGTCAGGCGGTAACACATTGTTACCAGGTATTGTGGACCGCCTGAAGAAAGAACTGGCACTGCTTGTCCCAGACAAGCAAAAAGTATCCATCGTTGCCCCACCGGAAAGGAAATACTCAGTGTGGATTGGAGGCTCTATCTTTGCTTCTCTTTCAACATTCGAGCAAATGTGCATATCACAGGAAGAATATGAAGAGAAAGGGACATCTATTGTGCACGAAAAATGTTTTTTTTAATCTAAAACTAGAATTATTTGTTTAACATTTGATCAGAGGGTGGCCTGGAAGATCTGCTTCAATTAGCAGAAGGTTCTATTTATTTTTATTTTTATTTTATTATATTTACGATATATAGAACACACCCTTTTCTTGCAATTATGAATGTACATCTACAGCATGAATAAAAATATTAAAATACAATACAATTATTTGCACCACCACTGGTGGACTTTTTAAAGACTATTGTCTTATCAAGTTTGGAGATGTAGAGATTTAGATTTTTTTTAATTCAAGTTTTAATATTACATCACATGATGGCATAAACAATATCAAAGCAATCATGTTATTTAATTAAACCATATATCCACTGCACAACATGGTATATAACGAAAATATAAATTCAGTTGATAAATAATATATTAAAAACCACTAGGATTCAAAATTTAGTCACAGTATTTGCGTCAACTGTTTTGTCTTCATAAACACCTTATAGCTCTGTATGTGCATGACCATGTAAGATCAATTTTTAACCTGTTCCAGATATTAAAAACAATATTTGTGTATTAATATGTGTGTAGTTATTCAAATGTGTTTTTACTTAGACCCATTTAAATGAACTAAAATCTATTATATAAAACTGCACCAGCTTTTCCCCTCTTTCCTGCGCTGGGTATAAAAATTAGGTTTCTTTCAACAAAATAGAAATGCAGATATACAATAAGGGGAGTGGAATCAAATGGGATGAAATGGAGGTCTAGAAGGATCAAACAAAATGGAATTCAGATTATACAGTTATGATTTGTGTTGTATGAGAAAATACCAGTAAAATGAGTCACAAGTCGCAAGATTGATATTCTTCAAAGCATTTTTTCCAAAAGATCTCTTTATTGAAATGTTCTGATTTTTAGAGGTTTTAACACTCATAGTCATATGAATCTATATAACAAATGTCAGGACATTGTATTAAATATATCCATGCCTTTTGAAGGCCTTCGTATGGAGTATATTTAGTTACTTTACTGGTAATTTACCCATCTAGAAACAATGCAAACTTCTTTTTTTAAAATAAAAATATCAAACTTAAAGGGTCAGTAAACGGGTTCATAGTCACTTTTAGGACAACAAACTTCATGCCGCCATAAATACAACATCCAAGTATCAATTTTTTTACCTCCATTTATGTCTAACTTATAGTCACTTACAGGCCCGAATTGAGAAAGCTTACTTGAAAAGGTCTGTTTAGCACAAGAGGGCACTGAGAGTGCTGTGTGACGTCATAGAGGCGCGCCAGAAATGTACATAATATCCCTACCTTCCCCCCCAATCTCACAGCAATTGAAGCAGTTATGCAATACAGCTAATACCTATTCAAGAACCAGTCATGAGAGGTCAATAATTGGGTTGGTACACCCTCCTTCTTTCTGGCAGCAATTATGAGAGTTGTTTATTATGTTCATTGCATGTACATTTCTAGATTGGTGCACCTTTATGACGTAGGCAAACAGTGGTGCCTTGAATGGAGTGTTAAAATGTGGAACTACGTTTTCACTCATTTAAATGGGTAAAACTCACTAAATAATAACTTGGATTAAGTAAAACCGGGGTGGTTACATTTCAATAATAGCAAGTCAATGGATTTGCTCATAATATTTGGGGGTTTACTGACACTTTAAGATATAGAAATACTTATTAGGTGTACTAGTGTTTACAATCAATGGAATCACCTTGACCTCCTCTTTTCAAATAATATGGTGATATGTCAAAATCCATATTTTGTGACTTATGACCAATTTCCCTAAAACGGATCACATATAGATTTATGTTACTATACGTCAATAGTCAATAAAGGTAACAATAGACTGACTGATCGAGCTATAAAACTATTTATTACATAGGTATGTGAATTCAGGGGTGCTTTTTGAAAAGTCAAATAGCACCTATGTGCTATTTGAGCAGAATAACCACAAGATTGATGGAAAGTAAGGTAAAATACTATTAAAATTGAGTTCTCTTGTTGATTTTTATATTAAATAGCCCTCTGTTCGGTTTGAAATCGATCGAGACGGAAGGTCAAATCGTACGACACCCCGAAGGGGTGGAATCGATCGAGACGGAGGGTCAAATCGTACGACACCCCAAAGGGGTGGAGTACGATTTGACCCTCCGTCTCGATCGATTTCAAACCGAACAGAGGGCTATTTAATATTTATTTCATACGTAATCAACAAGAGAAGACGATTTTAATGACATTTTACCTTGGTTTCCACCGATTCTTGTGAACATACTGATGAACCGGAACATACCTATACCGGAACCGATGAACATACCGATGAACCGCCATGACAGTGTGATAGCAGCCGTGATAGCAGCCGTGCGTTCACTAGCTCAGACAACACGGCAACAAACTTAATTAGGCCTATGTATGGCATGTTTGTTGGTTCCAATATTCGTCGAGATCGATTTGAAACCGAACAGAGGGCTATTAGATATTTATTACATACTGATTTGTAGATTTATCTGTTTAGTCCTAGTTATATTTACCTTAAATTATCGGAACTTTGCGTGAAAACTTAAGAAAATTGCAAGGCAGCGCTACACAGCAGAGCGCAACGTCGCCAAGTGCGCAACGTCGGCAAACCAATGAAATTGCGTCATATTGGTCACGTGTTAATGCCCCGCTCAAATAGCACACGTGTGCTATTTGACATTTCGAATAGCACCCCCGAATAGCACCCTAAAATCGCACACATATGTAATAAAGTATGTAATAAATACCTAATAGCACTCTGTTCGGTTTGTAATCGATCTCAATGTTGGGTCAAATCGCACTCCACCCCTTGACCCAACATCTCGATTGATTACAAACCTCCATAGTGCCATTAGGTATAAAAACAGGCTAATGGCTGTCGCCATGTAATTAGTACATATATGAAGGGCTATTTGAACATTATTCCATTGGTTGTTAATTCAAGGCAACAGGCGAAATAGATGCAGTTACTTGACATAATAGTCAATAGTCTGAATGTAGACGGACATATGATAGATACAGATATTCCAGATACAGATACAAGTTGGCTGCACAGAGATGTGATAACTTTGTTTAAGAGACACAGGACAAGACAATTAAGACAAGTGACTTTATCCATAAATACAAAGGCAAGGCAGGGCACCTCACCAACATTTATAATCTAATAGGGGGACAGAATCTGTTCAGTATATTTCTTAAGCACAAATTTGTCTTCTATTTGATGAGCTACCGAACTGAGATTATTCCATCTTACTTGGGATTTATAGATTATAGAGTCAGTGACTTAGGTTAATTTGGAGGTAAGGACTATTAAATCTCTCTTTCCAGTTGTATGGCTCCTTGTTGGGAGGGATCTAGTACCAAGATTTGGGGCCAAATAGTTAGCCATATCAAGAATATGCTTATCCCCCCTTGCCTGTAAAGGCCAGCAAGAGTCCACGTTCCTCATCTACATTATCATATTTCGACTGATTGAAAATTATTCTCAGGGCCATGGGTTCTGCTGGGATTGTAGCTTCTGTAATAATGGTTTAGGGGCTGAGTCATAAACGAAGTCAAATAAATCAAAGTTAGGTAAAATGGCCATTTTATAAGGATCATGTTTTGCCTTTAAGGTCAGCGCATTCCTGGCTCTAAATAATCATCTAATTTTAGATGTGACTATGTTCGAAGTGTTTTGAACATGTGGCTTTAAAGTTAGAAGATCTTCCAGGACGAAGCCTAAATATTTATAGCAATACCTCTTCACCGACCAATTATTATTAATGTTGATGATGTAAGGTGAGTACATGAATTAAAGCTGAGACAGCTGCTCCAATGAAGTAATAATGTTTGTGGATCGTTCTAGGAAGACAAATGGTCTATTTGGGTGAAGTCGCCAGAAAATGTACAATTCACTTCACCAATCCTTTCAAATAACCCAAATTTCAGACGAAAATAAAGTTCAAAATACAGTTCAACCTAACCAAACAGATTGCTAGAATCACTGCAATGCCGAATATACTCGAATTGACCTAATATTGACCACATTTCAGCCTAATTTAGCAGAATAGAGTACCGAAGGCGCCTGTATTTTTGTAAAAAGATGTGGCGCCGTCTAGCGGACTACATGGCATAGTTCGGGCGACTCCCAGTAGATGTCACGGCGAGTTTCGAATGGCGACCCGGTGATGCGACTGCCAGCGAAAACTTCCATATGAGAATATAATACCTGCTCCGAGGGACGGCAAAACACAACACAAGAGGTGAGAATCTTAATTTATATCCCAACTCTTCCCAGAAACTATTAATTCTCCCGGAAACCTTCGATTCTCAGAGTTTAAGCTAAATCGCGACCGTGAAATGTGTTGAGCATCTCTCGCTGTCATGGCTGTATGTATGTATGATCGCCCGGCGATGGGGTTGCAAGTCGATCAGGCGGGGCATCACAAGTGACAATACCAGATTGTTTGTCAGCTAATCGTTTATTCAACCACTGTCCCCGTCTGTCATCTCACATTCCACTTTCCTTCACTGAACTCTTCAAGTCTCGGAGAAATTTTTATTGCGATTGACGAAATTGAGCTTAATTTAAAGGGAAATATTGAAAGCAACGTCTATTGTGTTGTTGTCTTGGCAGTGTGGGTCTTTGAAAGGACGTGGGCGTTGGCTGTCTTGAACAGATGGGCCTGGAAATGTGTACTACCCCCATGCAGTGTTTACTTCAAGCTCGCATGGATTTACGCACCTTAGTTACACATCAGTATAATAGCATTATAGCAAGTGAGAACTGACGGCTGAAAAGGAAAATCATTCTATTTAGTTCTATTTTGCAGCCTCCATACGGTAGGATGTTAATTATTAGCCTTCCCGTAGGGCCTATACATTTATGTAGACTAATCAATGAACGTACGATATCCATAGACATATGGCTTAGAATATTTTATGTGGGTGTATACCCCGGGGTGTATACGTTGTTAATAAAATAGGCTGATTTGATTTATTATCGGATGCCTGTGTTCCGATCGCGATAAATGTTTAATGGCATCTCAAAATTAAAATCTTTACATATGATACGACCGGTAGAGATGCTGTTATGCTGTAGGGAATAGGCCTAATCAATGCTAAATATAGAAATTTGCTTTATTTGGCTTAAAAGTATTTCATGTCGATATTAAGTTGTTAATAAATATAGATCTATGGTGATATCACAGCGCACGGCAGAACAGCATGGTTCACTCCCGGAGCACTGGTCTTGACAAACAGTTACGTCATGGTCTATAAATAGGTTAAATAATAATACAAAGATATTGAAGAAGAATATGTGATGTGCTTTTGGAAAATAGGTCACAAGTCGCAAAAAAATGATTTTGAGATAGCATCATATTTGAAAAGGTGAGATCAAGCCGATTCCGATGATAGTAAACAGTAGGACATCTAATACGTATTTCCATATTTTAAGTTTGATATTTTTATTTTTATTAAAAAAGGTTGAGATATTTCTGGGTTAGAAATTACTAGTAAAGTAGCTAAATATACTCATTACATATTGAAATAGAAAGCTTTGTATTCTGTCAGTCTGTGATCGCCATAACTCTTACTAGATTTAGGGAACTAATTATTCAATTTGACGACCTTAACAATTAATGAAGTAGGCTAGATATAGACCCTTTTCAGCTGACGTCACAAACAGCTGGTGAGTGCGCGGGAACTCAAGTGGAGGCAATAGCGAGTGCGCTCACAACACCCACTGCCTCCACAACACTAGAAATGCCTTAGCTCACTGCTTATGGTCGTGCATGTAAATCGAATGATAGCAATGCTATTGTTTGAAATTTCACCCACATACTTACACACGATGATAAGAAATACCTTGTAGTAAATGAGGGTCTGCTTTAATGGGTGTCAGGGAGTATTGTGTGAGATCTATTTCAGCATATCAAGCTATATCTGCATATCAAGCTATATCTGTATCTGCAGGGCACAAGCCTAAAGCCTGGTGTAGTGCTACGGCAGGGAGTGGCTTAGTGCCTCGGTGATCTCCCTCCAAGCATGTACACATACAAGGCACCCTAGCTCACCCTAACCCTATACCCCGCCCTATACACTTAGCTACATTTCAGTACATGTATTTTGGTTTTCCCCTAACTGGGTAAAACATTTAACTTTACAAAGTAAAACTCTGGCTATATCTCCTATAGGATATCATATTTGACCTTTTGTACATGCCCATATAATACATAACTATAGGCATCCAAAGTGGGATATGCTGCTTTGTTATGGTTGGCGTATATGCTGAGTGTTGACCAAATAAAAGATGAATAATTGTGAGGGCTTAAAACTTAGCCATTTCTTTAAATCAAATAACCATACATTCTGAGCTTTAACTAAAAGGGTTTGGTAATGTTTCTCTCGATTCAAGTTTTTGTCTAGATGTTTATTTCTCCTAATATCTCTTAGTAAAGATCATGTTGATGATGGCCGAGTGGTGACGGCCATTCCTCCATGCTTGTGACATAGTTGAGTAAGACTGTCCTTGTGCCTCCACTTCTCCCGCGTCGGGTCATATTTGTAAACACTGAAAAGGGTCTATTGGAGGAGAGAAAATATTCTGAATATTTAATCGCGAATATTTTAGATTTAAATGCGAATATTTTTTAAATTTTAAACAGGTTCTACCCACCAGACGGCAGCAGTGACGGCGGTGCTTGACCTCATTGGTCTAAAGGTCAGCTGACTTTTTATTCTATTTTAATTTGATTTATTGTGGACCTTTTTTCATGTCCAATGATCAGATGTAAGATAGATTAGAGATGTAACAACCTCAATCATAGAGACATACATCAGAACACAGGAGAATTACTTTGTACACACTTTTTTACACACCATAATGGTCACATCGTTAGAAAATGTACAATCAGCAACTCTATATATTTAGTAAATTCTACTAATATTCTGAAGAATGGTCCATACTAGGTATATCTGAGTGTATTTGGTATTGCGTTGAATCAAAAGATGCCTGGATTCAAGCTATCTGTTTGGTTATGTTAATCTCAATGTTCAAAGTCATTTTCGTCTTCAATTTGGATTATGTGAGAGGATTGGTGAAGGCGAATTTTACATTTTCTGACGACTTGACTCATATACGTCTGTTGTATCCTCTATCGTCTATGATAGGACATGTGTAATGACCTGCTGGTTCGTTTGCTGGAGGAGAAATAACAACAGGACAAACATCTACTATTATTATTCTGTTTTAATAAAAATGACTTGTCAGAACATGGTCCAATTACTGTGACACATAGAAGAGTGTTTACATGAGTTGATGTATCAATATCGTTGTGGTAAGGGAAGGTGAACATAGAAATAGTGGTCTATGAATAGTGGCCCCACCTCTTGGACACACACCAGAACTATACGTTCCCACTAGGGTGAACGTAACATGTCAGTTCCTGAGAGTAGTATATGGAAACAGTGGTTTCCCTATGGCACTACACGTGAATCGAGGTGTGAGATTTATTAGTATGTTTGCACTGGCAATAGGCTCTTAACTCATTATTTCTTTGGGGATGTTGAAATATAATACTTTTTTCATTTATTTATTTATTTTTTCGGAGAACCGATTTTGAGTTTTTTTTCCGAATCTGCAAAGCTGCACAATTAGCTGGCAGTTCTGCATGGTTTTGTGCTAATTGATTTTCTAGTGTATCTAAGTAAGTGCTTTAGAGTAGGCCTACAGCTAGGAGATCACCTTGGTTTAATGGTTTCAACCTAAATAGGTTTATTTAAGTGAGTTTGTAGTATTATTCTTTATATTCTATAAACATCCCTGCATAGTGTTTGGTCCTGGCACTGGCTGAATGTGTGAGTGTGTGTGTGTGTGTGTCGGGGGGGGGGGGAGCAGTGTGTATGGGAGGGGGAGGGGGGTTAAAGAGGAGACAGTCTTGACTCAAAGTTGAGAGAATCCCTTCAAACTGAGGAAAAGCCTCTCCCTCCAAACCACAAAATGCCATTATAGTCCCATTTAATCTCATCTGGACGTCTACTCCTGGGTTAGAATAGCTATTAATTAGCGCAGTAGGTGTCCACTCACTGACATATGATTCTTATCTGATGTGAGAAACTCTGAACCTAGACTGGAGAAATATGTATGTGCGGAGAAAGGTCTAAATTAGGGACAGGAGAACAAGTGGGAGAGAGAGAAGGAGGATAGAGAGAAGGAAGGAGAGAGGAGAAAGAGAGGTGAGGAGAGGAATGGAGGAGAAGAAGACAGAGATGAAAGAAGAAAGAGGAGGGAGAGAGAAAGAAGAGAGAGAGAGAGAGAAAGAGAACAAAGAAAAGAGAGTGAGGCGAGGAGGAGAGAAAGTGGAGGAGGGTAAGACAGAGAGGAGAGAGGAACGAGAAGGAGATAGAGAGAGAAGGACAGAGGGAGAGAGAGAAGGAAAGAGATAGAGAGAAGGAAAGAGGGAGAGAGAGAAGGAAAGAGATAGAGAGACTGAGAGAAGGAAAGAGTGAGAGAAAGAAGGAAAGAGGGAGAGAGAGAAGGAAAGAGGGAGAGAGAGAAGGAAAGAGATAGAGAGAGAAGGAAAGAGGGAGAGAGAGAAGGAAAGAGGGAGAGAGAGAAGGAAAGAGGGAGAGAGAGAAGAGAAAAATACGGAGAGGTAACAGAAGAAACGGGAGAACGGGAGAAAGGGTTGAAACGAAACAGAGTAGAAAGTAAGAACATATGATATTAGGTTGAACATACCCATTCATCCAATCTAATATCATATTTTCTAACTTTGGGATGGAAAGTAGCACATCATTAATTTGTATCTATTCATCACATTAAATCCTGATTCAGATCAGTAGTTGTGATATAGATGGAACCTAGCAAGGGGGAAGTCTGTACACTTGTTATTGACCGAGGGAGCGCGGGAAGATAGAGGGAGATCTTCTGCGCTCCCGAGGTCACTAACAAGTATACAGACTTCACCCGAGCTTTGTTCCATATTTATTACACCCCATTAATAAATAAAAAATATAATTAATTAAAAATAAAAGAAGTAATTTAAGTTTTTGGTGGACCTACTTGTTGTATGCGCCAAGGGTGACGTAACTCACATGTTATGCACCACTTTGACCAAGTGTGACATACAATGCTGAAGGTATAGGAACATCACAGGGGTGTAATAAATATGTAGAACTGACCGTGGTGCTGTCTATGGGATCTTTCTTCACCGCGTTGAAGGCGTGAGGAATCCCTCGGTGCTACGCTACGCTCCGCACCTCGGGATTCCTCACGCCTTCAACACGGTGAAGAAAGATCCCACAGACAGGACCAAGGTTAGTTCGAGATTTATTTGACCTCTCCCAAATGATTTTAAACGTATTAGATTGCTTTTAATTATGGTAACTTGATGCGACAGAAACACGGCAAGGGAGTGGCATAGTTCCAGTGGTGCTGGGAGTTTATGACGGCCGTCATAACGTTAACGAAGTCCTCCGCACTTCCAATGCTTAGCCATATGACGTGGCGTCATGGCCTGACGCATCACCATGACAATGCTGACCTACTTTTACAGTAACCAATAAAATCGCAGAAACGATAATTGGGTCATCTGTTTCTTCCCTAGGGAGGAATGAAACATATTTCTTCCCGCTCACTCGTATATAACAAGCCTATACAAAGTCTATGGGCAGTCCATTCCCGAGGTGAAATAAATCATAGTATGTGTGGAGTATTAGAAACGGGGAGGGGTCGGGGGCTATTTGCTACCCAAGCTTACCCTATCATTGGAGTCTAGCTCAGTCTAAAGTAGCCATCTATAATCAATCCCTTTTCTTTTTTTCCGGTTTACAGATCGAAAGGCACCTCCTTTCCCCCCTCAAATAACTCAAATTTAAGAAGAAAATTAGGTTCAAAGTACAGTTCAACATAACCAGACAGATTGAATTAATGAATACAATACAGAATATACTCAGATATACCTAGTATTTATCATTTATCTCTCTAATTTAGCAGAATTTGATAGATGTGTAGAACTGTTGATTGGACATTTTCTGAAAATCTGACCCATATATAGAGGGGTAATTCGATCTTGGTTTCAAAAGTGTGACATCAACACCCAAATTTAAAACAGTTTTGTTCTCTATTTTTTTAAGTTCATTCTAAAGCATAATCCATGTAGCCTCATGCAATAATATGGAAAAGAACCTTTTTCAAGTATTGTTTTAAGAAAATACAGTCTAGGCCCAAACCTGAGAAAATCCCTTTAAACGAAGGGAAAGCCTCTCGCCTCAAACCGCAAAGAGTCATTATAATTCCATTAAGACCTCAAAATGGCATCATATTCCAATTAAAACGCCGAGTCCTAAGCCAGGAAACTGATTAGCGAGGTAGGCTGACATACCATTCTTATCTGATCTGAGGGTTTGGACCTAGAGTGAATAGGGTTTGAAAGGGCCTCTTTGTCCCTGCTGCGTTCATAACATGGTGTCCATTGTCTCTATAATTCCGGACAAATTAATCCTTCTGCCTTGCTTTTAATGATTTAATTGTTTCATTATTCAGTTGATATTAATGCCGATCAATTCCGATGACTTTGAAATTTAATTTGAAAAAATTGATGAAGAAATAAAAGTGGACACCGTTACGCTTTCAACATATGAAACCAAAAGCTTTTTAAAACAATTTGTTAATTGGGAGATATTTGGGTTTTTATTGAATGGATATATGGGTCAGATTTTCAGAAAATGTACAATTCAACTTTGTCAATCTTCTCAAATAAGCCAAATTTCAGACGCAAATCAAGTTCAAAATACAGTTCAGCCTAACCAAACAGATTGCTAGAATCAATGCAATGCAGAATATTCTGGAATTTACCTAGTATTGACCAAATTGCAGCCAAATTTTGCAGAATTTACTAAATGTGTATAGCTGCTAATTGTACATTTTCTGAAAATCTGACCCTTATAGTATCATTCAAGTTCGTGGATATTTTGTAAATAGATACAATTTTAAACTTCAAAAACAGAAATTTGTTAGTTTGTTGCGTATGTAACATGGCCACCACCAAACATCAGGTATTGAAATTACAATGATTATTCTATCAGTCATAATGTTGGTGTTGACTTTACCTCCTCTAAAATGTCACAATTTCGGGCTGACATTTAGTGCAATTTACTCAGGAAAATCAATTTTCTCAATAACTCAACCTAATATTCTTTTGATTTTGTTTCTGCAAAAAAAAATACCCCAAACAAGTAAAAAGTCACTTGTTTAATTGACTAAAGATAAACCTGTGATTACAAAGTCAAATCAGTCCATCCCATTTGTAACAAGATCGAATTACTCCTCATTTATTAACAGTTTCAATGTTGATAGTATTTTGATAATGGTCCGGACAAAAGTAAGTTCACATCGCTTCGTGTTCTTATAAAGGTAAATTAGTAAATTTGTAATTGAACTAATTGGGTTGCGTCAGGTAGACCTGCCAAGGCAGAGGCAGACAACCCAGTTCTGGAAGATGTAACTGTATTGAAAGGACCAGAATAAAAATACGATGTATATAAATAAATGTGTGCCCCCCTCCCCAACCTATAAACTGCCTCCCTCTCAGCTCTCCCGCCCTTGATATAACCATATTAAATGTGTCGATAAGGGCGTAAAGCAACCAATCTCACTCACTCACACACTCCCTCTCAGATCTCCCGCGCCCTTGATATAACCTTTTTCAATATGTTGATAAGGGCATAAAGCAACCAATCTCACTCACTCACTCCCTCTCAGCTCTCCCGTCCTTGATATAACTTTTTTCAATGTGTTGATAAGGGCATAACGCAACCAATCTCACTCACTCACTCCCTCTCAGCTCTCCCGCCCTTGATATAACATTTTTCAATGTGTTGATAAGGGCGTAAAGCAACCAATCTCACTCACACACTCCCTCTCAGCTCTCCCGCCCTTGATATAACCTTCAATGTGTTGATAAGGGCATAAAGCAACCAATCTCACTCACTCACTCACTCACTCACTCACAGCTCTCCCGCCCTTGATATAACCTTCAATGTGTTGATAAGGGCGTAAAGCAACCAATCTCACTCACTGACCCCAACCTATCTAGCCCCCCCCCCCCGCCCCCCGCCCCTCCCCTCGCCCCGCCCCTTGACTACGCACAGTGAGCGATAATATCAGTAGAAGCGAGAGGTTGCTAGGCAAGAGCACTGGTGCGATATCCACCAGATGTTTGATTAATTGATGAGATATCGATCTCCTATTGACCTATATTAAGGTTTAGGGTTTCAGTTGGGCGCTAGGCTGACGAACGCTGTTGTGTGACGTGCCATGCTGGTGACTTTTCTTCGGGAAATGCTCCAATGTTCGTTGTTAAATGGGTCTGATTTTCAGAAAATGTACAATTCAACTTCGCCAATCTTCTCAAATAACCCAAATTTCAGACGAAAATAAAGTTCAAATACAGTTCAACCTAACCAAACAGATTGCTAAAATCACTACAATGCCGAATATACTCGAATTTACCTAGTATTGACCAAATTGCAGTCTAATTTAGCAGAATTTACTAAATGTGTACAGCTGCCAATTGTACATTTTCTGAAAATCTGACCCAAATAGAGTTAGGTCTAGATAGACACAGCAGTGGGTGGAAGACCATGGTTATTCTGTATTGGATTATCATCTGTGAGTCCATATCTCAATGTTAATGTCCTCAATTGATTATTAGAACTTCATTGTACAATGTACTTGTTTGTTGATAATTCAACTGTCGTTATTACAGAAGATGTACTGTATAAAATACTAAATAAAAATTTTAAAAAAAATGTCCAATGCTGGATTTCAATGTTTCTAGTATTTTACAATCTGTAAGGTCCTAGCTAATACCTCATCGGTATATTTATAGAAATACAGGATGAGCACCCAAATTTGTGGGTACTATTTTGCATCAATCTATTATATTTAAAATATATTTGATGAAAAGTAAAGCAAGCTGTGCTACATATAAGGGTCAGATTGTCAGAAGATGTACAATTGGCAGCTCTACACATTTAGTAAAATTCTGCTAAATTAGGCTGAGAAATGATGAATACTGGGTATATCTAAGTATATTTGGTGTTGCGTTAATTTATAGTATCTGTTCTGTTGTGTTAAATTGCATTTAGAAGCTGATTTCTGTCTTTAATGTGGGTTATTTGAGAGGATTGGTGAAGGTGAATTGTACATTTTCTGGCGATCTGACCCATGAATAGAGAATGATGGTCTTCCATTGCTAATACCCATTCTATACTTCTTACAGTTATTCCACCCCTGTGCTGTTGCTTCCTATACCTTCAGCATTGTATGTCACACTTGGTCAAAGTGGTGCATAACATGTGAGTTATGTCACCCTGGGGACATACAACAAGTAGGTCCGCCCAAAACGTAAATTACTTCTTTTATTTTTAATTATTTATATTTTTTATTCATTAATGGGGTGTAATAAATATGGAACAAAGCTCGGGTGAAGTCTGTACACTTGTTAGTGACCTCGGGAGCACAGAAGATCTCGGGCTAATGCCCTCTATCTTCCCGCGCTCCCTCGGTCAATAACAAGTGTACAGACTTCCCCCTTGCTAGGTTCCATCTATTTATTCCACTTACTGGCAACGTGATCCCTCTCTCACTTCCCTCCTGTCCCCTTCCCCTGCCTGTCAACCCATTGTTCCTTCCCTCTAGCCCCCGCCCCTCCTTCTCCCCACCCCTTCCCCTGCCTGTCAACCCATTGTTCCTTCCCTCTAACCCCGCCCCTCCTTCTCCCCACCCCTTCCCCTGCCTGTCAACCCATTGTTCCTTCCCTCTAACCCCGCCCCTCCTTCTCCCCACCCCTTCCCCTGCCTGTCAACCCATTGTTCCTTCCCTCTAGCCCCGCCCCTCCTTCTCCCCACCCCTTCCCCTGCCTGTCAACCCATTGTTCCTTCCCTCTAGCCCCGCCCCTCCTTCTCCCCACCCCTTCCCCTGCCTGTCAACCCATTGTTCCTTCCCTCTAGCCCCGCCCCTCCTTCTCCCCACCCCTTCCCCTGCCTGTCAACCCATTGTTCCTTCCCTCTAACCCCGCCCCTCCTTCTCCCCACCCCTTCCCCTGCCTGTCAACCCATTGTTCCTTCCCTCTAGCCCCGCCCCTCCTTCTCCCCACCCCTTCCCCTGCCTGTCAACCCATCATTCCTTCCCTCTAGCCCCGCCCCTCCTTCTCCCCACCCCTTCCCCTGCCTGTCAACCCATTGTTTCTTCCCTCTAGTCCCGCCCCTCCTTCTCCCCGCCCCTTCCCCTGCCTGTCAACCCATTGTTCCTTCCCTCTAGTCCCGCCCCTCCTTCTCCCCGCCCCTTCCCCTGCCTGTCAACCCATTGTTCCTTCCCTCTAGTCCCGCCCCTCCTTCTCCCCGCCCCTTCCCCTGCCTGTCAACCCATTGTTCCTTCCGTCTAGCCCCGCCCCTCCTTCTCCCCACCCCTTCCCCTGCCTGTCAACCCATCATTCCTTCCCTCTAGCCCCGCCCCTCCTTCTCCCCACCCCTTCCCCTGCCTGTCAACCCATCGTTCCTTCCCTCTAACCCCGCCCCTCCTTCTCCCCGCCCCTTCCCCTGCCTGTCAACCCATCGTTCCTTCCCTCTAACCCCGCCCCTCCTTCTCCCCGCCCCTTCCCCTGCCTGTCAACCCATCGTTCCTTCCCTCTAGCCCCGCCCCTCCTTCTCCCCACTTCTCTCCTTCTTTTGTAAAAATCGTTTTTATTCCGGAGTTTTTATTATTAAGTACATCAATGTTATCAGGTTTGGTTTCAAAACCTCACACCTCAGGTCACCATTACGGTGGTGTTCCCCTGAAACCTGACCCTGTCACCCACTCAACCCCCTCGTCTTCGCCTTCCCCTCCTTTCCCTCTCCCCCTGACCCCCTCGTCTTCGCCTTCCCCTCCTTTCCCTCTCCCCCTGACCCCCTCGTCTTCGCCTTCCCCTCCTCCCCCCCCCTGACCCCCTCCTCTTCGCCTTCCCCTCCTCCCCCCCCTGACCCCCTCCTCTTCGCCTTCCCCTCCTCCCCCCCCCTGACCCCCTCCTCTTCGCCTTCCCCTCCCCCCCCCTGACCCCCTCCTCTTCGCCTTCCCCTCCTCCCCCCCCCTGACCCCCTCCTCTTCGCCTTCCCCTCCTCCCCCCCCCTGACCCCCTCCTCTTCGCCTTCCCCTCCCCCCCCCTGACCCCCTCCTCTTCTCCTCCTCCTCTCCTGTCCCTCCCCTCCTCTCCTCCTCCCTGTCTTCTCCCCCTTTCTCCCCCTCCGTTCTCCCTCCCTTTTCCACTCCCTCTCCCCCTGACACTCTTCCCCCGTTACCCCTCCCCCTCCCTTCCTCTTCCTCTTCCTCTTCCCCTCGCCCTTTCGCCCCTACGCCCTCCTTCTCCCCTCTCCCTCCTCCGTCACCCCCTCTTTCCCCCCTCTTCCCTCTCCGTCCCTCTATCCCCCTCCCGCTCCTGTCCCCTATCTGTCCAACCCCTGACCTCCTTCTCCCCCCTCCGTCCCCCTCCACCCCCTCCCCTCCTGTCCCCTATCTGTCTCCCCCTCCCCTCCTCCTCCTCCCTGTCCCCTATCTGTCCACCGTTTGAACCCCCCCCCCCCCCTGACCATGACTGGTCAACCAGCGATCACTATGCACGTGTTACATAACGCATGACGTCACAAATGCTGCTACGTCATTATCCGGGCATGCACAGCTTTGTCCTGCATGTGTGTGCGCGCATACCTTCCGCCCACTCATATACTATACTCCATGTCAGCATTATGGCTCTAGAACATACGTAGATAGTTAAATAAACATTATTTATTGCCTTACACGGCACATGTGGTTAGACTGGGCCAAGTGTTTATATTATGTAATGATATTATTTCCACTCGATATCAGTTTACAATATCTGGAAAAGGGATATTTTTACACCTTTTTAAATTTGACATATGGGTCAAATTTTCAGAAAATGTACAATTGGCAGTTCTAGACATTTAGGAAATTCTGCTAAATTAGGCTGAAAAATGAAGAATACCGGGTATATCTGAGTATATTTGGCATTGCATTGATTTAAAGTATCAGTTCTGTTATGTTAAACTGCATTTTGAAGCTCATTTTTCTCTTAAATGTGGGTTATTTGAGAGGATTGGTGAAGACGAATATCGGATTGTACATTTTCTGAAAATCTGACCCATATATAGTATATTTGGTATTGCATTGATTCAAAGTATCAGTTTTGTTATGTTAAACTGCATTATGAAGCTCATTTTTGTCTTAAATGTGGGTTATTTGAGAGGATTGGTGAAGGCGAATTGTACATTTTCTGAAAATTTGACCCATATATTTTGATTCTATTCCACAAACAGCAATATAATATACGTGTTGGCAGGAGTTGAGGTAGATAAACAAACATTGAACCTCATTTTCTACGACAACGATTTTTAGAAAAGAACACCCATGCTTTGTCCTGGGTAAGACCTTAAAGTGCCTGGTCCTGGGTGGGACCTTAAAGTGCCTTTCTGTCTCTTTTCTCTGTCTCTCTCTCTCTCTTCTTCTCTATCTCTATTTCCTGGGTATGATCATAAACTGCCTCACTCTCAGCTCTTCCGCCCTTGATATAACACTTCAAAGTGTTGATAAGGGCGTAAAGCCACCAATCTCACTCACTC